>VZRE01000457.1:132141-175509 GCA_013396775.1 Cephalopterus ornatus
CCCCCCTTTTTTTTTTTTAACACTCATTAAGATGCTAAGCACCTCGTGACAAATTCATGCTGGGGATGAGGAAGAGAGCCAAGACGGAAGGGAAAACTGGAGTTTACATTTCAGTGGCTTCTGCTTGTGTTTATGTTCCCACCCCCCATGGACTTAACTTAATGCCTTGAGAAACCTTTTATCAAGCCAGAAGAATGCTGGCCCCAGTGGGTTATGGTAGGGCTTACGCTGTTTGATTCAGACTTTCATGCTGATTCAGATTACTTTCTATCATACATCAAAGAAATCTTCAAAATTTGGTGTGTTCAAATTACTTCACTATTTCTGGGTGTCTGTTTATTACCATTAAACCCTCAAAGCCTCCAGTCTCAATTAGGTGTTTCATTTTTTAACAGCCTTTAGCATTTATGTATTCATGCATGAATCCATCCCTCCTTCCTTGTACATTCTGAAGGCTAATTTCAACAAGGCTCCCTCTGAAGCTTATAGCCTTCAATAGCCCAAATGAACATGGCTTTCTACAAGGCAAATTCCACAGAGGACGCTAAGGACTTTTGATAATCACTAGACTTCGTATAGGTCAGGTAGAATCTCAGTCTCTCCTTGAAAGACAAACTACCTCAAAGGCTATTTATTCTGCTTAACTTTGGTTATAAAAAATTTGGGCAGTTAAAATAACCAAATTATTTAAATTCCTCGTGAATGTAATGAAGAGATACAGGCATCAGTACTGAGCAATTAATTCCTTTCAAGGATAGATATCTGAGATATGTAGGATGGATTGCCTGTGGAGGTGCTACATTCTCTGCACTGGCTGTAGATAATTACCTTCAATTACTAACTTTCATATGGATAAAATTAGATGATGTGATGATAGAATGACCTTGCAGAGGAATGGCTCCCAGTACAGGCAATTTTAAAAGCCTATGCACATTTTGTTGTACAAACAATGAGATATAAACATCAGACATTGTTAATAACAGTGGTATTTACATACTTCACATTTTTTCAGACCACTTGAAAACACCTAACAGGTGTTGAGTTCTGGGGGTTTTGACCTTTTGTTGTTGTTGTTGAGGGTGATTTAAAGCATATCAGGAGAAATAGACTAAATCCAACTGCTACATCTCCAGACCCACATTACCTACGTGTGTGCAGATTTTCATGTCTGAGACAAAGGAGCGTTAAAATGCTGTATGGCAAGACCTTAAGTCAGACACAGTTCTGTCTGCTACGTGCTCTCCTTAGAAACAGTGGAACAGTGAGGTTTGGAAACAGAGGAATTTAGACAATAAATCTAAAAAATAAATTGACTACAAATCCCCTCCCTGCTCATTGTGCCCTCGTCTCCCTTTCCCCTTGCTTATTATCAAATAATATCTGGGTTTGTGTCATGTAATGCCTCGAATGAACTCCACAGAATCCCTCCACAGGGCCAAAGATCCATAAATGCTCCATTCTCTTTGAGGGAGAGAAGAAGATGGGAATGTCATTTCATGTTAAGATTATGGAGCACTAGCTGCACCCCAGCTCATATCAAAAGTCTAACCCTTTACAGTAACATTACTGACCTTTAGAATACTACTGTCCTAATCTCACCTGGCAACAGATGCTAATTTCTTATCTTTTCCTGCCAATGATGACTGAATTCAAAGAAAATAACAGCAGTGTAAAATACCCGTATAATGATTAAAAAAGCAATCACAGTGTTACTAACTGTAAAACCTGTCTTGCCTATTCAACATGCAGATTCAGAGACTCGAGGTAATCCTACCGATATGGAATTCCAGCAGAACTTCAGAGGGAATTTAGTGTTTGTCTCAGAGCTACCTGAGCTACAAACAAGCTATAAAGAAACAGTAAATGAATGAAAAGACAAAAGCATCCCCACATAACCACAGGTACTAGGATTTTTCTGTAGTTGGGTAAAGTTTTCTTTGAAAGTTTTCCGCACCGAGAAACTTGTGAAGCCCCTGGCTGCTCCTGGAGCACAAAACAGCAGTAGTGTCAAAGACTTCACTATATTTTGTTGGGTTTGTTAGCCTCCAGTTCCTGGTCCCAATGTAAAGACACATATTTGGCTTTGTGATGAATTGAAATGATGTGAACTGCTTGGCATTTGGTCTAAGACAGAGTATGTGATGAATGCAGGGGTATCAAATAGTCTATGACAGATGTGAAGCCATCTGACAGTAAAAAAAAGATGTTCCATATCACAAGAGAAAGGATGTTTCTGCATTATTTCTCTTTTTTATGTTGTCGTGGTTTAACCTTAGATGGAAACAATGTAACACGGAGCCACTTTCTCTACCCCCAGTCCTCGTAGGATGGGGAGGAGAATTGGAAAAAAACGTAAAATCCATGAAGCCACTTTCTCTACCCCCAACCACAGTTGGGATGGGGAGGAGAATTGGAAAAAAAAGGTAAAATCCATGAGTTAAGTTTAAGATTGAAATAAAAAAACAATAACACTCATAATTGCAATATAATAATAAAACAACAACATAATAATACAACAAATAGGTAGACATAAAAAACAAAGAGAGAAATAAAACCCAAGACAGACAAGTGATGCACAATATCATTGCTCACTGCCCACCGATCAATGTCTACGCCACCCCCAGAAGTGACTGGCCAACTTCCCCCAGTTTATATACTGAGCATGATGTTCTGTGGTTTGGAATATCCCTTTGGCCAGTTCAGGTCAGCTGTCCTGGCCATGCTCCCTCCTGGTTTCTTGTGCAGCTGTGCATGGCCAACTGAATTTAGAGTTAGCACAACTAAAATATCTGTGTTTTATCAACACTGTTCTCATACTAAATCCTAACCCCACAGCACTGTAACGGCTACTCAGGAAGAAAATTAGCTCTATCTCAGATGAAACCAGAACATATGTTTTCATATCCCACCTTCAGAATCTCATGTTTCTCATCAGAAGTTTGATCACATGTATTCAGGTTCTAGCAAATGGCAAGAAGGAAGAATCTCATTGATGAAGGGAGTCTGACCAGAATCAAGCACTAGTGTTAGCAGGCAGCAGTATGTTTGCCTAATTTCAAAGTGGAAGAGTGGGCTTTATAAATGATTGCAGAAAGTGAAGTAACCTCTCAGGGAAAACAAAAAAATTGAAAATTTCCTAATAACAAACAACAAGAGACACTTTCAGCTGGTGTGCAATGGCAGAGAAACAACACTGCTTCTAATATTTAGTAGCTTAAGCACTGCTCAAAGCACTGCAAGATTGTACACATTTATGAGGTTCATTTTCCAAGTTTAAACTTCAGATTTTCCTAACAGTTCATAAAATATGTTCCTATTTACTTTAAGAAATAATATAATGGAATGAATATTAAAAATATTAATAAAACCAGTCATATTAAAGAAGAAAAAGTGCTTCACTGGTTTTGGTCTTTTAAAGAGAATGTTTTTCTGTATTTACCTCAAGTACAATATAATCACATAACTTCAGTACCTGCTGTCCAGAGCCCCTGGTGTTAGGTGAGACACAGACAAAAGAATAGTAAATACCTCAGCTTTTCTGTGCTTTTATTTTTTTACCAAGATATAAAATGAAGCAATAGCAATTTCTTATCTTCCTAGCAGGATGCTGTGAGTAATAACTAACAAATGCCTGCAAGGTTCTAAGAACTTTAATCCTGTTTACTGGAGAGGTCAAAACTCTTGTGCTTCCAAGAGCAAACAAAGATTTTACAATGTGAAAAAGGCAGAGGTTTGTTTCAGTGCATCTATTAGTCCTGTGGAGAGCCAGATATCCTTCCAAGCCCATGGCAAATAGTTGTAATGTGTGGTGGATAACCAGATACATCTTTACGCGAATTAAGATCATGCAGTTTTTCAAAATCATTTGTTATTCAAACTCATGCTTTATTGCAAGGCTATGCATGTCTGTATGTCTTTGCTCCAAGATAATTCAATAGAATAAGCTAAGATCTAAAGCTGCTTCTGCTCTCGGTGAGATCTACATTAATCCCTTGAGAAAGACAGCCTCATCTGTCAAAACACCTTAGAGAGCAAGTGGAATGAACACAGAAGTATGCATATATATTAAGCAGTCCTCATTTATGCACATTATAACTTTAATTTTTATACTAAGTCATTTTAACTGGGACAACAAAAGAGGTCCAAGAAGGTCATGTGATAGCGTATTGTAGCTCTGGGACAGAGACCAATCCTCTTGTGTGACCCCTTGTGATGAAAAAATAATAGAAGAGAGGCTTGTCATGAAGGTGGAAAGTACAAATAACTTGGTACCTGACAGTCAGAAACTTAACAGCAATGATGTCTGTTAATTGAGAAATTTTGAAGAAAGTGTCCCAGGTCGTACAACCTTTGCCTATACACTCAAATTCAAGAAAATCCGTCCAAGTTAAATTTCTAGTTAACTTAATGTGCTCAAACTACATAGGAGCTATATGCAACCTCATGCATTAATTAGCTTACATAACTCTTACTTGCAAAGTGATATTTAATCTGAGCTGCCTGAAAACACATTGTTTAGATAGGAGACTGCATTATTTCTTAGGCATTCAGAACAGTCATGGTATACTGTCATCTCATCATTTTGTTTTATCTAAGCTTATGTAGAGCCCCTTGCAAATGAAGAGTAAAAACCCCATCCTGAAAGCAGTGTATTATTTTACATTGTTGTCATATTACATTGTGTCGTTTCACTTGATATTAAGAGTTGTCACATCATATTAATGTTGGAGGCCAAGGAAATGGTAATGTGGTGGGACACACCAGATACAGATAGCAGGAGCTAAATCAGAATTCATTTGCATGTTCTCATCGACTTCATTAGCCGGTTGGTATCTCAAAATGATCACAGTAGTTTTCAGAAAAATAGAAATATTTTGTCTAAGTACATGTAATTTAAGTAGCAGTACTGAGAAGTTCATGAGCAAAGGGAGATTTAGGTTACATACTGCAAAAGATACTAGTTTTAGATGTGTATATAAATATATTTTTGAATGTTATGCTGTGAGAGAATTTTTTAAAATATTACTGTCTCTAAGATAGCTTTTCAGGTTCAATAACTCTAAAGGCTTTTAAATGAGGAAGCAGTTCTTCACCAAAGAGTCTCATTGGTGGAATTGTATTAAGATAGATGCAAAAGACATTTATGAAAAGAGTAGCTGTAAATACATTGAGATTTTCACACTCATCTGACATGTTTTAAATTTGATGTACAGGTTGGAAAACAGATCTGTTGGATTTTGGT
The DNA here is from genome assembly GCA_013396775.1 of Cephalopterus ornatus. Taxonomy (NCBI): domain Eukaryota; kingdom Metazoa; phylum Chordata; class Aves; order Passeriformes; family Cotingidae; genus Cephalopterus; species Cephalopterus ornatus. Next base: position 137,384 of record VZRE01000457.1, read on the forward strand.
TGTTTTTTGAGTGGTTTGCTTGTAGCATTTTTGTTTGGGCTTTTGTTTTGTTTGTGTTTTTTGTTTGGGTTTAGTTTGTTTGGGATTTTTTCCTTTTAGAGGATGGTACTTTTAATAAGCAGTAGGTTTTTATGTGTCCATCCCAAAACCAATATTTCTAATACAAAGACCAAAATATCTTAAATGTCTCAGTTCCCTTCTATGCCTTTAATACTGAAGATAATCTTATGTTCAGAGAGGTTAAATCCATTCTCAACTTTGAGTTGATGCTCAAGAACCATAAGACTCTTGAAACACTTTGGTATGTGCTTAACTTGCAAATAAAATAGGAGAGTTAAGGTACTTTTTAAAAATAAAACTTCACATAACTTGTGGTTTTAGATGTAAGAGTCATCAGTAGAAGTAAAATTGTTAAAAAAAGGGCTAATACATATGAGTAACATGGAAAAACCCCAGCACATACTACTCTTTTCTGACTGCTAGTCTCAGAAGGAAAAGTAATAAAGGATCCTGCATATCTGCATATGTTTCTGCTTCCAAAAGGATAGGAATTTAGTGAGTCTAGGACATTTCACCCTTACCATACACTTTGAGCCATGCTGAATTGAGCATTTGATAGAGTGACTCTGCAGTGTCTGAATAGTGAATACAATATCTTTGGGATCATCCAGGCCACTGGACATGTGACATAATGTCACCATTTCCCCTCAGAGATTTATGAAGCAAACAATATCCAGAAGCAAAGAATAATTGACAATCAGATCTTCTGATAAACTTGATGGAAAGTCAAAAAAGACATTAAGGATACAGAAAGGAGCTATAGATCATATAGATCATCTCCATCACACAGATGGAGAACATGTTAGATATGATCTTATTTATACAAGCTTTTTAGCTATAGCTGACATGCTAGGATGGGGTTACAGAATCAGATTCAGGTTTCTTTAGGCACTGAGTCTGTAGATCTTCTTCTTACTAAACTAAAACTTTTTGATGCTTAGCCAAATTACAGTTTCAAATTTAATGCTGAATGATACAGCATTATACATATAAAGTATCTGGCACTGTAAAGCCATAACCTGGATTCAGTTCTGTAACTTGCCATTAAATAAACAATAAGAGTAATAGGAGAACACTACAGTAGTTATCAAAACATTGTGTTTCTATAATTTTTAACATAATTTTAAAGCTAGTTTAAATATGGCTACCTTGGAAGGTTACTTCAGATGCACAGGATATCTGGTTGTTAAATTCAGCAGATAGTCATTCCCTTATTTTAATTTTTTTCCAAATCTGAACTGCTATGACATAGATAAAATAATTATTTTTTTACATTAAAATAAAAAAAATCTATGAAAACCAGTTTCTGTCTGAAACTTTGTTTAGCTACTGCATAATCTGATATTACAACCTAGACTTGAGACATCATGAAAATTTAAGCACGTCATGAGTTGAATTTATCCTGGCCACGACCTCTGTAACCTGGGGAATATTAACAATGTTAAGCTTCACTGGAGCTCTTTCCAATACCTCCTAGTTCTGAGCAGCTTCTTTACTCTCATACGCAGTGGCATTGATAACATACCCCAGCACGATAAAATTGTGCCCTCCTTAACTCCCTCCCTCTATGACTGGGATTCTGGCTCTAGGGCTTTACATTCCTCACTGACTAAGATTCAGTTTGAGTAGGAATGAAGCAGACTTCCCATTCAGCTTCAGCTGGCCAAAACAGGCCCCTGAAATTGAAATTTTTGGCGTTAATTTCTTCTGTCTCAGAAAAGTAGTGAATTCAAGGTGACCCTTTTTGCCTACATATTACTGTGAAAAAAAATAAAACTGAATAAATGTGGCTGTTGCTTGTTCTAGATATAATGTTTTTTCCATTCAGTTTAGCCAGCTCTTCGGTGAGTTTTTGTGCCTCCCTGCCTCAGCTCTTTATTGCAAGTCTACAGTGGAGGAGAGAGAAGGTGATCAATGAAGGAGTGAGGTGTGCTGCCCCCAAGTTCCATGTCTACACGTCTCTTGAACACCTCCAGGTGTGGTGACTCCACCACTTCCTAAACAGCCTGCTCCAGTGCTCAACACTCTTTCAGGGAAGACATTCTCCTTAATAAGCATTCTATATTTACAATGTGTGTAAATATGACCTCAGGTGTATTTTGATGGTAACTTCTAATTTCCATAGGATTCCAACAGAAATTAAAGGGTTTTCCTACCCTCTTGGAAGCCACAGTTTTGCAAAACACCTAGACGCTAAAATATCAGTTCCACTGATGTGGGTACTTAGGCACATTTCTGCATCACATCTGAGGTGGATCAGGTACAACAGCTGTGCTGAGGTGCCCAAAGCAAGATTCTTTTCCATATTGCTTCAACTGTCGGCAAAATGATTGACAAGAGGGTTTATCATCTGTCTTGAGCAAGTTCATCAGTGACTAACGGTCCTCTTGATAATCACTGAAATACCACACCAAAACAACTTAGCTATTAATTTGTCAGATCTGAGTATTCCTCTGAGTCATAAGGAAAATTCATTTTATTTGAATGTCAATTAATAAAACAAGGAAAAGGGAAGAGAGATATAAGCTTGATAAAATATCCCATTAGTCTATTTATATAACTGAAAATAGATATTTTCCTCCTTCTGTTGTTTAAATTTCTTATACTATGAGGCTTCTTTAATAAGGGAGTTTATATTTTAAAAAACCCTCAGACAACAAAACCAAAACCACCAAACACACCACCTCTTGTGGAAAATTTTGTTTCCTTCTTCCCTCCTTCCCTCCTTCCTTCCTTCCAAAATTAATCCTGAGAAGTATGAGTTAGGGTAGAAACTCTTAGTAGTCATGGGTACCATATTGGGCTTCCTCATTGAGGAGCTACTGATGGAGATCTCTGTTCAGGAAAGCCAGCAGAAGTCGAAGGCACCCTACACCCCACAGGTGATGTTAGCAGGCAGCTTATGAATTCTTCAATACACAGATATGCGGCTTAGCATGCTCCAGGTGGATGTATACAGCAGACCTCCTTACACTGATCTCTGGCATTTTGCAGCAACAGCTGCAGCTCTACCTCATGTCCTGTCACTTCTCTTTCATCCTGTATCCCAAGTGCATGTCTATGCATGATGTCAGTAAATAGAAATTTAGAAATAACTTGCCTTGTATATATGGAATATCCAATCTGGGCATGTAATTCCTGGTTCTTCATCTCTAGTAATGGGCTTGCCCCTTAAAGGACCAGAGGAGAAGCGAATCCTGCAGTTAGAGGGAGCTGTTGTCTGTGCTACGTATCTTAGGCTCAATTAATGGCGTGGCAAGCAACCCTTGCTTTGTCAGACATGTCTGTTCCTATTGCCCAAGAGCTCTTAGAGATAATTGATTCTGGCACTTCTATTACTGCCCAGAAAGACAAGGGCATATTTTTTACATTTGCTCAGACAGTGGTTTGAGGAGAATGGTTTTCCTATAGGATATTTCTTACGCTACCTATTTGTGCCTTCAATGAGAGTGTGTGCAGACTTGACACTCTCATAACACGGTGATGAGTGCAACATAAAAGTAATAGATTCAGAACACTTTTTGTTGCAACTTTTTTTTAGTTTTATATGTCTGCCTGTGCTTCACATTCAGTTAATGACACAGCCTTTAAATTAAAGAAATTCCTAATACTCCAGCATCTAGAAAAAAAAATCTGTTATTTATCTGATATCTTTTTCCTTTTTTATATTTTTCCCTTTCTGCACTTTTTTGCTTGTGACTAAGCATGGATGAGAACTAGCTCGTAAGTTGCAAAATGTCACAGATTTTCCAAAGAAATAAGGACAATTATGTATGTACATTCATGAACACTTCATCACATAATACTTGTGGGATGCAGAGATAAATAAAACACACAGAAAAACTATACAGTTGGTATTATCATTCCTGGTTGCCTTGTCCAACTGTGTGCTTGCACACAGAAAAATGCTTGTGCTATGATAAACCAAGAAAATGGAAAATGGAAGAGATGGACCTTCAGTGATTATGTATAGGTAAATGTCCCATGTATATAATTTTTCCTTCCAGTTCCTTAAGACAAAAAACTTATTAATAACAATTTTATCAGTAAATTTTCTGTGATGTAGTAGAAGGAAGAACTAACAGCATCATATTTGAACAATGCAAACTTAAACCAAAAATTAATTTTCAAAGCTGATAGGCCAAATATTCACAAAAATCTTATTAAATTACAACTGAAAATCTACATGCAGACAATGAACTGCATGTGTGTCCAAAAAAACTCACTTATACTCAGTTTCCCATATTATCTGTAGGCATGAGCCTTTTTGCCCATAAATAACTTAATATGGGTCAAATTTATTGCAGCAGGAATGTGATTATGCTGAGAGATTTAATCCTTGCTGGGATCTGCTGCCTTGTGCCTACATCTGAGCTTAGTAAAGACTGCTCATTCAATACTTCAGCTTGAAAGGGTGAGTTAAAACCCTTGCGACTAAGATTTATTTGGGGGCATAGGACTGGGAAGAGTTTGACTGGTGAAAATAGCTCCTCTTTAGCTGCCCAAACAAGCCCTAGCAGTAACTAATTCTTGAAAATATATCTGGATGAAGCAAGCCCTTTTGCTACTTCAAGAGCATAAAAATCATAAAACTGCTTGAAAATACTGGTCCGCCTCAGAAAGATGGATTAAAATACACTTTCTCGTGCTGTTAGAGGCTTTTCATTAGAGTTGTTTAAAATGTGGGATGAATAAGATCAGAGGCACACGGAAGATACTTTAAATCATTTGAGAAGGTGCTTCTCTGTGACTTGTGCTAGTTCTATGACTTGTTCTAGAACCTTACTGTTCCCCTGCTATCTTGGACTTACAGGCTCTTTTGTTTCTACCTTTTGTCCCTCAGAGTGTAAGACAGAAGGAGGTGTTTCCTCTTCCAGGAGATGGGGCCATAACAGAAGCAGTGTATGTGGAGCATGGCAGAAACACAATGACACATGAAACTTCCTCATTGTGTTTGTTCCTCCCTCCCACCACCCCTGAACTCTGATACTCACATAGAAACCTGCTGAGCAGGGATCAAAGGAAGAAAATTTCTGCTAACAGTGAGATATGAGAAATTTATACATGCATAGTCACATAATCATTTTTAACATTTGTTTATGGGTTGTTGTTTTTTAATATTGAGGGCATTTATGTCTGTTCATATTAGAAATGCTTATAATATGCATTAACAGTAACTGTCCACACTGCCTTTTTGGAAACATGTGACTTGATGTTAATGGCTCGAGTTTGCTAACAATTTACAGGCAAACACTTACCACTCTAATACACCACTTACTCATTTGTTCTTCATATTTCTAATTTTATGTATATCCCTTTCTGAGATCCAGACATTACTTACTCCATCACCCATGCTGCTTCTCCTATTTAAAGATGTAAATGTGTCCCAATTGTACCAGATATTTAACATATGCTTAAATGTAAACACATATATACTCCCACTGAGGTAAACGGAATTGCATGATTAGAGTTAGGCTCACACTTAAATTGCTCATTCAAAGCTGAAAGAAATCACATACCTGTCTTCCTGAATCCTTCACAGTCCAATGTTACCCCAGGACTTTGTTTTGGTTTGTGAGTTAGTGGTATGTTGTTTCGTAAATCCTCCATTAAGTATCATCCTGCCAGGTTCTCTTTTCTCATGTTTTGCTGAGGTGTCAAACATATTGTATACCTGCTTGCAAGTGTTTTTTTCTAAGGAAGCTCTGAGTGAATAATCATACCCAGAGAGCATAGCCCTGCACTCAGCTGCACAAACATGACATTAGCTGCTGTTGTCCTCAAAGTGCAATGCACGTTATTGTGTGGGTTTTACACAGTGAAAGACAATCTATCAAAACAGTGCTTTTCTCTGCTTTTCACACCTTTTACAACCAGTGGATGTTTTGGATGATGGTTTTAGGAACAGTGAGGTTAGGAATGCAGTTTGTGTATATCTTAATGTCCTTAAAATCATAGAATCATAGAATGGTTTGGACTGGAAAAGACCTTACAGATCATCTAATTCCAACCCCTCTGCCATGGGCAGGGACACCTTCCATTAGACTAGGTTGCTCAGAGCCCCACCAATAAGCCTTGAACTCTTCAAGGGTGGGGCATCCACATCTTCTCTGGGCAATATGTTCCAGTGCCTCAGCACCTGTGCAGTAAAGCTTTTCTTCCTAATATGCAACCTAAACCTACCTCTTTCACTTTGAAGCCAATCCCCCTTGTCCTGTCACTACATGCCCTTGTATGTTCTGCACATAAACACCCCTGAAGCCTTGAAAAATGCAGTCAGACAACACAATCCTTATTTTCGGAAACTTGACCACAAACTGTTTTCTAATTCCTGAGAGACTCATTTTCCTTTAGGAAACCTGACTGTTCAGAGACCCAGAGAGAAAGAGTTCTCCTATGACCCTGAATGTTCTCTGAGGATCAAAGCATTTATACACCATCTTCCACAACCCTCATAATACAAAAAGATTTATATAAAAGTTGGCCATTTATTTATATTTCAAAATAAAAAATATAATCTGAATAAAAAATAATCTGAACATTTGAAAGACTGTTTGTCTAACTCTTCTATTTTCTCCTTTATACATTTACACTTTTTGGAGTAGGGAATTCTCTTTTATGGTGTTATGGGGCAGATAAGAGATGCTCTCTTCTAAATGGGAGCTTTCTCTTCCATATATGTGGGTCTTCTTACCACAAACTGAAGACAACTACAACTGTGCATGCTTTTTATTTTTTTTTACAGCTTTTCACATGTGTTTCTAGAGTGCTATGAACAACTAATTCTTACTACAATATTCATAAAATGATGCTTCTTAAGGTATTTGTCTGTTTAAAAAAGTCTTTGATCAAAGCAGAAGATTTAACATCTCTAAGGAAAAAATAAAAAAAGAAAATGTCACAATGTCTTGATCTATTAAAAAATATTCACTGAAGAAAAGGAGACATCTTGGAGGTAATGATAAGGAGGAAGGATTATCAGATAATATATTCATGTCTGAAAGCATCAATTCTTGTTTTACTTCTACAGATAATCTTTTATATAAAATAGTATTTCAGCAGTTTTATGTTTTCTTTACAATTGTTTTCCAAAGACTGCTAGCAAAGTAACAAAAATATCATTTTTCAAACTACTACATGTGTTGAGTAGGAATGGAAACTAAACAGAAAAAGGACCACTTTTTGCTCACTGGAAAACTTATCCGCTAAGGCAGATTTTTGGAAGGGAAATCTTATTTGGAATAATAGTTACCAATCCCTCCAACTCTATGTCCTGGTTCTGGCCAGGACAGGGTTAACTTTTGCAGCATCCAGGAGGGGCATGTCCAGGACTCGGGTTATTCAATACCATCTTGGGCTGTGTTCAGGGGAATGGGGGTTCTTTAGGGTTTTCTAGTGTTTGCCAGGGTGTGTGCGGTCAGGTGGCGTGGGTTCCACATGGTGGCCAGTCACGTGTGAATTGTTTGCCCCTCTTCTACCCTCTGTTTTCAGTATTGTTGTTTTTAATGTTCATTTTCTTATTTCACTGCTGTATCTAGCAAATTGTTCTTAGCTCAACCCATAATCTCTACCTTTTTGTGCCTCCAATTCTTCTGTCCATCCTGCCACCGAAGAAGGGGAGGAGTGAGAGAACAGCACGTGGTCTGAGGTGTTTCAGTGGGAACACTAAATTGAGGAATACCATTCCTAAACCACAACACTCTGCACTGAGATACCACAGCCCAAAGACATCCAGACAGGCAGAGAAAGAGGATAAATGGAGGAAACACAACATGGTTGAGGAAAACCTCATTTTTACAACTGTTATAACCACTGAAGGGTTTGCACTTAGAAAGTATGGATTTCACAAAATCAGTGGTGTCAAAAATATTTGATGTTGAAATTTTTGAAAGTCAAATCATCAATTTTCATCACACTTTAGTCTAAAAATCAATCTCTCCTCCACTTAATCAATTGACCATGTTTCATTTTAAACATGTGCAGATGGACACAATTCAAAGTCACAATAAGACAAACTGTGTAATAGTAATATGTTCAATATCTGAATAAATGCCTATCTGATGCATGAAAACATCACCTAGTGAGTTGCCTGCAGGTTCAAATGTCTGCAGAAAGGCATAAATGTAAGTGTCAATACTATTGCTTTTGTACTTAGGTATATACAAAGTCATCATTCATTAGAACAACAGAGAATATTTCTCATTGCTTTAACACATGTATTCTCTGAAAACACTCTGCTTAGCTGGTAAAGAATTCAGGGTCTGTATTTATTGCTTGAGATAGCCATTTCTTTACAGCAAATGGATTCTGGGAAAATACCTTATTAGGTTACTCGGAGAAATAAGACTTTGGGTATTTTTCAGTACTTCACCTACCGTAAACAATCTTCACATCAGTAGATAAAAACTATTATCTCAGGACACTTGATTTACAGAGCTATTAGAAGTGTTTCTGTATTTAATAGGACGTCTTCTTGCAGCACAAGAACCTGTTTCACCTGCCTAACATCAATCAGAGGGAGCTAATCATGATCATAATGCCAGTGTAGTGATTCGGAGGATGGTGGTATGGTCAAACCCTGGGAAGATGATGGGCTCATCATTGTCACTCTTTATTCTCCCACTCCTGTCAATGAAACTAATGTTTTAGTGAAGTATATTCCCACTTAATAATAGGTGCTAAAAGTGGAGATGAACTACAGTGGAATGATGATTAGCAGCTTGCAGCTCATTCTTCCTCCTTAGACAAGGAATTTACAGCATCTGATTTATCCACAAGTTGAGGCTTGCAGGTGAGACAGGCACAGCCCACCCACTGAAATCAGTAAGAGTCTAACATATCAGGTTTGCAGGAACAAGGCTTATAAATTGACTTTCATAGGTGTTCCTTACTTTATTGTGTTCTCATATGCAACTGGCTGCAGCTTTGAAATAAACAGACAGGTAAAGGTAAGCAAACCCTATCATAGCCACTAAAATAAATTGTTTAACTCACCAGCAAAAATCCTTAACAATTAATGGTTTCTTATCCCAATTCTGTGTGTTATTTTATCCCTTGGCAGTATATATAATTAGCCCAGCTAAAATCCGCATTGAACAGTTCTGTCCTGTGCTTTCCTGTTCAGATGCAATGGAACTCTAGCAGTCATGAGATATGCAATGAAATAAATTCCACAAGTGAGAGATCTGCACCTCAAAATATCTGCCTACTCAACTCCTGGAATGACTGAACACAGAGTAAAATTTTGTAGAATAGCGTAATCAAAAGACAGACTCTAAAATCTATCAGAAAATTTCAGAATATGTGCAAGAGAAGAAAAGATTTTTGGTGCAAAAAATAGGTGGTTTTCCAACAAGCTGATTATGGTTTTTCCTGTCTGCACATTTCTGTTTTCGTTGCATGTATAATAAGTGGTCAAATATTTATCAAAAAATGAACTGTAAGTGGAATCATTGTGATAAACACTCATGCAAATGTATTTGTGGCTGAATAGATTGTGACTTTTTGCTCTCAACCACTAAAGCAAAACCCTGTGACTGACTTAATAAATCACTGCTAGGCATCTAGCTGGAATTCAACACAGCGAACACAGGATATTTGAGGCTTGCCTTTGTACAGAGAAGAAAAAAAGGCCAAACATGTGTGAAAAAAAAAGTAAATAAACTCATCTATTTGAAGAAACTTTTATTTGAATGGAAAGAGAAGACAAATTTTTCAGATAAAATATTTATTAAGACTTTTTTAAAATGTTATTTTTCAGCCTAACCAAAGCAGATCATAACTGAACTGTGTACAACTGAGATATAATGAAATGGCTTTCCTCAGATATCCAAAACTTATACAAAGTTATTTAATATTTTATAATGCCAGTATGACATTTCATGAGATCAGTCTGACAGCCTGTGACAAAGACTGCAAGAACAAACACAGAGAAAAGACAAAAATGCGCTAAAGAAATGAGAAAAAGTACTGCGAGCAAAAATAGTGTAGTTTTCCCATCAATTGATTTTGTTTGAATACACAGAAGACAAGATGAATATTTAGATGAAGATGTCAGCCAACGATAATCACATTTCAAAGAGAGTGGTACCTGATCTTAACAAATATTGGAATAATTTTGTGCACCATTTAAATCAGATCATTCCCTGAGACTAGGAGCAAACCACCCAAAAAAGAACAAAAAGAATTCCCTACTTTATTCCAACAGAATTTCATAATATGTGTTTCAAAATAAAATAAAAAGAAATTAAATAATAAAATAAAATAGAATGAAAAAATAAAATAAAATAAATTTAAGAAATAAATAAAATACTGGTTTTTTCAGTAACATGATTCTCCATAGCTCTAGGCTGAGTGTCTTATACTATCCTACTGGCTAGACACCATGAAGAATTTCTCAGTGCATACTGATGAACTCTGATTCAGGTATGATCAAAACTCAGCTGCTTCTGTGGAATCGTGGATTCCTAAGAAGAGTTTTTAAAATCATTTTTTATATACATTTTTATAAGAGACTCTGATGAAAAAATAACTGAAACCACCATGTGTGGCATCTTCGGCTTTAAGAAAGGAAAACATCAGTATTCTACCAATAGATAAAATGTCACCAGAAAGTTCACCTTTCTTCATAATACTGTAATTAGTATTTCATATACTATAATTTTGCTCTTGATGAGATAAGCACTTTCTGAGGAAATTTCAATATCTATATTGTTCATGCTGTTAAAAAAGCAATTCAAAATGACAAATTTTAATACTTAAAGGAGATCCAAACCTTTTGATATAGTGGCATGAATATCAAATATTTTAGGTACCTTCAAGGTTTTAGTGACTTTATAGCAGTGCAAACAGGGCATGCTCAGCTCTTCCTAATTTCCCTCTATTTTCCCTATTTCTTTTTGTCAAAGTTATCCTTCTGCATGGCTCAGCTTGGCAGAAAAACTGTATTTTCTCTGACCTAGTCTGAAAGACTGTCAATTTTGTTCTGATCTGAAGAAATCTGAGATTATCACTCAGAGATCCCTTTCATCAGCAGGTGTCAATTGAGCAGAAAGAAAATGCTACAGAAAACCTTCAAAAATCCAGGGTGCACATTTGTGTAAGAAGTTGCAGCCAAAGACAATATCTCATATTTCCTCTTATCTTATTGGTGTGCAAGGACTTGTGTCTGTAATTTCCAGACATGCTATTTATGTTTCTAAGCACCAGCTCATAATGGCTGAGACATACCTCAAAGCATTTTTAAAGGACTTGCTTCACTTTGGTGCTCAGCAAGGACTAATTAAGTTGCCAGAAATTTAAAAAAACCCCTACCAACCAACCAACCAAAACCAAACCACAGAGGGGTTTTTTGTGTTTTTTGCTTGTTTGTTTGTTTTGGGGTTGGTTTGTTTGGTGGGGGGAAGTTTGTTTGTTTTGCTTTGTCTTTTTTTTTTAATTAATTTTTTAATATTTTGTTTGTTTGGTTTGGTTTGCTTTTTTTTAAATCCAGATTGGAGATCAGAAAAGTATTATTATTTTACCTTTGAAAAATTCACTTAAGGCAGCCAGAAGTCATGCAAACTTAATTGCACTGGATTCTGTTACCAATTAACCCAACTCAAAAAATTAAGAAAACAAAAGCTCTTCAAACATTTCAATTAAATATGTTTTAGCTTAACCTAAGACAAAGTTCTGAGGTTTATGTCCAAATGAGGTGGAGTTGGATGCTTTTTGACTGAGAGTATTATGAGGTTCACCTCATAAGCCAAAACCCAAAGTGAACAGGTGTTCATCTACATGGCTCAAAGGCAAAATACATTCTTGCTTTGTGACATGGAAGATAAATTCCCAGATTTTACTGCATCAGAATGGTGAATCTTTGGTTGGACAAAACCCAAAACAGAGACAGAAACAGGTATGACACTTCCCTGCTGGCTAAGCATATCAGCTGTATTTTCGATGGAAAATGTGATTTTCAACTCTAAATTCACTCCAGCAACAGCTTCCGCCCTCCGTGGGAGGCACTGGGTAACAAAGGGCTTCTCTAAGGGGGTGCAAAGGGGATGACTGTTCCATGCTTTGCTCTGAAAACAGGGCACTGTTCCCATTGCTGCAGAACAAGCTCATTTATTTTCCATGTGAGCCTTTGTAGGGAGGCAGGTGCCCAGCGGTGAGTGGTGAGTGGGCAATGCCTCAGGGACAGGCAGTGATAATACCCCAAACTGGGCAAATCTGTGTTGCTGTTGTGTTGCAGTGCTGACACAATAAACCCTCAAAACTTTGTGACAAAAATCTTGTTAATAGTGTAGCCAAAAGGAAGTTCCTCAGTTGCTTTCAGTGAAACCAGCATGTTCTGGTTTGCTCACTTCACCCAAAAATATGTTTTTGGGTAAAACAGTAAAGGTAATGTGGAGATGTAAAGCTTCGTGCCCCAAACTGTCAAACTCAGATAATAATGTTATATAAAACATGAACAAGCTTAGTGACAATTTAAGCTGACCTAAATTTCCTAAACTTTTTTTCTAAGAGAAATTCCATGTGATAAGTTAAGAAAACTTGTATCATGACTATCAAAAATGCCTCTTTAGAGATATAACTAATTTTAAAAGTTGTCAGTCTAACTGGCAGAAAACACAATGGAGACACATTTTGTTTTTACATATCAAACATCCCAGGAACTCTGTGTCCTTGTGACTGCTTAGGAAGCAGCTTAAAGACTAGAGCAGGAAATTAGTCATCATACTTGGCTAAAACTGACCCGTATGTCTTGCCAAAAATTATTGAAAAAAACGCAGTTTTAAAGCTACTTAAATTCTTTGTGAATTCATGAAATATTTTATGAACACTGATGATAGAGTAGTAGCCATTTCAAAAACATTTATTTTATTTTAGAATTAAAAAAACAAAGACAAGTTCTATTTCTTTTAAAAAAAAACAAGCAAAAACAGTGGGCGCAAAATAGCCTCAAACCCCACAGTACATGTGATTAATGACACATGAAATTTCTGACGTTTTCTTCACTCATCAAAACAAAAAACCACTTTCCAAATCTCAGAGACAAACTTTTTGTCAGGATTCCCCTGGGGAATAGCATGAAGCTGTGTCAGGGGAAGTTTAGGTTGAATATTAGGAAAATCTGCTTCACCCAGAGGATGGCTGGGCTCTGGAACAGGCTCCACAGGGAAGTGGTCACTGCACCAAGCCTGACAGAGTCCAAGAGATATTTGGACAACACTTTCAGGCACATGGTGTGATTCTTAGGGTGATCCTGTGAAGGGCCAAGAATTGGACTTGATGATCCCCGTGAGTCCAATTCAACTCAGTAAATTCTGTGATTCTATGAAAAATATTCTTAACAAATGTAAAAGAAAAGAGAAGTTCCTGACATGTCTTCACTCAAAGCTCTCATATCACCAACTGTTTCGTGGACATCCACAGAGAAAAGTTCTGCTATTAGGACATGCTAATTTGTGTCTATTAAAACCCTAGTGTACACAAAGCACTTCTACTCCCCCTAGAACAATCATAAATTTTTGAGAGGTCAGAAAATACTAATCCATCCAAACAAAAATGTTCTGTAAGAATGTGTCCATGTTTGCACAAGTATTTTTGCTCCAGTTTTAAGTCCCCTAGATTCCTTAATGCTCCAGCAAACCTGTAAAATTCTACTGAAAGGTAAACTTATGTTTGTTCACTCCTTCCTTGAAATGTATCAGCCAGGTCCCACACTGGCACTGAATGCTACTTAAGAGCATTTCTTCTGGGCTGCCACTCAGAGAGGTGCTTGGAAAGGCAGAAGCATGAGGAGGAATTGTTATTTAATGGCCATTCCACTGAGTTTGCCTGTTAGTAGTACATGGACAGAGTCCAACATCAGAAGAGAATCAGCATTTTTAAAAGCATTTTTACCTTCTGGGGAAACAAAAATAGTGACTGTTGATCCATTTCTAAAAAGTGGGGTCCATTTCTAAAAGACTGTTTTCAAATTGGGTAATTTCTCAGGAACTAAATTCATGCTTTACATCAACTTTTCAGACTAATGCTTTTATAAGAAAGTGTTGGTGTAAAATACCTTCTGCATCTTTTACTTCTTCATTTGAAAATCGTTGGATAGAATCAGATTGAAACTTATTGAGAAACATTGGTGTATATATTGCTGTACAGATATGTTCTGAGTTAGACAATTGTAGATCTGGAGGAGTTTGTTAAGTCTAACACATTAATTGTTAGATGTACGGCTTCATGCATGCTAACAAGCCATTATTAAGCATAGATTTGGAGTTCTTCGTTGTGGACTGATTGGGATCATGAAGAGGGACATGTGTGTTTAAGTTCTAATGCTGACAGCTTGCTTTGCCTGCCCTAGTCGAACATCACATGTTCCAAAAGTTTGGGGTCCAGGCATCATTCAAAGTTACATAAAACGTTTCAAAGAAACATAAAATCAGTTACTTATGAAAATGCTTCAGCATTTTGGAAGTCTTGACATTGTCTAGACAGGTCTAGTTTTAAACTGTTTATCAGTGGATCCAGCCACGCATTGCTTGTTGGTTGCCCACTTGAAAAAGTGTGTTTTTTTTAATTACACATTTCCATGTGTCTACTATATTGTCCTGGCTGTTTTTTATAGAGCAAAACAGTCTGCTGTGTGTGCGTACATATTTGTCTGGGATATGTTCACAATAAAGGAGGTATAAAACAGCAGTGTAGACAGAAAAGGATGGTACATGTCCACAGATGTGCAGACTCTGTAAGAAAGATCTTATTAAGATCTTTGAAATAGTAAAAACATCCTGGGCTGTGAGCTAGAACAGTGTAAGGTAGGAAGGTTAATGGGCCAGGAATTTCGCAGTGAGAAACAGTTTTAAATAGCTATTTTGTTGTTGTTGATTTTGGTGGGGTTTTTTTAAATTAATGCAAATCCACCTATAATCATGACTGTACTATAGATACCTACATGAAAGCATACACCATAAAGAAACATATGGCAAGCTAAGTACAGAAAATAGCATCCTATTACCACTGAAGAACTAGTACATCCCTGTTTTGTGTGAATATTGTCTGTGCATACGACGTGTATAAACTTGCACTGTTACTTTTACGTTAAAAAAACTCTAAATCTTAATAAGATGACAAAAAGAAAAATAAATTGCAAAGACATAATTTTAGTAACTTCTAGACAAGCACTTAATGTCTTCCATTCAAGCAAGAACAGAAAATATGTTAGTTTCTTTATAAACTATTATTCCAATAAAAAGTAATTATAGTGATTAATTGCATAATGATTACTGTAATCACAGCCTATTCTTAGTTGATTAAGAAAGACAGAAGCAGCTCACAGAAAGCTTTCCACTAAAACTATTTATGTTTATTTTATTTGTCTTTTGTAATTTTCTTATCAGAACCCATGAATGGCAATATTTCAAAGACAACCTTGCCAGTTGCTTTGAGATTAATCCACTGTCCATTGACAGAAAATCCCTTTAAGAAGCTGACAAATATGTTGTTGTAGAGGCAAGAAATTCTTTTACCTTAGCCATTTCTGGGTTTTCTTTTGCTATTACAGTTTTTTCCTGCTTTTTAATTGAGTACTTCTGTCTCATTAGAATATTTTGAAAGAATTTGCATGTACCTTTAAATACATATAAAAATTTTAGCATGATGCATACATTGAAAAGGTATACGGACTCTCTGAAGAGAAGATAATAGGGTGACAGATGTGGGATTTCATTTTGAGGGGGATGGAAATCTTGGATGCTGAGGAAAACCATCACATTTTTATCAGTTTGGATGGAGTTGTCATAAGCGTCACCATTTAAGATTCTGCTATGTCATGTTGTTCCCCCTCACAGTCCTTTGGGACACTGGCTTTTATTAATTTGGTGTGCAACGAGATCGAATACTGCTATGACAGTCAGCATTACAAAACTCAAAACAGAGAGTCTAAGTGATGGACAGAGATCTCAAAATATTATCTACTTTTAACTTTTATGGGGAAATTGGAAGAAGGAAGCAGCTAATAGACAAGGCAGGTGCTTTAGTTAAAGCTTTCTGACTGCAAAAAGACTCAATAATACCTAAATCTGACCCATGAGCTTGATGTTGCTACACTCCCATATGTGAGATTTTTTTGGGCATGGAGGTACAGGATAGGGATATGTTTCAACGATAAATGGATGAGGTGTCTTAAAAAATTGTGACAAGTATCGCAAAAAGTCTGGAGATGCAAAACAAACACAGAAGGAGCTGTGATATAAGAAGACCCTACTGCCCAGAAGGGAGTCATCTCATTCCCCACTGTGGTTTAGCTACATGAACTTGATTCTGTGAAAGCCCTGCTGGGCTCAGGTGCAGCACCAACAACACAGCAGGATCCCCTGTGAAACTGTCCCAAGATGTTCTGCTAATACCATATCATTCTGTAACACAAAAGGAGCTCATCTTTCCTAAGCCTCACCCCAACCCTTCAGCCAACAGTGCCAGATAGCCTTTCCATCACAATGCAGACCAAGATGAGCTATCAGACTTTTGCCAACTTTTGGTACATTGACTGCAGAGAAGATGCTGAAGTCATTCAGATAAATGCCAATGCACACAGTAGCTATTACAAAGGGAAAACACTTTCTTCTGTATCATTCCTCCACCTGGTGGCCAGGTCAGGGATTTGGCTAGTCCAGGTACTGGACACAGGGGAGACCAGTTCCCAGCTCAGTCATACCTTTCTTGCTTAAGGTACTACTTAGACTGTGCAATCATGTAAAGCCCTAAAGGTTATTACTCACATGGGGCCCCGACTTTTTGGTTTCTGGAACTGAACACATAGTCCCTATTTGGTCAAGCATGTGCTTTACTGGTAAAGAAGATCATAATCTTCCAAAAATTCTTTATCTTTTGTTTTCCCTCCTCAACACTGAAAACAATGATTTTCTTCAAAAGTGACACCATTTGCAAAAAGGAACCGGTTGTGAAAAATACCACATTTCAATTTTAAAGAAAATATATCATGGTTTGAAATTGTTAAAATGCCCTGTTTTGACATTTGAAAATGAAAATAAAAGAAACTTTGAAAGGTCACTATCAAAACAAAAAAATTTATAAAATTTTAAGTGATTTATTAACTTAATTTCTTTGAAAGGGTTCTTTCTTATTGTTTTGCCGTTTTACCCCCCCAATTTTTCCTTTTTTTTCTTTTTTTTTTCCTCTTTCTTTTTTTTTTTCCTTTCTTTTTTTTTCCCCCCCCCTCCTTATTTCCCAGATATTCAGTACTGGAACATCTGTAAGGTGGTAAGATATTTAGACATCTTGTAGAATTTTGAAATACGCCAGGATGCATAACTGCTTTCGTAATTAATGAGACCAAGGAGCTTCTTTACATCCTACATCTCTAAATCCTGAAAGTACTTGCAAAACGGAAGACCTGCTTTCCACCTGGCACTCATGCGTATACTCCATCAAGCTATTTTATGGTCCTCTTAAGTTAAAAGATGTGCAATTATCACAACTGCTTGTTATTATAAATGCATACATGCATTAGAGGTGCATTTCTCTCTGTCTCACTCTTTTGTCCTGCAGCTATAGCTTTTTAGTTTGTTCTCTATTGCTTACTACTCCTCTTGATATATTCTTTGCAGTGAGGATATATTGAACCTGTCAAGTTTATTTAAAGAAAAGTTAAAGTGGGGAAAAATCAGGAGTATGTTGCCTAGACAGGGATGGTAAGGTATTCAAGACAAGGCCTTGCTCCACTTAGCAGACTACAAATCCTCCAGATGTCGAGGGAAGCACAGAAAAGCAGATGATAAATGGCAAGTGAGAAACTGTACATTGATAAATGGGACTGCAAAGAAAGAATACATCTCCAGCAAATCCTTCATTGTTGCCTGCAACTCAGTTGAATTGCAGAGTGCTATTTATATAATCAAACCTGCCAGTAATCCATCAGTGGGAGGCATGGTCCTACATGTCTATGAGTCTAGAAAGTGAAAGGGAATTGCAACACAGACTGGGGAAAATAATCAGGTTGTTCCTGTCTCCTAGCAGTTGCCCATGTTCCTCATCAACTACAAACTTAGTGTCCTTTAGGGAAGGGACAGGAATGATAAACCCTGAGAGCAGAATAATCAAGGGACAGCTATTTAGAGGACTCTAATCGTGTCGTCTTCTAAAACGTTATTGAAGAAATGAGTCAAAGGCTTTTCTTCCTCTATAATTATATGATTTTTGGTATTACTTAGTTTGTGGTCTCTTAAAGGAGAAGATCCTGCCATAGATGGGCTAAAGAGAGGTTGCAAGCATTGGGTTGTCTTGCAGCATCTTAAGTGAGCCTTCTCTATTAATTTAGTCCCCAGACACAGTCACATTTGAGTAATTAATGGGAAGAGACAGTAAGCAGAGATGTGACCATGACTTATAATAACCTATTTCTTGTTTGGAATTTGTGTGTGTTCTTTGGAGGACATCCATTCTTTGGAGCTAAAATCTTGAGAGAAACAGAGATTCAGGCTTTGGACTGCAGGAACAACTTTAAATGGCCCCAGAGTACAAGCTGAACACAAATTAGTAACTTTAGTTTCTTATCCAGAGACGAAAATCTAATCTCAGCTTCCTCCACTTGCACAGTTGGTTTGAACATAACCTTGTCATTGATAAGTCTGATTTTTGATCCATAAGCAAGTTATGGAGTTACAGAAGCACTTTGCAATGGTGTTTCTTACATTGTTATAAGGGAAGGGGTCATTTTGGTGCATGCATATCTATGCCAATATAAGTATATAGTCACTTGCATGGTTGAAGGGCTTCAACTACATGGGACAGTTAAAACAGTTCAACCAGGATACACAGACAGTTTTATTTTACTGTTTATAGATCTCTCAGCCCCCAGTCACTCCAAACTAAATGCATCCAACACAGAGGCTCCCGGACCCTGCTTATAACTGGATAGGGAACACATGAGAATCTCAGGAGCTGTAGGACCAAGACAATCATATTTGTGAACATAAACAAGAAGACCAAAATCAGTGAAGGGATTTCAATGAGCCATTTCATTGCCACTGATGTACAGCAGGGTAGGAACTAAAAAGGAATAAAAAATAGACATCTCTGTCACATGTCATACCAATATATAGACGTATGAGACATGCTTCATAATAGGGTACTATAAGGTCTTAAAAATTGAATGCTATGGTTTCTTGCTTGTAATCCAGCTATGGAAAGAACCTGAAATTGCCGTACAGAATGTCCTTTCCTTCTTTTATAATTCAATTTTAAATACCTTCAGGAAGTTTAAACTCACATATAATACACAAATTATTGGCACTCTAAAACATCACATTGATTTACACTGTGATTGTTCCATTACTGATGATAATGGAAGTTGCATGACCAGGAGTACTTATCCTTGTTAGATAGGAACTATAGCAAAATAGAATGACATTGCTTTGCTTTTGCAGCAGTTATTACAATGTGAATGGAGGAGTCATAACGCACCAGCCATATTGCAAGATACTGAAAAGCATTCAGAGGTTTATTCTTAGGAAAAAAACACCAAAATAACTAAAAAAACCCACTCCATCTATTCAGGACTTGATGAATACAACTACAAATACAATAGTTAGTATTAAATATAGTGATACGGTTCATGTCATGAAAATTCATACTTAATAGCACCAAAGCTATGGAAAATGGTGATGGGTGGAAACATTCATATAATCTGGGTCTAACTAGTTCTGGCAGTGCTGCCTACATTAATCTGTGACAAAATGATTCCTGGAATGGATTTTTTTCGCTTTCTCTCTTTACTCTTTTTCAACAATTTTACTCCCCTTCCATCCCCTTAGTGAATGTAAGACTGCTTGATAACTTTACAGATGGTCCAAAAATAGGCCATTTATTTGGTACCCATTATGGGTATAGAATCTCAAATCATGATATAAATGAAAGATGAGATTATAAGAACCAGCAAAGATACACATTTGATTTATGAAATTGTTAACACAGATCAAGGGAGAAGGTTTTAAATTAAGTATCAGCAGTATGTATACTCAAGAAAAAGCAAAACCAAAGATACAAAAGTTCAAAACCACTTGTTTTAATTTGATAAGTTTGAAGTTAAATATAATTTTTATGGTGTGCAAAAATTAATAGAATCTTTTTTTATTATGTTCACCTGAGATTTGTATTCACAACATTTCTATTTCAGGGTCAGGTGAAAGTAAATATAGCTGAGATATCTTGGTTTCTGTATCCCAGTGCAATGGAATGACAAGTTTGATCTTTGGATGATGACCATGGAACCACTCTGAATGATGACTCAGATATTGAGTTTATTTCAGTCTCAGCCAATTCCTTTGATTACTGTGTGTCTCAAAGATTCATAGTTAATATTTGTATGTAAGGAGAAGATGTTATTTCCGTAGAATTGTGGAATAGGATAATTTAAGTTGGAAAAGACCCTTAAGACCATTGAATCCAACCATTAACTGAACACTGCCACTAAACACCATCACTAAATCATGTCCCGAAGAGCCCCATTTACATGTCTTTCCAATACTTCCATAGATGGTGACTCCACCACTGCTCTGGACATCCTGTTTCAGTGCTTGACAAACTTTTCCATGAAGAAACTTTACCTAATATCCAATCTCAATCTTCCCTGGTGCAACTTCAGGCCACTTCCTCTTGTCCTATTGCTCGTTATTTGTGAAAAGAGCCCAGCCACTCCTCACTACGACATTCTTTCAGGTAGTTGTAGAAGGCAATGAGGTGCCTCCTGAGCCTCCTTTCTCCAGGCTAAACATCACCAGCTCCCTCAGCTGCTCCCCATCACACTTGTGCTCAACCCTTCACCAGCTATGTTACCCTACTCTGCTGTCACTTCAGCACCTCAGTCTTTCTTGTAGTGAGAGGCCCAGAATTTGAGGTGCGGCCTCACCAGTGCCACGTACAGGAGGATTGTCACTGTCCTGGTTTCCTGGCCACACTATTGCTGATACAGACTTGGATGCCATTGACCTTCTTGGCCACCTGGGCACACCGCTGGCTCATCTGGTCGCTGTCAACCAGCACCCCCATGTCTTTTTTCTCCAGGGTGGCTTTCCAGCCACTCTTCCCCCAGCCTGTAGCACTGCGTGGAATTGTTTTGACGCAAGGGCAGGACCCAGCACTTGGCCTTGTTGAACCTCATACAATTAGCCTCAATCCATCAACTCTGCTTGTCCAGATCACTCTGTAGAGCCTTCCTGAATTTCAGCAGGTCAACACTGCCACCCAACTCAGTGTCATCTGCACACATACTGAAGATGCACTTGATCCCCTCATCCAGGTCATTGATGATGATGTTAAACAAGCCTGGCCCAAATACTGAGCCCTGGATAACACTACTTGAGACCAGCCATCAACTGGAATTAACTCCATTCCCCATTATT
This sequence comes from Cephalopterus ornatus, assembly GCA_013396775.1. Taxonomy (NCBI): domain Eukaryota; kingdom Metazoa; phylum Chordata; class Aves; order Passeriformes; family Cotingidae; genus Cephalopterus; species Cephalopterus ornatus. Next base: position 158,848 of record VZRE01000457.1, read on the forward strand.
CATTGGGCTTAGCCATCCGATCCAGATTTTACCCAGTGAAAAGTACAGTTGTTCAAGCCATAAGCAGCCAGTTTCTCCAGGAGAATGCTGTGGGAGGCAGTGTCAATTGCTTTACTGAAGTTCAGGTAAACCATATCCACAGCCTTTGTCTTGTCCACTAAGCCTGTCACCTTGTCATAGGAGTTTAGATAATGCAAGCAAAAATAAAATAAAATTTAAAAATTAATTTTAAATGAGACAGCTCCGGCATTTTTTTACATTGGTGTTTTTTCAAAGTTTTAGAGCACCTCCAAAACCACAATCCCTTGTTAAGGTCATCTGCTCCTCTATGCAATATGAACTGATTAAGTACAAAGTTTTGATTCTCTGTAGCTATTTCAGATCAAAAAAGGAGCCAAACATGTAAAAAGTAATCTTTCCATCCCTGTGCTTCCACCCACACGATACTATTGTTTAGTTTAATAGAAGATACTACTTCTTTCTAGAAACCTTTTCCTACAATCTTAGAATATCTCAGACACAGCAACACTACCAGCAAATTTGTTTACATTCAGTATTGCACGCTATTAATGGGGTAACTCACATTGCTGATATATTACTCACATTGCTAATACAGTTACATTTGCACTTGTGCCTTCCAGCAACATGCACTACTTCTGGAATTCATGCTATAAATGTGCAATGAAGCTTTTCAAGCTTGCAACGAAGTTGAATTCTTCTTACTTTATTTTAGATGTCTAAAAGTCAGAGAACTTGTCTATGCCACTTAAACAGATTCTCTCTCTGTTCAATGAAAGAGGTTACTCATTCAAACCAAGTAACTAAGGGAGGTTCAATGAATCTTGCTGAGAAGCTCAGACTAAATTCCTGGTTTATGGCAGCTAGTGTTATATGCAACAAATTCCTTCATCTTGTTGGTGTTCCAGTGCACCAGTGTGCTCCAATGACACAGATACATACAAGGGATCTTGACCCACCATGATGGTTTACAAACAATTTAACCATGGAAAAGGCTTACAGAAAGCTTGAGTATTCCCAAGCCTTCTAATTTTTGAAATGCTAACCTCAGAGCCCCAGGAACAGAGAGTTGATGCTATTCAGGTTGAAAATACAAAATAAATCTGTCTGTGCATATGTGCATGTTTGTATGTAAATAAATCTGTGTTTCTATTCTCTTACTAGGTGTTATTTATTCAAAAATATCTATAATTAGAAAGTACAAATCTGTAGCCAGGTAGACTATAATCATACGATAGCAACTCCTGTCAGACTTCTTTAACTCAGCTAATTAAGCTTAAATGTTATTTTTGAGAGGGATTCAATTTTGACCAGGATCATGCCCTGACTTCTCTCACTTCCTGAATAAAGCTCCTGCTCACAGAAGAGGAAAGCAAATTCCCCAATTTATGATGTAGAAAATCATTTGTCTGGGATATTTATGCTCTACGTAACATCACTCTCTGTATTTTCATTTCTTTATGAATTAACAATGGACTTTGCTGGGGGTTTTCTACTGTACTGTAATATCTGGCATTTCTTCTGTCACTTTTATTTCTCTTTCTTTGTGGAGTGGGGTCCCCATATGATATGATCCTCAACAGCAAATCTGAATTGGGAAAAGAAAGCAAAGACAATTCGCACAGAACTTGGAAGAATGCAGATTTTTTTTTTTTTTTTTTTTACGCCCATGGACTTCACAAAATCTTTTTTTTTTTTTGCTTTAGATAGTGATTATTCATTACAAATATATGTGATGATAAGAGAAATTAGTTTCAATAGAAGAGGCCTCTCAGAGTCACTCCTGCCTCTTGCTGTATTTGTTTGTGTTTATGTAAGCAAAAAATGGCATGCATTATCTTTTTATGAGCCTTGTGATTTATTCTGGTTTGTTGTCAGACCTTTGGGAACGCATTCTATAAACTTTATTGAGACAAGATATCTAGAGGCGTTTGCATATTTGTGAGCTCAGCACAATATTACTTTTTAATGCTCTTTTGACTTTGCATGGAGAAAATGGAGTAAGAAAATGTAAACCAGATATATTTAAGGTTGCTTCATTTTTTTTTATTGCCTGCTTTTTGTTTCCCTAGGTTAAAAGCAAATAAAGACTCAATCATTTAAATTTAATAAATGTTGAGATCCACTAGGTTAATTTCTGATTCTTTCTGTGGCTAAAAATTAAAATTAATAATCATGGTCTCCATTCAAAAACCTATTAAGGATACTGATAATTCAAATATGTATTTAAATATGAAATTATACTGGTATGGTTCTTGAATTGGGCTTTCTGACATGTGTTTGTTTTCAATAAAAAAAAAGTGTCACAGATTTTGTTGTGGTTTTAATTCTCTATATTCTTCCTGATATTTACCCGAACTGGCATGGGCATGTGTGCAGATCTGTGCTCAGTTGTGCACAGATATTCGCATACTGACGCAAGTCCAGCAGTAGACTTATGAAGGTAGTCCAAACGTGTGTGATGTACAAGCAAGCAGTCACTAAAAGAATTGTTTTTGGACAGCCTTAGAAAGGGGAATTGAAGTGAGATCTTACTGTGGTCTTCAGCCACCTAATGGGAGGGTTTAGAGAAGAAGTATCCAGGAGCTCCTCAGAAGCATGCAGAAGGAAAAGGGGGCAATGCAGAAGGAAAATTCTGGTTAGATATAAGGCAACATCTTTTCACCAGGAGGTCAGACAAACACTGAAAAATGTACCTAAAGAATTTGTGGGTTCTTAATCCCTGAGAATAAGGCCTTTAACAATCTTATCTAGAAGACCCTGATCTGATCAGAAGGTCAGAATGCATGACTACCAAAGGTCTCTTGTAGCCTGGATTATTCTAAGAATCTGTGACCACATATATTTCTATTGGCTTTCAGTAGTTTGTAACTTACCCCTGTGCTTTTTACAGTTTCAGCTTTAAATACTGTAAGAAAATGCATAAAATCAATGTAAATTCATGTGTTGATTACAGCAAGGTACAAGAAATCTGTCATGCCCCCCTTAATTGATGGAAATTTAAGTATTTTTTAAAGCAGTTCTTAAATTATTTGTACATATTTTATTTTAGATACTTTATTTGCATGATTGGTTTATCATTGCAAGAAGAACAGGCCTGGACTGTCAGGTTTAAGTACTAAGTACAATTCACTATGTATTTGTTTTATTTCCATTCCTTGCACTTCTGTCTGTGCTGACGTCTCAGAACCCTCTAAGGTTCAAATATGAGAAGAATTTGCCCTTGCTGGTTCATTTAAAAAAAACAACATTGGGAACCAATGATGAAGTCAAAGTCCCCCTGGCTCCCATCTTTCCCTTTCTCTTCACCTCATTTCTTTATCCCTTTTTTTACCTGAACTGTCCATTAGTATATTTGAACTTATGAACACTCTTAAAAAAGAACCAGATTAGAGAGTATTTATAGAAAATGTCCTTCAATCATACAAGAACACTTGTGATAGAGCATGGAGAATGAAACTCCTTTTGGAAAGATTTCTGACTTGTTATATTGTCCTTCCCTGATGAATCACTTCATGTTGAGACAACATACTAACAGACTACTTGGGGAAGTGACACAAAGCATCCTCTCTTCCTCACAGTGTAGAGGCTCCTCTGAACAATTTCTGTTCCTCTGAAATGAGCAGTTTCTCCATTTAGACACTAATTCAGCAGTGCATACATCATCATTATTCAAGAAAACATGTAATGAACATGCTGATGGATGTGCTTAGGAGTTATGTTGAATTAAGGACTTAATGACAAAAGGCAAGAAGTAGAGCTGAACAGTTCATATTTGGAGAACCATGTCCCCATGAGATTCAGAGGTTAATGACAATCACATACAACATCATACTAAAGAAAAAAAAGGATAAGTAGATTTTGAGGAAACTGAAATATATGTTTTAACTTTACAAATAATCATAATCCTTAGAAGGCTTCAGACTTTGCTATGAATATTAAAATTTCTGAGTTTTTTTGAAAGTAGAAACAATATGAGTGAAGCAATAACATGATGGAGCTTGTTGCCAGAGGAGATTGTGAAGGCACAGAGTATCAAGAGGTTCAAAAAGGATTAGAGAAATTAGGCAGACAAATTAGACGTGACAAATTAGACATTAAATGAACAAAGTCAATACTACACTATTGAGTGACTGACAAAACAAATAAAACAGCCTTAGTCTAGAGGGACTTTGATAAACTGTAAGGTTGAGTGAGCAGAAACTTCATGGAGTTTGACAAGGAGAAGAGCAAAGTCCTGCACATGAGCAGAATAAAGCCATTTATCATTACAGCTGGTAACCGACAGACTGAGTAGGAGTTCTGCTGAAAAGGACCTGTGCACAGTGGGTGGACACTGTACTTAACGGGAGCCAGGAGCACTCACTGTGAATAAGGCATGGTCCATATTTGTGTACAGTAGGAGGAGCATTGCCAAAAGACTGAGAGTGGATATTATTCTCACCAGTGCAGACGAAGTTGCACCTGGAAGAGTGTTCAGTCTTGGACTCCTCAAATTCAAGAAGCACGTCACAAAACCACAGGCAGCAAAGAGTGATGGGTGTGATTAAGGTCCTGGAGCACAGAAAGTAGAGATACTGAGTGAGATGGGAGTGTTTAATGTGACTATGACGAGTGAAAGAAGTCTAATGACACCCTAAAATTTCTTCAAGATTTACAATCTCTCACAAAGAGTGTAATTCTCTCACTAATTTACTTATTGGTGGCAGATGCTAAAAGTGGAATGGACACAAGCTGTAGCTTGGGAGACTAGATATTAAAATCATTGTCTTTCTGAGAGGGTTGAATTCATCACTGGCCAGTATCTTTCTGGAGAAACTGACTTCCCACAGTGTGGATAGGTGTACTCTTTGGTTGGTAAAAAACTGGTTGGACAGCCAGGACCAGAGAGTAGTAGTGAGTAGAGTTAATTGCAGTTGGTGGCTGGTCTCAAGTGGTGTTCACCAGGGCTCAGTATTTCAGCCCATCCTGTTTAACATCATCATCAATGACCTGGATGAGGAGATCAAGTGCACCCTTAGTATGTTTGCAGATGACACTGAGTTGGGTGGGAGTGTTGATCTGCTGAAGGTCAGGAAAGCTCTACAGAGGGATCTGGATCGATGGGTTGAGACCAATTGTATGAGGGTCAACAAGGCCTTGGGTCAAAACAACTCCATACATTGCTACAGGCTTGGGGCAGAGTGGCTGGAAAGCTACCTGGTGGAAAAGGACCTGGGGAGCGCTCCTCAACAGCAGAGGAACATAAGCCAGCAGTGTGCCCAGGTGGCCAAGAAGGCCAATGGCATCCTGGCCTGTATCAGCAATAGTGTGGCCAACAGGATCAGGGCAGTGACCATCCTCCTGTATGTGGCACTGGTGAGGCTGCACCTCGAATCCTGTGTTCAGTTTTGGACCCCTCACTGCAAGAAAGACTTTGAGATGATGGAGTATGTCAAGAGGAGGGCAATGGAGCAGAGGAAGGATCTGGAGCACAAATGTGATGGGGAGCAGCTGAGGGAGCTGGTGATGTCTAGCTAGAAGAAAACGAGGCTCAAGGGGGATCTCATCACTTTCTATAACTACCTGAAAGGAGGTTGCAATGAAGTGTTTCCTCCCAGGTAAGAAGTGACAGGACAAGAGGAAACGGCCCAAAGTTGTATCAGGGCACAACTTATTAGATGCTATAAGAAATTTCTTCACAGAAACAGTTTTAAAGCACTGGAATAGGCTGCCCAGGGCAGTGGCAGAGTCAACATCTGTGGAAGTAGTAAAAAAACAGAAAGATTTGACGCTTGTGGACATGATTTGATAGTGAAACTGGTGGAAATGATAGATTGAGGGTTGGACTTGATTTAAAAGTCTTTTTCAACCTTAACAATTCTATGATCTTCCAATGTGCTTATTTAGATTTTCTTGCAGCTGGGTTCACAGCTGACTTCAGAAATTACTCCCGTGTTATACAGAGACTTGGCTTTGGCCTAGAGACGTCCAGTAGGACCTGTGGAAAAGACTCATTTTATTGATAGTACTTTTAACTGCAGGGATGTGTTCTACTTGATGCACTGGAAAGAGCTGATGCATTTTTCACCTTGTTTTTCCATGCAACTAAGGGATCTATATGGTCATAAAATTCCTGAATAAATCAGAAATTTCCCAATCATGGATGGAAAGCAGATTTCTAAGGGTGCTCCCTCCTAACTATTTTACTGAAGGTAATGGGCAAGGGAAGGGAGAATTTGCCCATTTGATGGAAAAGGGCAAGAAATGAAAGAATGTGATGGAAAGCAGTCCCTTTTCTGCTCTTCTGTCTGGAGGATGACTATGAGAGAAGGCATAAGAATGTAGCTTTCCTTCTTTTTTTTTAATTCTCCCTCCCTCTTTTATTTTAATGATCTTGTTCATGTGGGCCAGGTAATATATAATGTGGCACAGGATCCTTGTAATGGAGGTGAAGCCAATTCTGGAACCTAGTTTGCCACATCTTGAAGGTAATGAATGAGGGATGATTTATTAAGTCACCCAGGCTGTTCCTTTCTATACCAGTATTAGTTCCAATGATGTTTTTGTGTATTTAACAGATTAATGCAGTTCAACAAAGTTTATTTATGAAAGACAATGTGGGCTCAGCATTTTTTTCCAAGTAAAGTGTGTGAAAAACACTCCATAATAGAATTCAGAGTTTATTTGCCAGGAATCGGACCCAAGAGGACAAATTGACTAATCTTTACAGCACACCTTTCCTTTAGCACAGGTGACAGAAATGAGACACTTAAGGAAACTCTTACTTTGTGTTGGAAAATGGTAAAATTCTCAACAATGCAAAGAGGGCCAACTTTAACTACAACTGCATATCACAGACCAGCACATATAATACACTTACAATATTGATTTTAGAAGTTTTAGAAATGTACGCTTCATTTTTGGAGCGGAAAAGCTGGAAAAAGCAAATCTAAAACTGAAAGTAAGTGTATTTTCTGGGTATGTGCTGACATAACAGAGTTTTTCAGTAAAAAGTTTATGCATTGCTGTGTTTGGCTTCTTTTAGTATAAAAGGTGTTAACATAAAGCAAAAATCATAGACCTAAATGTTTATCCTCAAAATGCAGGATCTTGAGGTAATGCTACTGATGATTGAAAAAATCTTTTCAAACTGTTTAAATGTAAAGGAGTTTTCTAAGAGTATGGAAGTTGAACAACTAAAATGAAATTAAAAATCTGCCTCAGTTTGTGTAGTTATTTTTAAAACATGTAAATATTTCAGGGGCCACTACATTGAAAAGAGAGTTGTTAGAGGAGAAATGGCATATTATTATATAAAATGATCTGGGGAGAAGCATCAGATAAGAACAAGTGGGATAAAATTTGAAAGCTAAGGGAAAAAAAAATAGAAATTCTCCTTTAATCTCATTTCTTTGCTTTGAATACTTAATGAAAGGAAGAATTTGCACTTCTGATTTGTAAACCAAAGACATTTCAACAAATCTAGATCACTACTGCTTCAGATGTGTGGTGTAAATAAATCCGAAGTTTAGGTTTAGCATACCTGTAAGTACTGGGTTGTATTTCTAATTCTGGCTTTCATTGATTGGACAAAGAGTTTGGAAATCTTTAGGAACAATCTAAAAACAGAAAGGGAATTTTTTTTAATCTTTTTAAACAGGGCTTTTTTTCTGAGTATGCAGTGGCCCTAGCAATCATCAAAATGTGTGGCTTTCTTGTTTTACAAGGTAGTTTCTGGGCCATCTCAGTCAATTCAAAGGATGCTGTTTACAGTTTGGATTTTTAAATAAGAGGAAGACTAAATAACATACTCAGTTTCAGATATTCATTTACAGGGTAGCATAGAATAATATTTTTGTTCCGTGTGTTGACATCTCTTTGACACATGGAGATTTGTTATGCATAGATACATTTGTTATTCCTCACTGCAAGAGATAGTTGGATAAATGAATAAAAGAAATATACAAAGCAATTTCTTCTTAAAATAGTTCTGTCTAGATGGAATTTTGCATCTTCAATAAATCTTTTTGGTATATTTTGGATTAATAACCCAGTGGTAGAACTAGAAAATCTACAGCTTTAAACAATAGGGTTGAGGTTTTTTGTTTGTTCTTTTCCATATGGAAAGGAACACAATGGAGGAAATAATGTAGGAAATGATTTTTGTTTCACTTATGGAGTTACATTGAAAAAATACAAAGTTTGATGGTTCTGAGTATTAGCTTTTCTTGTTTGGGCATTAAGTATTCTTATCCTGTCAATCTTATGGAAATGAAAGTGGTATGGAATAGGTGTTCAAAATTAAAGCCATTTCATATAATTATTAAATGTGCCACTCCATTCTGAAAAAGGTGCGGCATTAAATGGTCTTTGTTTGATATTAATCAAACTTTCTTACCTGAAATACCTCCTAAATTTAATGGCTTCGTTTCTGCAGTCAAGATCAGCTGTCATTCAAATTCAGTCTATGGGTGGATATGTCTTTTGTTTTTTGGTTTTTTATACTATATGATTACTGCACAAAGAATCAGAGAAAGCCTCACAGAAAAAAATGTAATTTTATGAGAGGAAAGACAGAATAAAACTTTTGGAGAGAATAAAGGCATATTATTCAATATCTTGTATGTTCTTTGTCATGCAAGCATTTTCTGCATTTGTAAGAAGAATGATGACTTACTAGGAGTTAGATTCTTCATTAGCTAAAGCTCAGTAAAAGGAGAAAACAAAAAGGAACATCTCAGTGGCAGAATCTCTTCTATGTTGCTTCTACAGGATGTTACATAAAAGTCTACATTTCAAAAGATCAGTGTTCTTCACAAAAATTAAGAATTTAAAAATGTGAAGTTGTTATGTATCATCAGATTTTCATTGATGTTTTAACATGAATGAAAATGCTAAATAATGCAAGTGAAGTAAATTTTTCTGATTTACATCCTCTGAGAATCACAAAGAAACAAATTATGGCAATGGTTTAGCTATACATACCACAGGGAATTTTTTCTTCCCTTTCTGATTTTTCCCATCCCAGTGAGACTAGGATTTGAGTTCATTTTTCCAGTAGGAAGAGAGAACTCTCTCTCTACCTACTGGTCTAACATCAGCCTTACACTCCTAGGATGAGGTGTATGAATGAGCCATCTCCTGTCCACAGAAACGAAGCAAATTTTCAGTTAAAAGAGAAACTATGGGCTTCATCCTTTATTTGCAGAGGTAAAGTGGAGGGATAAGATCCTCTTTCTTTATGGATCTTCTCCATTTCAGAATTCATATTCTTTTACTCAGCTCTGTGCTCCCTAAAATTATTTCCATGTGTCAAATCATAGTCCTTGGTCAGTGAAATGCTCAGAGACAACTGGGACCGTAGCTCCTACATTAGTGCCTCTCTCTACAGCGTACAAGTTCCAGAAATGACGAGTCCCTATCTTGCCATGTTCACAGTGTGGCTTGAATTTCGTCATAGAAGTTTCATTTATAAAATTAATTAAAGTAATAACTCCAGTACAGGAAATTAAGGATGGTACAAAAAGAGCTGGCTGCAAAAATTCCACTAGAATAGTTTTCTCCCATTCAGCGCTATTCAGATAAAACCAGTTCAATTTTTTTTTTAAATGCGAAATGAGAACGGATTGCACGAAATTACATTTTATGGTATTGTACCTAAAATAAACCACTTTGAAAATGTTTTATAATTTTGAAATATTTTTGTTTCAAGGTGAATATTGCATAGCAAATTCAGTGAAGAAATATTAAAATGATAACATATATAAATAAAACTATTAACTCAATCTAATAAAGCTATAGAGGGAATTTACTCTAGTTTCAGCTGTATTTGTCATCCTGATATCTTTTTAGTGAACAGAAATCAGTTCTTTGGCCATGTCTAGTTGTCTCTCACCAAGCTATGAAAAATAAACTCTCCATTTTACATATGACAACTGTGGTATACATTGATTGCATTAGAGAATTAATAGATTGGGTAATAAAATACAAAATGTTTAATCTGATCTGTCCATTGCAAGATGAACAGTTTTCTTGACACAGAAAATGCAATAGATTTAGTTGAGGCTTCACTGATGTACCTCATAAAGTCTCATACAGATGATTAATGTACAAATTGGAAAAAAATAGAATCGCTAAAAAAAATATAAAGGTGAATAAAGGACTTGATAAACGGCAAAGAGACAGAAAACAGGAAAGAGTCTCAAGAACTGATCTGTATAAGAGTCTTATGAAAGCTTTCTTAATTTGACAACACAAGTCAAATGTAAATTCACAGAATTTGCTGATGATTTAAAGAAGGACAGCACTGCAGGAACAAAAACTAAGTATCATGGAAGAATTATTAGATCAAAGGAGGAAAAGAAAGGAAATGTAAAGAAATTTAGAAGCTCAAATATTTTGGAAAAAGTAATCAAAATTTCTCAAAACGAGCTCGGAAATGTCAAGGGAAGAAGACGTTGGTTCCTCATAGGATATCTGAAAAATGTCACTATAAGACCATAAAGAAAAAGGAAAATGTGGAACAGAAGTGCATTAAGTAATGCAATTTTAGTGGGAAAAAATAAATTTAGGGAAAATAGAATGGTTTAAGAAAAAGAATAGATTTTACCAAAGGAGACTAAAATGCTTGTCTCATTTCATCAGGTTAAGTACAGCCTGAATAGGGAATATGATTTCTTTCTGTAAAGGGTGTCATGAGTGAAAACAAATATGTCAGTGAGGTTGGGTAAAGAATAAAAATACAAATTTCCCATAAAGTTGGGTGAGTTCAAGGTGGGGTTTTTTTTGTGGTTTGGTTTTCTGGAGTTTTTTTGGGTGGAGGGGTCTGTTGTTTTTGTCATAGTTGTTGTGGTTTGGATTTATTTCTGGTTTCAATTTAATCCACTTAGATTTCTATGTTGATTTGCTTATACTTACAGAAAGGACAATTTAAGTGCAAATTTTAAGACTAACATTGCAGCAGATCTAAATTCTGTTGGTATTTCTTCCTGTGAACTGCATATTCATCGTGTTTTAAGACTTTATTTCCCAGTATCTGGATGCCACTTAATTAAAACACCTAATTTAAAGAGTCTCCTAGTTTACTAATGTACTATGCATAGTAACGTTGCAGCCTAAATACGCAAAAAAATAAAAAAAGCTCAAAAAAAAAAGGGGATATTATGATTTCACAAGGTACAAATGACTGAAGATGATCCTATTTTCAGCTGCAAAATATTGAACCTATTAAAAATTTTACATGTAGGAAACACTGAGCATGATATCCTGTGATTTGGTCTTTTCTGATGTATCCTGGACTAATATTAAAATAACCTTTTTTTTTCAAAATCTCTTCAAACAGTGTTCTTAAAGGGTTATTATAATTTCTATATAAAAAAAGGAGGACTTCAGTTATAGATATTTCCCTGCAAGTTAATTCATTCCTTCCAAAACCCAGGGGAGGACATTGTTGTTTTTGTTTTGTTTTTTTTTTAATGAAACATTATGAGTAATTCTTAAAATAATCTAGCAGTACATTTGTTTCCATTTTAATGAATCCTCAGGCTTATTTATAAATGTGAATTAAACAGACGTGAAAAATATAACTATGCATGCTGCTTTCCAAATGGTTCAATTACAGGTAAACTCTCATGGGAGACGACATTTATATTCAGTGATAACTCTGATAAATATTTTCTCATTTTGGTTGAATAACATAATAATTTCTGTATTTCACAGGGACATCTGAAAGAAGAAAATAATTGGTATAGCATTACTGCCTTGTCCTTTATATCCTCAATCTTAAAGGATAAATGTCCTTTAAAATGTGATTGAATGAAGAATCATTAATGGAAGTTATGAGAGCTAATCAGACTGTCAGTCTGCATTTTTTGGTGTCCAGAAAATGAAAAGCAAGAGAGACACTTACTAGAACAAGTGAGACATGCTTTTTACTGTGATAAAGATGCAATCCAATACAAATCTACTGAATGTCATCTTCTCTTGGAGTCAGAATGACATCTCTATTCTCCACACTTTTAATCCTGAGGCACCTCACAGCAGCAACTGTCAAACTAGTGCTAATTCAAAAAAAGCCCCGGAGGTGAAAACATTTGACAGCTTCTCTCAGTTATCCAAATGAAAAATCAGGTTATTTTCCTTCACCACCCTTTTTGTCCAGTTCTGTACACTTTCTTCAATTTGCCTTGCAATTTCTTTTTCATTGTCACCCTCCCCAATTATTCAATCTTAAGATTCCTTTTCCTCTGCTGTTAATGATTCAGATAAAATTGTCTGCAGGGTAACACCAAAAAAAAAGTGTCAGTTCCCTTGTACAAATGGTGCAGGTACCTTGGTTTTAAGCTGTAGACCTCATTTGAAAATAAGTGAACAGCCTCAATCTTATCTTTGTTTTTCAGGAGGATTCCCTGCTTTCTGAATATATTCATTTACAGAATTAATATTACAGTAAAAGTGAAGTAAATATTAAGTAAAAAAGCATTAGTGCCAGAGTAACTTGGAAATAAATGTGCCTGGTCTTGGGTTCTAATTTGTTCTGTATTGACTCTGTGTTAACTGTTATAAAGACACAAGATCTGGACTAGTCATTTATATATGATGCATTTATGTTAATTTTCCATCTCTGTTGCTATGAACACCATTAATTTTATAGTATGGAGAATATGCAGAAATTAAACATGCAGAATAATTGCTTAATCATTACACAGTATTTAAGGTCATTAGGTTTCAAGGTCATGCCTTTAGTAAATTGCAAGTCATTGAGTTTCACTCCAAGACCCAGCAACTCTCGTTACAGAGATGTTTGTGAATGTCATGAAATGTGGGATGGCATGGAGAGTCCCAAGCAAATTTTAACTGAATAAGAGTGGCTGAGACATACACTGCACTGCGATGCAGACATTTTGAGGTGAGTCCCAAACCAGTGTAGGTGTGATGAACTCAAGGTGAACCCAACGGGGAAAGTCAGCCAGCAAAAGATTTCGCATATGGCTGCAGTCCTATCTCTGAAAGTCTCAGGTATCTCATCAGTGTGGCACATCTTCAGCCTGGAGTTCTTGTTCTCATGGACTAGGTGAGAGTGGACACAGATCAAGAGAGACCAAAGGGACATCTAAGCTCAAGGCCCCTGTATGACTGGGATCTGATTTTAAGTCATATCCCAAGGTTTCCCAATCTAAACATAGACTCATTTTACATCAATGGGAATGAGGGTTTCCATTACACTTGGTGAGCTCTGGATCATATTTCACGTGTACAAGTGATTTCTGTGTTATTTTTTAAATTGTCAAAGCTTTTTTGTAAGGTTGACGTTAAGCTGTGAAGAGCAGGACTAAATTCACCATCCTAGAGCCAGTAGGTTATCTCCTAAAGGATGTCATGGCTCTGATTCATTCATGAAACAAGGTTCACACAATCTGTTATGTATTACAGTTTGCCTGGCTACATTTTCTTCTCTGTATCATAGCCAAGACATTTCAGTGTTCCTGTTCCTTTGAGTCTCTCTGTTTAAGATGAGAGTGATTTCCAATGCAGAAAATTATTGCTGCAATTAATTGTCAACCAACATTTTGTTAATAAACCCACCATTGAAATTCTAACTTTTAGTCTAGGGGCTTTCACTTCAGTTTTATATTCTAAAGTGGGTTTTAATTGTATGCTAAAAAAAAAAAATAAATGTCAGGATTAATTTTGAATCTTGCATATTGCTCCTCTGGACATGTTATAGGAAATAAATAGGAATAGGAAAAGCAGAATAAGGGTTTTCTGTAGCCATCTTACTCTAGACAATCTTCAAATGAATTAAATTACATATTGTATTGATCAGCAGGGAAATTCATAGTGCACAAGGGAATGACGTCATTGGGCAGACTGGTTCTCTTTCATTGACACAGTTATTTACCTTCCATTTGTTGTTTTCAAGAGAAGGATGAATTCATTTTTTCATCCTTTAAAACAAGATGCTGGGAAGATGCATTGTTCTGCATGGAGGTTCCTTGCCTTTGCTTATAAAACTGTTTTTTTAAGAAGGAACTCTGAAAAAAATCTACCTTCCTGTGTATGAGGCTCTATGTGCAATGCGTTCATGGCATGTATAAGCAACACGTTGACACTTATGTGGAGTTTAACTCCTTTCTTAACTGCTAGAACCATAAAGTTCTTTGATTTAGTGTCATTCTTGAACTTCAAGGCACGACAAAGTTCCTGAGGAGACCATTCAGACTGAGCCCTTGTGCAGAAGAGCAGTATTAGTGCACATAATCCTGTACATGCAATTTCGATTCCCTCCTGACATCAGAGCGATTATCAGTTTTGTGTAAATGAAAATCCATAAGAATCTAACATTTTTCTGCAGATATGGGGCCTCAGATAACTAAGCACAGAACCTTTATGTTTCCAGAACAACATGACTTATAGAACAACCAGGATAAATAGTGCTGATTTTCTCATTTTATTTTATAAATACCACAGAAATGTCACATTCCTGATCTGCATGGACTATCAGTTTTGAAATTCAAGTGTTAGAGCTCATAGAATTTAAACAAATCTTATTCAACTCACTGCACAAGCCTAATATTACCCCAGCTACCAAAGCATGATACAATTCAAATCTTTTTTTCATATTTTTTTAATTTCATTCATCAGACAAGTTTGAACAGAGAGGGAGAGAGAGTAGAAGCAAAGATGCAAAACTCCTTCTCTTCTGGCCCCAAAACTGGGATTAGAGCCAAATGATGTCATGGCACTTACAGTTGGGTCCAAAAATCCAGGAGGAATACATTTCCACCAGAAACGTAATCGTAACTTGAAAATAAAATTGAGGAATCACCATATTTTAGGAAGGCATGTTTTAAATTTTCTTTCTTAGAAGTGTCATGTGGATATCACAGAATCGGAGGATGGTTTGGGTTAGAAGGGACCTTAAAGCTTATCTAGTTCCAACCCCCTGCCACGGGGGTCTTCTGCCAGTCCAGGTTGCTCAAAGCCTCATCCAACATGTCCTTGAACACTTCCAGGGACTACTTCTCTTGGGAACCTGTTTCCTCACCACCCTCACCACAAACAATTCCTTCCTAATATCTAATCTAAGACTAGTGTCCTTCAGTTTGAAGCCACTGCCCCTTGTTCTATCATTACATGCCCTTGCAAAAAGTCATATATTGGCAGATAACCTGGGGTTGTGATAAGAACTAGCTGTTTGACCATTTAGAAGTTCCCCTTGGTTAGAATTCACTGATATCCTTCAGGCATCGCTGTTCCTTACACAGTGCTATAAATGTGTTCTTCCCAAGTCCTGACTGAATTTGGGTTTGGTAGTAAAAATCTCAAATAAGATTTGGCAGTTTTCTAAGGATCTCTCTCCATGTTAGAGTGTCATGCTCACAGTCTTGCAAGTGTAGTATTCTGGATTCTTAGTGAATTCAGGATATTGAATTACTTATTTGCCTGAGCAAACTCTTCTCAGTTAAATAGTCTTGTAAGAGTAACTTAACTGAGATAGGATTTAAAAGATGATTGGTAGATTTGGGAAAATTGCTTTAAGCATAATAGGCAAAATGGAGCAGCACTAAGGATATGGGGAAAGGTTGTCTTTGTCTTGCTTCTGGTATGACAGAGGTAGCAGGTGAGGACTGAAGAAGTCCAGACCGGAAACATCACAGCAACTCAGATTATTTCACTGTGAACATTTCCATCAACAAGGCTTACTCAGTTTATTAATACATATGAAGCTGGAACCTGACTCAAGATATTGCCTATATTGCAATGACAGAACAAGATGATTTATTTTGCCTAAAACTTTCTTCTGCACTCTACTTAGCTACATCTCATAGTT
Organism: Cephalopterus ornatus; assembly: GCA_013396775.1. NCBI lineage: Eukaryota > Metazoa > Chordata > Aves > Passeriformes > Cotingidae > Cephalopterus > Cephalopterus ornatus. Next base: position 174,680 of record VZRE01000457.1, read on the forward strand.
GTCTGCTCCTACAACTGTAGGGTATAATGTGTTTAAAATAAAGGCCATCCATTTTAGTAAAGTCTAATATCAAACACCTTTTGCAGAGGAGCCTCCATTCTAAAGCTTATTTGATTAACTGTATAAAATAATTACAGATTTAGTAGCATGTTTTAGTTTTCTTTTAGTGGATATCTTAGTTCAGATATACACTGTCAGTGAAGCTGCTTAAAACTATAGAATCCTTATGGGGCTTATTCATCACTGAAGTCTTATTTTCTGAAGTAAATTAATGATTTGTTATTCCTGGAGACTTTACTGTGCTTATCACTGTATTAACTTGCATCAAAAAAATAACACTAAGCCATTTTTCAACCCTTGACAAAAACAGCCTAGAGACACTCTGGTGAATGAAGGTCTTGAGGGAGAAAAAAGCAGGTATATTTTTTTGAATAATGGAAATGTACTCAGTTAACATCAGGTATAGCAGCCAGAGGTTTTTTCTAGCATTCATAATCAGCCTTCCTTTCTATGGACAATATGTCAGAACATAATGAGAGATGACGTTGGGAGGATCTGCATAAAGAAAAGCCATGTATAGCTGTTAAGATTTTGGCTTGGCTGTGAGAATTGTCTGCATGCCAATTCTCATTGGCATTGTGCAGCTGACACTTGGAGATCGATTTAAGAAATCCAGTGAGTGCTTGCACCAGGCAACACAGTAACAGATCTCTGACAGAGGAAAGAGTGTGAAGGAGGTAAAAGTTTTTTAAATGAACAGGGATTTCATTAATGACAGTTGTGTCTGGAAAAAAAAAAGAAAAAAACAAAGGACAGTGCTGAACAATTAT
>VZRE01000457.1:175536-216869 GCA_013396775.1 Cephalopterus ornatus
AAAAAAAAAAAAGGGGAAGAAAAAAGTATCTTCCTCCCTCCCACCCTTCTCAAAGAGAAACACTATATCCATAGAATATCTTTTTTCTTTCATGAGGTAGTAGTCGAAAGCTGCACTAAAACAGATCTCTGGCAAACTAAAAACCTTGTACATGTTTTTCCAACAATGATGGATGTTAACAGAATCAAACAACTGACCTGGGAAGAACAGGTGGTTTGAAGACAATTTCTTTAATTTGAAAATTTCTAGGAAAAAGATCTTTGATCACAGGGTCATAGAATTATTAAGGTTGGAAAAGACCTTCAAGATCATCAAGTCAAATCTTCAGTCAAATAACACGATGCCCACTACATCAACTGAACTTTGATTTCATACACTCTCCATCTGTCAATATCCTCCTTATTGCTTGGTTGGTCAAATAAATTTCCATTTTGAATAACAGATTAAATGGACAGGTTCACTCTAGCCACCACAAAACCACAGAATCATAGACTCTTTAAGGTCAGAAAAGACCTCTAAGACCACGGAGTCCAACCATTCACCCATCCTGATGCTGTTCTTTGTTCTGAGGGACAGAAACTCCATGTAACAATGCCTCTCACTACATGTGCGTTTGGTAAGTAGTACAACACGGGGGGTTTGTGGGCTGTACTGTAATAGGAAGGTTAGTCACTGAGCTACCACATGTCAGAGAGAGTAAAATAAGCAGCACCTCATAAAGAATAGCAATGGCATGCAAATTTCAAAAAATGTGGACAGTTACAAAGTTGTAAGATTAGCATCAAATAGAAAAAGAGATGAATTCACTCTTGGACTTCACTTATCACTGTTATGCAGGGGTTTTGATACATGCTCCAAGCACTAACTAAAAAATATCAAAGAAAAAGTCAGAGAACTGAAAATAAGTAGGACAAAAAGTAATACTTCTGATACTTCTTTTTATAGGAAGTTGAAATAAACATGAAAAATTAGGAGCTAAATATTATGATGTAGTACAACAGAGAATAGTACTAATTTGCTGCTTAGTTATTCCCAAAGATCCAGTAAAATAAAATTTATTTCCTATTTCACAGTTTACTTGAATCATATTCTGGGAAGAAGAGCAGAGTATAAGGAACTTGTCACATTTGGAAATAGTGTTCTATGTAAGAATAAACAACTAGATGGTTTAGTACTCAGTCTGATTCTTATGGGTTTTTTTATCATTATATTTTCTCTCTGCTGGCTATTGTGGTCAATGAACTGAGGCTATCATCAAAATCCACTGAAATGAAAATAAATTATTTAAATGACTTTGAATAAGTACTGTAATTCAGATTTATTTTAGAGCATGATCTGGTTGGTTTGGGGTTTTTTATGAGGTTTACAATAAATTTTTAGGTGGCTTTTGTTTCAATAATGCAATTTGGATTTATCGCAAGAACAACTGAAGAGACTAAATATATCCTTTCCCTCAAATCAACTCAGATACATTCAGAAATTAAGACTGAAAAAATAATAATCATGTGTTCTGAGAGTCTAACTGGAACACTGAAAAATGAAATGGTCTAATTCATGTGTCTCTTATGGTTTATAGCATTTAATGTTTCCCTTCTAAGTTAATTAGTGATATTTGGAATAGAATACAATTAGAAATACAACCTAAAATGCAAAGAAAAGCTCATATGATTGCTTTACAATTCAGAGACTTATCACTATAATCCCTTGCCTCTGACTTTCACCCTTGTGGCTCGATAAATAATTTCTTTGTCATTTTATATACCTGACCTGATTAACAAAGGATTGATTATTTCCTAAAACAGTTTTGTAATTAATACCAAAGTCGCACTTCATCCCCCTGGTTGATCCTTGCCTCTGCGTGTTTCTGATAAAATATAATTGTGTTAATTCTCTCTGGATTGATTAGATATAATGTTCAAAGGGAAATCTACTTTATTGCTGACCTAACATACCTTTGTTAATAAGAATTTTTTTTATACTGCACTTCACAGATGAAAGTTTCTTAATTAACAGCAGAAGCTTTACTGAACCAAGTCTATTACAGTCACATCATCATTTCCTGAGGCTCTATTATTTTCTTTATTAACAAAATCCATTGGAGATATGGGCTTGAAAATAATATTTAGACACAACAAAAATATACTGCCCTGTACACTGCTAATAGTTTTAAAAGTTAAACTTTAAGAACTAGAGGTTTTATGTAATGAAGAACATTTAAAATGTGTACTTGGAGTAGAATTCACCACTTTACTTCGGTTTGAAGGATTTCAATGGGACTCGAGTGGTTCACATGCCTTCAGATCTGTGGGGGGCAAATTTGACCTTCAATCATGGCAGTTTTTACAATGCTATGTGAAAAAGTGATATTTGCTAGCTCTGAAATTCCTCTCAATGTTTTTGGTTAGTCAATAAAGTGCTATTTTTAAAGTTACATTTATAGTAGTCAAGGTCAAGAAAAATATTTTCCAGGAACCATTCCGACCATTAAAGGTCAAATAAAAGATTTCATGCAGTATGCCACAATACTATGTATAATTCACCTGCATGAAAAGGTTGGCCAGAGGCCCTTCAAATGACTTTTATTTATCCATATTGATATTTACTTGACCATTTTTGGTATCTGAAGAGCAAATATTTATGGCCTATTTTAACTACTTCTTTAATAGTGCCCACTATTAAAAGAAAAAGAATAAAAAAGAAATTAAAAAGAAATTATGTTCTTTGTGTCCACCTGTTGATACAGGAATATCAGACTTAGGATTTGTCTCAGCAAATTTAAGGCTAAAAATTCTAATGTAACTCTGTAGTCCTCAGCTTCTCATAAAGAAGAGGTAGTATTATGAAAGTAATAAAAAATACAGCTGGAGTTGCAATGTTGGTTCTTCCAATGAGAGAAAAAAAAGCAAAAGACTTTCTAAATAGAGATGCAAAATATAAATCTTCTCTGAAACAAACTACTGAAGTATTGAAGCCCATGGATTTGAGACATGCAGTGAAGTCCTGTACCTGTTTTTCAGTACGCAAAACTAGCAGCTTTACACATTCCTGGTAAGAATAATTAGGCCAGTATTATCCTTGCATGTTGTGACATTTAAGCCATCACAAATTTGAAGACTGCCATTGACCTCTAAAACTCATAAAATTTATGCAAATTATTATCTCCCAGTTCCATATGCAAACAAGAGGCAGAGAAAACTGAAATGCCCAAGAATGATGTAGTTAAGGGTTTAGTAATCTTATCCTGATACTGTTGAAAGAGTTGCCAACAGTTTTTCAAAAGTTCTCCTTCCAGGAACATAAAGAAGAGAGGACTGCTAGAAAGTGTGTTTTTATTAGTTTGAAAAGAGGACTGATCAACTTGCCTCAAAGAACAGAAGGGATTCTTTATTGTTGTATATTTCCATGAAATCCTATCATTTTGTACATCTATTTTACTTGAAGAGCATTAAAAATCAGGGAAAGAAGAAAGCAAATGTTCACTGAAAGGAGCTGTAATCCACTGGTTATCACATCAACTGTGTACACTATAACTAGGAAGGTATGTTGAATGTTTACAAAAAATCAAAGGAAAACTTGGAAGAACATAGTACAATTACAATGTCACTGAAATCAATCAGATAAATAAGAAAAAAAGTTTCTTCATTTTTTGAAAAGAAAAATATTGTGAATGTATTAAAGATAAAGACACATACATTATTCATACCCAGTTTGGTCACATCATTTACCTTCTGTTATCTCTCAAATACACGTTACAGAAAATCACCTTGTTTTGATTTGTCTTCTTTTTCCAGGGTTTTGAATTTAACTACCTATGTACCACCAGTGCATTTTAATTTAGTCATCACATGCACAAATATAGAGTGGAAAGAGTTTGGGTAGAGAGCAGCTTATGAAAAAAAAAGAAACCAGAGAATAAGAAAGACTGCTAATTACAATGATACTCTGTCATACGCACAGACACACACACATCAAAGAGTAACTTCAGACCAAATTCATAAGCAGTTAAACATGAAACAACCTTTAGTTCCAGTCAACTGTCTTAAGGTTGCTCTGCGCTGGGATAGACATTTGTGAACACTGTGTTCCAAGGAAACTCTAGAACACTTGGAGAGGATCCAGAAGAGAAAAACAAATTAAAGGAATAAAAACCTTGACTTATAAGAAAAGTCTCCAGAAGCCAGCATGGTTGACTCTATGTAAATAAAACTGTCTAGAGAGTTTAGACCTCTTAGAGAGAAAAGACATGTTTAAGAATTTCAAATATTTTAAAGCCTCCACAGAGAGAGAAATAATAGAATTTTCCATATACCTACTGGGGAGAGAATAGTTGCAGTGGGATTAAACTGCAGTAGAGGAGATGTAGGTCAGATACAAGGAAGAAATCTTTATAATGATAATCATAATTGAGCACTGGAATATCCAAGGATGGCAGTGGAATTGCTGGCACTTGAGTTTTCAAAAGAGGGATAGAAAGGTATCAGATGATGTCAATATGGCTCTACCCTGGGGCCACAGAGAGATAAAATGATTACTGGAGTTCCTGTCTACATGTACATGAACTCTGTCAATCTGGGATACTGCCTCTGCCACTTTATAGTCATCAGTTTTTGTGAAGATGTTCATGAACAAAATCAAAACACAGGATATGAACCTGTTTCTGTTGCTGATGTATTTTTGAGAGACAACTAGACAATAATGTTCCTTATATGAATCTCTTCAGGTAGTGATAAAAAGGTAAGAACACAGTAGACAGTAGCAGTACTGCAATTTTCTTAGGTTTCTGGAAAGACAGAAAGTCAGACTGTATGGGTTTTTTGTCTTGAAATCATTCACCAGCGAATGACTCTAGAGAAGATGATCTACTCATACATGTGATAAGATATTGGAATCAAAATAATCTTCCCATTGTTTTTTTCTCTATAGAAACAACTGAATGCTGCAATGGTAAGTGCAGCAAAAGAGCAGATTTGTACAGTGCATTTGATGAACTCTGGGGAGACCCTCTGATGGTCTCATTAGAAAAGGGAAAGTCACCAAGAAGAGAAACTGTTCAGAAATGCTGAAGTCAAGACCATCAGCATTACTCCTTACTAGTTCTGTAATTCACAGTTATTGCTTGAAAAATTAATATTCAAGCTTTTTACTAAGGACACTACAATAAATTAATGAAGATACATGTTGTTGGAAATTATTCTAAAATATATTAACAACTAAAGGTTGCTGCTGACCAGTCAACAACTGTAGGAGATGCAGAATATAATTCACTTGCTGTGAGTAATTCATCATAGGAAAAATATTGTATCTGTCTTTTAAAGATGAAACAGATTTTCAGGTACAAAACACAGACTTTTAAAATGTAAAACTCAAACACTTATTTGGGTGTAACAGCCTATAAGTAGAGACATGAAAGATACCTATTCATTGGCAGTTTGCTTCATGTTTACCATCTCAGGCTCAACCAAGACATGCAAAATCTCTTTCCTTATTGACAATGGCATGAAGGCTATTGCTTCCAATCTCTTCAGGTCAAGTTCTAATGTGACTGCATTTGTTTTAAATGTTGAAGTAGAAACTCATCTTGCTTAGGCAATTTCTAAGCCCCTAATTCCTAGTTCCACGTTTTAGTCAGTGGTGAAATCAATAGAGTCGGCTGAACTACTAACAGGGGTTTGATACCTTATCATAGGCAACGGTACCATCTGAGACACCATTTGAGATGGGGTCCCATCTGACCTCCAGCTGCAAGTCTAGAAAGCCAGGGTCTCCTGCAAGTTTAGCATCATGGCTGTCACCTCTCTAGATGCCTTGAATAGGCTGTGGCATCATCAGAGGCCCATATTTAAACAGCCAAATTGAGAATTACGTGTCTAGTTTATGAAGAGAGAAACTTCTTTCTGGAGTTGATGGACTAGACCTGCAATGATTATAAGGGGAACTTAGACTCTTATCTTCTCTGCAGACACTTCTACTTTGGGAACCCAAACATAAGTGAAATTATTTTCACATTTATATATTAATTTTAATATTACACTGACCGAGAAGATTTTACCTGGAAGTTCTTTTTTCAAAGTTTTTTTTGGCCTACAAAGGTCAATATAGGCTAAACCAGTTGACCTTCTGGGCACATTGAAAACCTCTCGATTGATGTTTTTGCCTTAGGGCAGAAGCAGGGCATTGGGCAAGGGCTATATTGTATTGTGCAGCTGAGTCTCCTTCAATTTAGTTTTACATCAGTCATCCATTACTCATTGTTCTTAATAATTTAAATGGGCACCCAGAGAGATTTTGATGAGCATAATTTTTTTAAAAATGAATAATTAAGGGAAATGAAGTAAGAAGTATGTGAATGAGGATGTCATACTGAAAATGATCTATTGAGGATGATGTATACCACAATGGGAAAATCAGGTACTGTGTTCTTATATTGTTAAAACAAAAGGACACTTCTCTAGCAATGTAAAGTAATCCGAGACTTCTGAAGCTTGAACTTAACCTTTGAGGTTTTTTCTTTATTCACGTTTAGGTTGAGTAAGAGAAAATATATACACTGGTGAGTCAGTAGCATTCTCTCTATTAACAGATATAATAGGTGTCCTGTCACAAGGATTATCACAGGAATTACCTCAAAGATTACAAAAAACTGTGCCAGTCAAAGCACTATTGAATATACTACATTGAGAAAATATGTACCAGTGACTCATGATAAATAATTCCTTTCAGATATAAATATCACTCAATCAAAACTCAACAATATTGCAAACACCTGAACATGCTTAACATTTTGTGCCCTTAGTATCCCTGCTGAGATGTAGTACATATGTGACTGTTTTCAAGTTCAACGAATAATTACTTTAGGTTGAAAAAGTGAGAATAAGACAATGTTAAAAGAGAAACTATAAATGGGGAAAAGCAAGGCAAGGAAATAGTACAAAGCAAGGAAGTTGTATATTTTCGTATAATCACAGAATCATTCATGTTGGAAAAGACCTGCAAGATCATCAAGTCCAACCTTTGACTTAATATCACCATGCCAACTAAACCATATTGTGAAGTGCCACATTCATTGTTTTTTTGAACACTTCCAGGGAAAGTGACTCTATCACTTGCTCGGGGGGCATGTTCCAATGCATAACCACCTTCAGTGAGGAAATTTTTCCTAATATCCAACTTAAATCTCCCCTGGTACAATTTAAAGCCATTTCCACTTGTCCTATTACTAGTTGCCTGAGAGAAGAGGCTGAACCCCACCTTGCCACAGCTTCAATCTATTTTGCATAACCTTTGCATCAGTTCACACATGTCTTCATGATTCACTAATTTTATAAGCATATTCATATTCATATAAACATAATTTTTCTTTAATAAGAATATATTTTAATTGCTTTTGGTGTGTGTCACGTAATATTATTAAAGCATGATTGTTTCAGGTTCTAATTATTTCAGTGCAACTGTTGGCTGACATTACTGTCATATAGGCTTTATTATTTTCTTCTAGTTTTTCACTTTTATTGTTTTACATATTCCTTTTTCTGTCTCACCCCTAAGTTTGGTTTGGGGATTTTTCTTCATTCATCTGTGTTTAAGATGAGAAACTAAGCAAGGCAGATGAAGCAGTGTGTGAAAGTTGCTATGTCCTAAGAGAATAACCAAAGTATATAGAGATTCAGGCTGGTATAAAAAAAAATAGATATGCACATATGGTCATTGTAAAGAAATAAAAGTACTTATATAAGGAAGAATATTTCTTAAATTAATATCAGTATCATATTGTAAATATGCATATGCACATACAATGTTAAATATTGTGAAGTATTACAGTGGTGATATAGGAAAATTCCATCTCAGTGGTAAGGAAAGAACTCTTCCAATTTCTAGTCTACCTTCTGGAAACAATTTCCAGCATGCACAGGCAATAACAGAACTCAAACACCGAACAGTACACCATGTTGCACTAGATAGGAGGATAATGTATATTGTCCCATACATTCTCTAATTATTAGTATTGCTCATTAGAACTGACTGATATAATTTTGTAATGATGATAGAGTGAGGAAGGGGAGTTAGCAAATTTATAAAGCCTCAATATTATGTAGATTTTACATACAGCATCATATATATGTCATGATTTTAAAATTTATTTCAGGTTGTATTCTCAGGATTAGTGGTGTTCGAATCTTTTATAGATTCATGATTCCGATAATAAAATAGTCAGAAGAACAACACCTTAGAAAAACTTAGGGATTCACTCATGCAGTAACCACTGAACCCATTTGACACAGACCTTTCTACAAAAATCCCTATGTACATCAAACGTTTGCTGGTTTATCCCATCTTCAGTTCTGACTGCTAAATATGAGGAAGAACTTTATTGCGCAGATGATGGCGCACTAGAACAGGCTGCCTAGAGAGGTTATGGAGTCTCTCTCACTGGAGATATTCAAGAACCACCTGGACACAATCCTGTGCCATGTGCTGTTAAGATGACCCTGCTTGATCAGAGAGGTTGGATCAGAGGAACCGCTGTGGTCCTTTCCAAACTGACACATTCTGTGATTCTGTGATTCTGTTTGCTGACTGTTGGTAGCCTTAGATGGTTGTCTTATTTGAGGTGTAAGCATCTCAGTCCACCAAAGTTTGTGAGAAAATAGGTACATTCCAAATAGTATACAGTCTCAGAATTGAAACAAAATATCCCATTCCAGCTGTTCCCCTTTACTAATTATCTGTTCATACCCCATTAAGTGTATTATGTTATGTATTTGGAAAGAAACAACAGTTGTATGCTAGGAGAGGATGCTGGATGGAAAGTAAACCTGATGTGGGGAATAAGCATCAAGTGCAGTAGACAAATGCTTAACTCTAGCATTATCAGCTCCTTAAAGTTTGATGTGAAAATTCACATAATGTAGTGATTACACTAACAAATATCTAAGAAATAATCAAATTAACATTAAATCAGAGATAAAGCATTTAAACTTGTTTGTATTCATGTAAAACATAAGCTGATGCAAGTTGTCACTGCTTTATAAAAAGAAAAAAAAAAGGAGAAAAGAGTGAGTTGATGAGAAATACTTCACTGTGGCACGAATAAATGACTTGCTGTGGGCTATTGCACTGTTTGCTGTGCATGTACATGGCCTGTTATGAAACCCTTACAGGTTTTTTTGTCTCATTTCCTGTACTAAGTTTTCAAAATTTCACCACTATATTGACATTTTCTGGAATTTACTTGTTCATTTTTCATTTCAACTTGGATCTTGTTCTTTTTTTTTAATTATTATTTCCTTTAGTATTCTCATTTTCCTTTCTTATTCTCACTATTTAAATTATAGATATTTTCCCTCTGACTAGCTTCATGCCACTCCTTTAAATCCTATATCTTGGATGAACATGTTTGCTTCCAGGTTTTTTTACTATGGTGGAGGTCAACTGTGGCAGAGGTCACACCCTCCCATTTAATTCTTTACTAAAATCTTACTTCATTTTTCAGAATTTGCCAAAATTCTGTTGGTAGCTTGCAGGAAATATCCTGTATTTTATATTTTCTACGCTAGGTCAAATGGATGAGCAGTTTCATACATGCTTATTAATATCTTGGAGACTGAATAGCACCAAGTCTAGAAATAAATTGTTGTTAACAGAGTCCTTGATATATTGCTTCAGGAAATATTCATTTGTATGTGAGCCATTTCATGTGCCATCAGCAAATATCACAAAGGTTTCTCCATAATTATTAGGGAGACTAAAATAACCCATATTCACAATCTTACCTGTCTCCCTTATCTAATCATACGGTATTTCTTTCTCCTGCCTTTCCTGTCATGTTGGTCTCTTGCAGTCCTCTGCTATTAGGTCTTAAAGCACTATCTGAGCTCAATCCAATTGATTCTCTGTGTTATAGTTCTTTTATGTGGCTTTTATTTCTCAACAGATAAGGACAAATCTTCAGTTTCAGATCTTTTCTTTCAAACATCCTATAATCATGTATCCAACATAAAACCCTGTTTTCAGAGGAAAAAAATTAATTAAAAAAAAAAGAGAAAGGAAAAAACCCAAGGCTCTCACGGTACTGTGACTTCTGTTCATTTTCTGATTGTAAATAATAAACTGTTCTTCATTGAAACAGGTTTACAACAGCAACAAACTCTGAATTTTAAAATGTTTCACATCAGGCATTTCTTGTTCTGATTCCATAAACTTATGTAATGCTAATGGGATATGGACATGCCAGTGTGTGCTTGGCTGTATGTCTGCATGTTTGTGTGACTGTCTGACAATTCTTTAAATTGTTTTGATTTTAAAGTTTGATTTTAAAATCAAATTTTTTATTTTAAAAATTGTTGATTTTAAAGTGAGTTCAAGAATTGTTAGGAGACATGCAAATTTCATGGAGCCATGAACTAGCATAGAGATACCCTTTCTAATGATTCTACTGAGAGTTGAATAAGCTCAACCTTCTAAGCAAAGAATCTATAAAGGGGAAATACCATGAAAACCTGCACTAAGGCAGCATAACTTCTACTGTCCATGTTTAGTACTTCTGTGGGTTATCATACTTGTTTTCTCTTCATTACCAGATTTCACTCTACTTCCTTCTTCCCTTAATTCATTTACTTTTGTTTAATTACTATAAATAGATTGAGAACAAATGTAAAGAACATTGGAACACAGATGCTAAATACATTTTCCCTAGGACTTTAAAAAGGAAAAAAACAACAGCAACAAAAAATATTCTTTTGCATTCCCCCTCATTCCACCATCACTTTTTTGCATCTTTTTCTTACAAGGATACAGCCATGCCTTTCCGATACTGGCACCTTTTAAGCTGTGTACTAGCAGTGTACTGCATTTCCTGAGGGAGGTATGGCACGGCACTGATGATCACTTAAAATTATATCAGTTCTATGCTTTAGATAATGACAGAAAGCAATAATCTAAGAGTGAGGTGATGTATAAGATAATGCCATTTCAGCTGCACTCGAATTGTACTACTTGATGTTCTTCTGACATGAGATTTACAGACAAAAAAGTTATTTTATATTCTGTGTGTTGTCTCCTGTATCATTTTGAGACATTCTATGTTTTCTACTATCCTGTTATACGCCAAGCTAGCACACTTGGCATGGCACACAGTTGTGGTTTGTCCCTTGAAGAAGTGAGAAACGCTCTTCCTGCTTCACTGACTCCTCAGACCTTCTGCAAAATCCATCACAGACATGTGAAATAGCAATGTGTGTATGGAGAGCTGACATAGTGCTCAGTGAGTCAGTTTGCTTCTGGCAGTGATATAGTGAAATTCTCAAAGTGCTGTCTATATTCGCATTCCCCATTCCTCAGTTGTTTCATCCACCTCTTGCTATGATGCACTATGTGGGCTGAGTGCCTCGGGTCAGGCATGTACATCTGGAGCTTCTATCTACCATGCATGGTCCATTCAGTTTTGGAAACTTTCCAGAGAATTCATTCACATAGCGTGCAAATGTCAGCCTAAGTCAGCCTAAGGCTACTATAAGGAATTTAAATCTCCAGATAAACAAGATAGAGACACAGGCAGGAGAGCGTGCCTAGTTTAGGTTATCTGTAGATTTGTGTTAATCTCTAAGTTTGGTCCTAAAGCATCTCAAAAATTGACTTAAGCCTTTTACATTGCCACATTCTCTCCCTTTCTTTGAACATTACTTTACCACACCATCTATCTGACTAAGGCACATGACTTATTTGTTCAGTAGTTAAGAATTTTGGTGGACCTTATCATCCTTGTATCCAACGATTTTAAGAGAAACTGCTTACCTCTGCGTAAGTAAAAACAAAACCTTTCATCTCTTGAAAGGAATTAAATGCTAAATTATATAACATCTCTAGAAAACAGAGGTTTTCTTGGACAACTTGGGCCTGATATTGTTCTGCTAATCTTGGAAAAATCCAGAAAATTCAGAATTACTTAAGTTAATTATTAACAGTAACATTATACAGTACTTTCATTATGTTCCATGCAGTAGAACATTTTTCAGACAAATTATGTCTTGAAAGGATTTCTGAAGTCATAATATACACCTTAGAGATGCAAATTACAGCAATTGAAAAGAAAGCAGAATGGCAAGAGAGAACCAGTGAACAAGAAAATTTTCAGATGTGGTTTGTAAATGGATGGAGAATACAATGCGTGATACAAAGAGCATTTGAAACAACAGGGACAACCAAATGTACTGGCAAAATTGTAGAAAGGAACTATGAGCAAGTGCTACATAAATGGAAAGCGAAGACATTGGGGAGGTTACTGAAGTACTGTGGTATGAATAAAAAGCTAGACTGATCCTTACTTTCCCTTTCAACTGGCCAGAAATGTGTAAGAAATTTTGCTGGAAACTTATCTGCCAACTAAATGGTAAATGTTTGAAATACTCCCTCAAATTGTTACAGTTTTTCAAAGTTGACTACGCTTACGGAAAGCTTTCAATACAAAACCAAAAAAACATGAAATCCATTGAAATCCAGACTTCTGCTAAGCATTTTTTATTTATCTACTCTATAATAATAATGCAATAAAAAACTAGCTTTACATGATGTGAAATTTATGAAGACTGGAATAAGAGTTATCTCACCTAAATTGGGCATTTACAGTGGAGATCCTGACATCTGAGCTAGCCATCCAGGGGTCCTTCTAAAGTCTCTGAAGAGAAACAAATGATTTGGTGGTCATGGTTAATCTCCCTGAACATCTACACCATGTAAGACAAATGGTGCCCTGCAGTGATTATTTTCCCACTACAGAGGACTGAAGAAATTTCATTTGGACTTTAGCACATATACTGAAAACCTCTGTAGGTAAATGAGATTCAACTTCTCTGAGGCACCACGGACTCCACAAACTATGAGATCGCTTGTTTCCCTCCATATATAGTGCCTGAGTAGCCAAATTTCTAGCTGGGCTGTCATGTATAGCATCCATGTTTGGGCAGGATTCAGTTCTTAACGCATCATAGCGACTAGCAAAAAAACCCATGTCTGGATGAGCTTTAGTACCATGGTTTTTAACATCATTTTCAAGGAAAAAACATCTTGAGTGTGATCACACAGCACATAAAGAACAACCAAGGAATCAGGCTCACCTAGCATGGGTTTAGAAAAGGTAGGTCCCACCTGACAAACTGATCTCCTTTAATGACCAGGAGACCTGCCTAGTGGATGAGGGAAACTCTGTGGATGTAGTCTACCTGGACTTCGGCAAAGCCTTTGATACTGTCTCCTGTGGCATTCTCCAGCAAAAACCAGCAATCCATAGCCTGGACAGGTGCATTCTTCTCTGGTTAAAAACTGGATGGATAGCTGGGCCCAGAGAGTGGTGTTGAATGGTGCCACATCCACTCTGGTCACTAGTGGTGTCTCCCAGGGCTCAGCATTGGACCCAGTCCTTTTTAATATCATTATTGATGATCTGGATGAGAGGATCGAGTGTACCCTCAGGAAATTCATGCATGACACCAAGTTGGGTGGGAGTGTTTATCTGCTGGAGGGTAGGAAGGGTTTGCAGAGGGGTCTGGACAAGCTGGATCAATGGGCTGGGACCAATTGTATGAGGTTTGACAAGGACAAATGCTGGGTCCTATACTTTGGCCACAACCACCCCATAGAACAGTACAGGCTGGGGGAAGAGTGGCTGCAGAGCAACCCAGCAGAAAAGATCCTGGGGGTATTAGTCAACATCTGGTTAAATATGAGTCAGCAGTGTGCCCAGGTGGCCAAGAAGGCCAACGGCATCCTGGCTTGTATTGGAAGTAGGGTGGCCAGCAGGACCAGGACAGTGATTGTCCCCTCTGTACTTGGCACCAGTGAGACCACACCTCAAGTACTGTGTCCAATTCTGGGCCCTTCATTACAAGAAAGACATTTAAGTGCTGGAGAGATTCCAGAGAAGGACATTGGAGCTGGTGAACAGTCTGGAGGGTAAGACCTATGAGGAGTGGCTGAAGGAGCTAGGGTTATTTACCTGGGAGAAAAGGAGGCTCATGGTCTAGTTGACAAGGTGATGTTTGGTCAAAGATTGACCAGAGGTCAAAGATGATCTCAGAGGTCTTTTCCGACTTAATTGATTCTGTGAAAAAAAGTTTGCCTCTCACACACAGGTTCAACAAACTGTCTTGCAGACCTGAATTTTTAATTTTAACCCTAAGTGCTTTCCTATCACAATGCACAATGCTGAGATTAATTTGACATTTGCCTAACTGTGCTACCGGTCACAGATCTAGAGTTGACAGCAGGGTACATAATAAAAGACACATTAGCAGAATCTATAGTAGGACAAAAAACTGTGACAGACATATGCATTTGAGTCTGTGGCCAATTCCCTTGATATTGACTTTCTCAGGTTCAGTTGATATTTAATAAAACAAGCGTGTTTTCTTAAGATGTTTTGAATGGTTTGAATTACATTCCTTTTCTTAGGTTTTCACAGTAATTATAAATTCAATAATCTTGATACAATCTCTATTTTTTAAGGATTGGACATATTTAATTGTGAGATTACTCTGTGACAATTGTCTTATATTTATTAGGCATGTGTGGTAAAGGGGGGGACTGACATTCAGAAACTCCATCAGAAGTTACTGATTCAAACTTTAAGACAATGATTTCTGACATAAAAGGTATTCATATTTTCAGATATGGACTGTTGTATTATTTACATACAAAAAAGATGCTTTGGATGTTGGTCAAGTTGCACATAAATATACAATAAGTAATGATAAAGCTAGACAATGTAACATCCATGAACCTGAGATCCCTTTTCATATCAGTCTCCACATCTTCCTATCGTTGCACTTGTAGTATATGTCAAATGAATATTTCATAGCCAAAAACCTACAGACATTTTTTTAAATTAGGTTTGACCACAATCCCTGCTTCACAGACACACCTGCACTGACTTTGATTTTATGATGATTGTCTCCAGGACATTCCTTGAAACACAAAGAAAGAAGAAATCTCCCTAGCTTGAGGGTGATAGACTTCTTTATCTGAAACAACCTAGTTTTATTAGTGTGCTGCCAGAAAATGGAAAAAAAAAGAATATACTTGTTGATAGATTGGAATAAAATTTAAGATATACATACAAATTTGTTTTATTTCATATATTGACATCTGATTCTACTTCATAAAAAATCTTGAACTATTATTTGTGTGGAAGTTTCTTAATAAAATACAGAAAGGCCATGTAATGCAAAATGGTCATCCAAAATGTTGCTGTGCATATTAAGAACATTTATTGATCATTAAATGCATATGATGATCCAGGTAAGAGTCCTGGATGACTTCCCAGAATGACTTGGGATGGTCTGTGCCTTTCTGTGCATGGCACACAGTGGAGGGTTTCCCAGTGATGTTGTGGATGTCCCATCCCTGGAAGTGTTCAACACCAGGTTGGATGGGTCTTTGAACAGCTTGGTTTAGTGGAAGGTGTCCCTGCCCATGGCAGGGGGATTGAAACTACATGATCTTTAATGTCCCTTCCAACCCAAATTACTCTATGATTCTATGAAGTCACTGGTGTGTTTGGGT
Organism: Cephalopterus ornatus; assembly: GCA_013396775.1. NCBI lineage: Eukaryota > Metazoa > Chordata > Aves > Passeriformes > Cotingidae > Cephalopterus > Cephalopterus ornatus. The sequence continues at coordinate 191,089 of VZRE01000457.1, forward strand.
GTATTTCAGTGCTCTTCTTCCTTGAAATTAACCCTTACCTCAGTTCATCCCTATACTGAGCAAATATTCTTGAGAATGAAAATATAAGCTCCTGCCTGGCATGTGAAGAGCACAAGCCTGACTGCCATCCATGAGGGCAAGAAAAAGACTTCATTCTGACTCATCTTGGGTGTATTTTGCCAGCACTATCCCTTTTCACCCATGAACATCAAATGAAGGGCATACAGAGAGGATTTAGACAGAATTCTGATATTTGTCAATTGTCAATTCAGCATCTACTGCAGAGAAACTAATGCCACCCATTGACGCAGCCACCATTAGATTCTCATTTTGACTTTTCACAGAGAACTTTATGGATTTTGTGATTTAAATTTCCTTTGACATTTTTTAGTACACAGTTTTGATAAAATGTCAAAAAGAAGAGAACAATGAATAGTATCAGAAAAACAGAGAATGTCATGAAAGAGGCTGTCTTTTGGGTTAAAAGGGAAAAAATCTTGCCATTTTTATATAAAGGAATAATATGTACTAGAATGGTGCTCATTAAATTTTACTTACGGGGAAAATAAACAAGGTTACAAAACTGTTATTAAGGCTTAAAAACTGAGCAACTGTTAATTGTTTCCCTTGCAAAGTTAATTCTTTTTCTCAATTCACTAAATGACACAGGCACCCCCTGTGACCATGTAAAAAATGTCGATGTGACAGTTAATTGACAATGGCCTTACTGCTTTTCAGAGATAAAAACAGTCACTGCAATACCTCAGAATGAAATGCATTAGGCAGCCTAAATGTACAGATTGCTACCAGCTTCCCCTACAACTGATTATATTTGTCAGATTGTTATGACCATGGCTTATAATGAGAAATCAACTCAACCTTGACAACAGAAAGATGTTACATTCTCTTTAGTTAACCTCTGAATGTTATGAATTATTACATAGAGAGATATTCAATTGCAGTGCATGCAGATCAAATCCTCGCTTCTATTATTTTGTCAGTCGTTTACAGAACATCAAGCTCATACCTATCAGGTTTTTTTTAAACTATTGTGTGAATAATAAAATCATACTGTCTCCCTTGTACATCCACGCAGGACTGAGGAATAACAGTATGGTTTCCCTATGTTTGTTCTATAAGCCATATTATTTCCAAAGACACTTTAAGCAATGTCATTATGCTCAGAGAGTTTCTTACGAGTTTTTTTCAAGATTTCCTATTTTCCAAGGCAATGCAATGCAGTTTATAGTGTGTAAAAAAGTGTGTCTCGTATTTTAATATACAAAGAGAAGCCTTCCTACAGATGTTACGTCAGCACCTAGGTTTATTTTGTAATTTGATGTTTTCTGCATTTCACAGGCTAAAAGTATGTAGCTATTGCAAAACTAAATGAGTTTTACATATAGACTTCTGCCTGGAATTGCTGATTTACCACCCAATGGGAGCTCTTGTCTCAAGGCTAAAAAAAAAACCTTTGAAAAAAAAATAAAGTTCTTTGTTTTTTTGGGTTTTATTAACCAAACATGTAAAGAACATCTGTTCAATAGTGAAAATACCTTTATTTATATGCAACATAGGTTGTATAGTTTGCACACCTTCATTTCTCTATTCAACTACCAGATAATATCAAAATATGAAAGATTTTCTTGTGATGTAGTGGCCTCAACACTGCAGCACTGTGAGAGTCTATCACTTCAGTCAGTGGTAGATGCTTCAAGAGGATCAGTACAGCAAGTGGATTTACAGTCCTTATCTAGAAATCTGCTGCTGATGTTATACATTCAATGAATCATTGATTTTGTTACAACCTAATTGCATCAATGCAGGAATTTTAAGGCTGAAGACGCTACAGTGGATGAACTGAGAGAACATACACTAGGCTCACTTCTTAAAACCAAGCAATGAAAAGCAAGCAAGAGAAGAAAAATTGAAAAGGATCTTCAATTGCTACTGTTTTTAAACATCTTGACAATCCAGTATTATTTTTTTCATTGTCCTCATGCCATTCACTAAGAGTTTTGTCCAATGTTTCTGATGTTAATACTAGTTGTAAAAGAACATGTTGAAGCCATAATGTTGTATGTTCATATGTTCAAAAGATTTTGCTTATCTGGGAGGGAGGAGAAAGAAAAATTAATGACTGAATTGTGATGGTCCTTTTCATTCAGAAGTTACAGCAGTAATCAAATAAATGTATGAATATGAGAAAAAGTCCTTTCACTACTTTTCACACTTTCTTTTCCTTGTTTTTTATTACTACTATAGCAGCTTAGCATTTCACTGAACACTCATGCAAATTTATTAAATAAATAACAATCAACCAATCCTCAAGTCAATTTGAAGTATTAAGATGGCAAGCTTTCATAGTAGGTCAAAAATTTCTCCCCCCCCCCAAAACTAGAAAAAACAAACCTAAAACTGTAAAGAGTTCCCTCTCATAGCAATGCTAGTGGGTGCAATTGTAATATTATATTAATGAGCTTTTGGAATTAATGATTTAAGAATTCCTAGCCTCTCAGCTTTGATCCATTAGTGGGTATAGATTCAGTGGGAGTTAGCACAATTGGGCAAAGGCTGCCTAAGTGGAAAATTGATCCTGGTAAGTGCTAGCTTACTTGCTTGACACATTAATGGTTCCTGTTTTAGTGCTTTGAACTTTTGCTCTGTGATAATGTGAGTTCAAGTCCCACTTGGGATGTTGAACTTTCAGTAAAGTCTTAGAGTGAGCATGAGGGTTCTGTCATTCCTTTACATTTTAATTAAAAGGATAAGTTGAAAGCAATGGAGAAAATATAATGAAATTACTATCATCATCATCTAGCTCTGGAACTGGGAAATAAACCTTTTCTGTCATTTAGTCAAGGGAATGGTTGACTTGGGAGTTGAAGCAGGCACTGACAATATTAAAAGGTGCTACATCCAAAGTTTGAACTCGTTAGTCACTGTCTATGTTTTTGCCTAGCCTGCTGGAAATAAAGTAAGAAAGAAAAAAACCCAGCATAATTCCAACGACTTTGAACAGAGTTTGAACTTCAAGCACTTATTAATCAGACATAATATAAATAAAATTAAAGAAATTGATAGTTTCAAGAACACCTTACAGACTAATTAAACAGTTCTCACAGAACTCCTGGGAGATGGGCAATTAACTAATTTCCCAAACAGATAATTTGGAAAAGTTGGGTAGTAAGATGAACTAGGGAAAGGCACCCAGGGAGTAACAGTTAATGGTAAACTGGAAGCTCCTCAGATCCCATCTCTGCTTAGATTTGTTGAGTGAGACTGAATCTACAGGAAAAAAAATGCATTTTCTTGGGTTATTAAACAAGTCTTTTACAAGGAGAAAAATAATACCTGATTTAACAAGATTCTAACATTTATTCCTCTTTATTTCACCCCTCAAGATCCATCTCTACCTCAGTATAACACAAAATTTAACCCTTTAATATCAGAAAGCTTTGAGTCCTCTGTGAGGTTAGTACTACTGATCACTGTGCATTTATCCTTCAAGAAATTTAGTGCAGAAGCATGGAATACATTTTGTGCCTGCATAAGCGTTCAAATTTGGATAGTGACAAAGATATATGGGCATGAAAACTTTCTCCTTGAAAACCTTGCTCAGGTTTCAGGACAAAACGATACAAAAGTTACAAATTGTTTTGTCAGATCCATTGAACTTTCATTTTCCAGTTTTTGAGGAAGGCACCCACCAGAAATCATAAAGCTTCTGCTTTGTTTTGCAGACTCTTTAGGTCAGGATAAGCCTTTGAGCTTTTGGATGTTTATCCAAGTTGAGCTTGAGGTTTTTCTGTACCTCACAGGTATGCTACTGCATAAAAGAAAATAAATATGGACTCTACTGGCCACTGGTACCTAGTATTTCTATTTCTAAAATAATCAACATTGAATGATTACCACTTGGTAATGTAAGCACTGGTATGTACTTTTGTCATCTTCCTGGCAAGATGACCGGTGCAAATGAAAAGATTCTGCGTGGTTATCTCTGGCATTTAAACATCAATGTCAGAGCTACTACTGATGGCTAAACACCACCAAATAAAAGACTCCACTGCACAGTATTTGGTGCATCATCAATTCCAAAAAGACAAATAAAACTCTTTTTGACTTAAAGACTTATCCGTTTGACATTTTTAATGTCAAATTTTCTTCTGAAATTGCATCTTTCAGTAGAAAGATATAACTGTTCACGGGTCGTTCTCCTCACAACTGATTTTTCTTCACTGAGTTCATGAGCTCAGAAACAGGCTCTAATTAGATTTCTTTAATATTTTTAACCATCTTCCAGAGTTTTTCTGATAAATCTCTTGCCAAGTTCATAAAATTCATTTGACTCCCATTGCTCTTGAAACAGGTGGATGCTATAAATATGGCAAACTAGTTTGATCCTGGGGAAAATGACCAGGTAAAATACTTACGGGAGGAAAACAAATGGAAAAAAAACCAAACCACCTTCCTTTCTTTATTTTACTGATTGATCCTAATGCAGTATGAGTTTAATCATGCTACTAACAGGGTATAAGGCTGGAAGAGATAACATGTACTGTGGGAATAACCCATAGCTCTTGGCTGCTTGGTCACACTGTCTTGGCATTTCTTGGTTTTCAGTTTGTCAGTGAACAAGGGTTCACAATTACCACTGCCTCAACACTAAGTCTTGTGGGAACACATTATGAAGGCAGAGACAGAAACATGGAACTGTACAACAATTTTAAGAATAATTTAGACAATTCCCTTTAAAATTGCCATACTCCCCAGTTTATTGTAAGTTCCTCCCCTGTTACCCCGGTTACCAAACTCCTCCCTTCTCTCCTCCCCAATTCTCCAAGTTTGGCCATATCTCCGCCTTCCCTTACCATATATGTTAAACCCCTCCTACTTTCCAGATCCTTCCCTGGCAGACCCTATAAAAGGGGCTGCCCTCCTGTCAATAAAGTTCACTCCTACCTAATCCTGGGTGCTGTGTACCTGCGTGATCTTTTCTCCTGTGCCACAGTTCCCTGGGCCCGGGGTGCATGCCGCAGCCCTTCGGCTAGCCGAGGCATAGCACTGCTCTACCCCTGGAGTGGACCAACCCTCCTTTTCCAACAGGCTGCGTCAAAGTCTGGCTTCCTGCTACCAGTCAAGTCTAAACATTGCCACTGTGACATACATAAATACCAAGGATAATCACTCAGTTTGGCCAGCTCAACTGTTTATCTTGTTTTTATTCTCAAGGATGTTTTGGGGGCTTGGAGAAGAGCTCACTCCAATACTTTCAGAAGTCATGTTAAAAGAGACAACAATACTAAATGTTTAATCCATAACTGCGAAACAGAAAAAAATGTACCTATGATCAAAACTAAGCTAGTATTTATAACTTTTGCTAAACTGTGTTCTGATTGGATATATAACTAGTGTTTAATGTCTGGGTAAATACTTTACCAACCAAAAACCTCTGGTGATGTTTATAGCGATGCTTAGGCAAAGCTAGGCATCTACTTTACATCAGATGATCCATATCTGAAAAGTGATCTGGCTTCCAAATAGCAGATTTAAAACATTCCAAAGGAGAACTGAGGCCACAGCATTAGGTATTATAATTAGACACATTTTTTTGTGTCTTTATTTTAAGTCTTTATTTTCTTCCCAGAACTTAATACAGGCACTCTCCACCATGTACCTGAAAGATAATAAATAAATAATAGAAAAACAATGTGGATGCCCTCTGCCCTCCAGTCCCAACCAATATTTGCTCACATTATCTGACAGATAGGCCAAATACAGAGGAAAGTAATTCCTGGTATCTGATAAGTAAGTGGGATTTCTTTACACAAATTTGTTTAATTCTGGTCTCTTGCTTGTCTGCTGGTTCATCTGCTCTATTTCACTCATTTCATGCAGCGGAGGGTTTTTCAATTATAAATCCAGGCAGCACAGTATATTTGAGCATTCTGTCAGCTTGATTTGTTTTTACGCCTGTAATGAATTTTAAACTCCGTCCTCAAAAGTCATCACGTATGATTTGGAAATAGAACTACTCTGAGTTTTTTTGGTGGGATTACAAATAACCATATAAATGGGAAAAGACTGACGATAACTAAATCAACCCTTACAGAAGCCAGTAATGAATCCCAGTAGACTGAGAAGAGTATGAAGCTCTTTATACTTCTGTTTATTTACTCTCTATTCTCCTTAGTCTTCTCCTTCTCTTTCTTATTTAATCCATTTTATTTGTTAATCAGTCTTTGATCATTGTTTATATGCTGCACTGAACACTTAAGGATGAAGCTACCCTAAGCTGAGAAGGTGAGAGCATCAGGGCTGAGCAGTTTCTCCTGGAGAAGACTAGGACTGGGTTCTCAAAGAAAACTGAGAATTTTCCCACGGTCATTTCTATCACCTCAAGATACAGGAGGAATGGAAGATGCACGTTTGAAACAGTACGTGTCTGCACAGACATATTTTTATATAAATAACTATTCCCTACACATAAGGAAGGATTATTCTAGTGAACTGGACTTGTTTGTTCTGGAGAAAAGCAGACCCATGAGGGACGTTATTGCTCTCTACAACTACCCAAAAGGAGGTTGTAACCAGGTGTGGATCAATGTCTTCTCATATGTAACAAACAATAGGACAAGAGGAAATGGCCTCAAGTTGAACCAAGAGAGCTATAGACTGTCTATTAGAAAAAATTGTTTTTGAAAGGGTGGTCAAGCACTGGAACAGGCTGCCCAGAGAAATGGTGGAATCACCATCCCTGGAGGTGTTCAAAATACTTGGAGATGTGGTGCTTAGGGACACAGTTTAGCGGTAGATTTGACAGTGCTGGGTTAATGGTTGAACTCCATCTAAGAGGTCTTTTCCAACCTTAATTGTTTTATGATTCTATGATTCTAAGACCTAGAGCTGTATTTACAATATATGTACAAAAGCTGTCAAAGATCTGATGCTTCATCAAAGGCAAATAATTAAAGCTCAGCATCTAAGCAATACTTCTGCTGCTCTGAATTCTCCTACCTTTCTGTGCAGATGTTGCTGGTTTCCTGTAAAACTAAAGTCTCCTCAAACACCAAAATTCCTTTGATGTATTACGTATGGAGCATTTCACTAACAGCTTTCTATGAGGTGAGGGCTAGAGGTATGAAATACTAGTGAATATTAGGGCAATCCAACACATTAAATCCCACACTGGTAATCTAATGATGTCCTTGTGTTCCCTGTGCCTGATGAGCAAGGATGTGTTTTTCATGCTAGAATTGTTAAATTTATTGACAAGCTTAAGCAGTAGAAAACACACTGCTGTTCTGAAAGGACAATCATTAGTCCCAGAACAATCATTAGTAAGTGTCTAGCAACCCGAATGGCAGAACAAGTCTGTAAGAAGTCAGAGATCACCAAACATTCAATATTTACAGGCTGACAAGTGGATAGCTTTGAGAAATCAGCTAATTAACCCAAAATTCTCTCTTGTCAATAAAATGTACTTGCAATGACAACTTATTTTGCTGGTTTGATAATGCTGTCACACCTTTAACTTTGTTGTATTGGGTTTTTGTGACAAGGTTTTGGTGGTTAGGGAGCTACAGGTTCCATGAGAACCTGTCAGAAGCTTACCCCACGTCTGACACAGCAAATGGCATCCAGCTCCAAGACCCACTTCTGGCCAAGGCTGAACCCATCAGCAATGGTACTAGCACCTCTGGGATAATACATTTAAGAAGGGGAAAAAAACTGCAGAGGAGAGGAATGAGAGGAATAAGAAGAGGAATGAGAGGAAAGAGAATATCTGAGAACAGCTCTGCCAACATGAAGGTCAATGAAGAAGGAGAGGGAGGATGTGCTCCAGGCACTGGCTCAGAGATTCCCCTGCAGCCCATGGTGTAGGCCATGGCAAGTCAAGTTGTTCCCCTGCAGCCCATGGAGGTGCATGGTGGAGCAGAGATCCACCTACAGACCTGGGAGGACCCCACATCAGAGCAGGTGGATGCCCGAAGGAGGCTGTGACCCCATGGGAAAGACTACTGAAACAGACTCCTAGCATTGCCGTGGCACTCACTCCAGTGGTCCAGTGAAGAGAGGAGCCACGCTAAGCAGGTTTGATGGCAGGACTTGTGGCCCTGAAGAGGACCCATATTGGAACCTTTTATTCCTGAAATACTGCACCCTGTGGAAGGGACCCATGCTGGACCAGTTAGTGAAGAACTGTAGCCCATGGGAAGGACTCACATTAGAGAAGTTCATAGAGGACTCTCTCCTGCTGGAGGAAACCCACATTGCAACAGGGGAAGAGTGTGAAGAGTCCTGCCCCTGAGGAGGAAGTATTAAAGACAATGTATGATGAACTGACCGCAGCTTCCATTTCCCATCCTACTGCACCACTGAAGGGAGGGAAGAGGTAGAGAAAATCGTAAATGAAGTTGAGCCCAGGAGGAAGGGAGAGGTGCAGGGAAGGTGTTTTCACTTTTGGTTGTAATTCTCATTACCTTCTCTGGTTTGATTGGTAGTACATTCATCATCCCAAGGTCCAGTCTGTTTTGTCCATGACTGGACAATTGGTAATTGGTGAGTAACCTCTTACTGTCCTTATGTTGACCACGAACCTTTCATTATACTTTTTCTCCCCTGTCCACGTGAAGAGCAACTTTGGTGGGTACCTGGCAGCCAAGGTTAACTCTCCATGCTTGGTCAAAAGTAAGTAGCTTGTTTCTTCATTGTGACACAGGTAACTGCAGTCTACTTAAATCTGTATAGTCTTTTGGTGGTTTATTGCACACATACTAAAAATATTGACATCTTTGCAGTCTCTGTTGTTCCAAGCTTGGGGTTTCTAAATGTACATATGAGTGACTGAAAGCAAATTTTTGTTCATTGAGCTCTGAAGGCTCTATTTTATTTTCCTGAGTCAAACCATTATTTCAGCCTTTATAGCAGTCCATGATATAGTTCTTATGGTAGCCACACACAGAGTTTGTTGGCTCTCTGATGGAACTAAAATGAGTTTTGATCACTTTAAGATCTTCTTTCCCATGAACAGCCCTTGCTTCTTGATCCAAATAAAGAAATGAGGGAAAATAATGTTCTGTGTAGTGTTGGAGGAAGTGAGAAAAGGACGGAATTTGAAACTGGCAAGCTCCATGATGCCCAGACTCCTCCACAAGGGACAGGAAAGAGCTTGCTCTCTTCTCCTAAGACAACAGTGCCTGGAACTTCAGTTTTTGATGTTTTGGGAGAGAGTGTGCAGCAGAGTGAGTTGACACTGATTGCTACATCATTGATGTCCTACAGTTAAGTTGGGAAAGAAAAAATTACAGAGACATGTCCACCTTGAGTATGTGCTACTTTTCACAAAGAAGAAAGAAAGTCACCTTTTACAGTCTGAAAATCCCTGGATTGCTAAAAGACCATAGGTGGCTTAACTCATAGCACTAGATGATTAATTTTTAGGTACAGTTACATGACTGGAATCCCACCGTTACCAAATGAGAAAACTCAGGCCAAGAGAGCATGGTGTGAGAGAAGGGCTGTTTCAACCGATCCGTGTTTGCATATAAGACTTACATTTACCTTGAGAACAGATGAAAGGGGTATATTTTAAGCTTGCCAGAGGAAGAAAGAGCTTGTCAGCAAATGTGCAAATAAAAGAGTAGATGTATCCTGACAGCAAGAGATAAGTGACCTTGTAACTCTTTGATTTTTTCACTAATAAAACCACCTTTCAGTTACATTCAGAATAAAACTTGTTCTGTAGGACAAGATACCACATTACCTGCAAAAACCTATGTTGAACACATATGATGCTACTGAACTATCCCCTGTAAATGTGCTAACACATGGAGGAGAGGCAGATAGATCAATCACCCCCAAAATGAGTTGGCACAAGGGAACCTCATAAAATTAAATTGAGCTAACACAAAAAAACATGAGGCAGGGTCTTGGAGGAGAAATTAGGCACAGCTCAGGACAGCAACAAGTTTTTTAAAACATCCAATGAAGCAGTGAGATGAACAGAAGCAGAAAATTCATGTTGTATGTCAGGAGCTGTCTTCCTCTCCAATTCTTCAAGGTTTTGAACTCCGAGTTGAATCCCAAAATTTTGCTCTCTTTGAGCATTTCTCATATAAGAAATTCCTTCATTTTATCCTTCTGCATTTTCCGTACCTGTGCTTTGGCAGGTGCTCTAGCTCTGCTCTCAACCTGTGTCCAAAGTGCTAATATCACTTACTTGGATGACTTGCAGGAATAGGGGTCAACAAACCATCTGATAAAACCTGGCATGTAGTTTATGTTCAATCCATTTAGTGCCTCATTTTACTGGGAAACTAGCTTTTGAATGCATTTAGGCACCTCTGTGGACTTTGTGTATGTTTCCAGCTTATATTCATGTATTTGGAAACCATAATTATATTGACATTTTATTTTTTCTAAAAAAATGACAAAATCTTATCTAAGTTGGTGAATACAGCCTCTGCTTCATAATTTCATGGCATTTCTTCCAAACCTCTTATGGCTCTTGCACACTACTATTAAATAAGTGAACTCATGCCACTCATGTCCTGTGCAAGTCTGAGGTAGAATTTGATGGATTTATTATTAAATTTGTCTTCTATTTGGCTACTATACTGAAGTTTCACTATGATGTCAGGCTATAGTTCATGCCAAAACTCATTTAGTGAACAGGAGAAGTTTCTGTAGAAGTCTGCAGCAGAGCTAATCATGTCCAACACCTTCAATGACTGGAAAAGAGAAACAGTCAATTGAAGGTTATGACTCATCAAGTCCCAAGCAGGTGAGCTGACCTGAGCTATAATTTTTGTTCATTACCCTGAAAAGAGCCCAGCTGAGCTGTAGACATCCACATTGTTGACATCTATGAGTAACTCTGAGTAATCCCACAGCTGCCCTTCAGCAGCCACAGTGTGGCATGCAGTATTGACTGGAAAATATCTTCTAATTTTCCCAAATGATTAACTTCAGTCATGATTTGTAAAGGTCCAGTTGGCTCCATATTCCTTTTCTGTGACTGAGATACTTTTGTTGTTTCCTATGCCTATTTGTTAATTTTGTAGTTAAAGAGTTCCTAGAAGAAAGTTTCTTAAAGGTAAGCTGTTGGAACTTCCACAGCTGAAATGTACTCAGTGAATGTTGTCAAGAAGACAAATGCTTTGGATTTAAACGGAGAGTATGGATTCGTTGATTCATTTTTCTTATCTCTATTACTGAAAGTGCTATGAGTGGATTTTCCAGAACAGTGCTATAAAAACAAAAGTTTTGATTGATTAATTCAAAACCTATAGCTAGGAAATGTTTTTCAGGAATACTTACAGGAAATGCAGAATGGTCTTTGAATATAAGTAATTTACTACATACACACTGATGGGCAAATTTACTGTGATCTGATACACATGATTATGGCAGTGACAGATTTTACAAAACGACATTTTTCTACTTTCATTCCTTCCTGTTATGCTGAATAAGAAGACAAGTATCAGAACTTCAAACTGTATTAGTGATATTCCCTAATTACACCTTTCAAATGTTTAAGTATATAGGACACAGATGAATGTGTAGATGTAAAAATACATAGAAAGGTTGACTTCGGATTGCAGCAAGCTCACTAAAAACTAGCCCTGACAGAATAAAGATATCTGTCAGTGCACTACTCATCTTATGCTGCAAGAGCAGTATTCACAGGGAGGGTGTTTTTGCCAAAGCTTAATGAAAGTTTGTCCTTTGACTTCAGAGGTCTTTAAATCAGGATATACCTGTTTCTAAAACAATCGGTGTGTAAGAAGACAAGAAAAGAGTGTTAATGGTTGTGTATTATATACTTAAGAAGCAGGTTAGACATGAAATGCTAACAAAATAAGAAATTTCAGGGAATTTACCTGGGGGAAAAAATATTATAAAGATGAAACAAAAACCTCCCTAAATGTTTTTTTTTCCTGGTGTGGTTGAGCTACTCAGGTTATTGTTCCTCCATCAGCATTTTCTACCCTTCCACCAGTCTATTTACTTCAGTTGTCAGATTTAAATGTATTTAGCTAATTTCCTAAATAATAACAACTTGCTTCTAATGCAAAAGTTTTTCTCTTTTGACCTTGCTGAGATGTAGAAGAGGAAAACTTCTGGCTCACTGACTTCACCTTCCTACTATCAAAAGCACAACCTGCTTTTGATGTCTTTCAGAAATACACTAAACTTAATTTAATTTCACCCAGTGATGACACTACAACTCCAGAACCCCATCCTTCTAAAGGTTAGACATCATCTTTTAATTACCAGCTTAAATTTATTAATGATCAATTTATACTGAGTTATTTTTTATGTCAGTTAAATAGTCCCTTTTCCTTCCTAACATAAACACAGTTTTGATGTATTTAAAAGGCTATACCACCAGTTTGGTTACCTGAATTCAAACTTATGTGTGTACTGTAATGAATATAATTATTCCAAATGTTTTTAATGCATGAGGGAGTAATCATTGGCATTTCCAGTGAACACAGAAATAAAAATATTTTTAGTCAGATCCCATGTGCTTACGCCAGAAGAAAAAGATACATCTCTTAAATTGAAACTCAACGAGAAAGAAAAAAATTAATATATGAAGCCATTTATTCTTTAGTGTACTTTTCGCCACAGGAAAATTCTTTCTCGAGTTTATTGATATGGGTGAATAAAGGTTTAAGAACAAACATTTGCTTCTGGTATGACATTATTTCATGGTTAGTTAACAACATGATGGGCATTGAGAAAACAGCAGCATATACAGCCATCGAAAAAAGTAATGAATGTGCTCCTATAACATAAATACCTAATACAGTTCTCTTCTCCATCTTCATAAAATTACTCTCTTCTCATTTTTGCCATAGTATTTTTTTGGTTGCTTTCTTGGTAGCACAGTAGATGTATGAATATGAAACTCACATATCAGGATTTTTGATTTCCCTTTTTATGATAAAATATGCTAACTTTAAATTGAAGTTTGTCATAATGAGGAATAGGAAATCACTGGTTCCTTGTTGCTGGTATTACTGTGTCTGCAATTTTTTGAATTACTGTCTGTTCCTAAGGCAAAATGTCCTGATCTGATTATTTAAAATTACATAATTGATTATGTGTGAACAAATAGACTCATGAAATGATGTACAACATGTCATGATTAGACTTTCAGATGCTCCTGGCAACATGCAGGTGTAAAACCTCTCATATCTTGCACACTCCTCGTTTAGAGTTATAGTGTAGTTCTGCTGGTGTCCAGCTTAAGAGATGCTTAACAGAGGGGTCTTAAGTTACTTTCATAAAAAAGAAAATCCATGAAAACAAAGCATAAAACCCAGGACTTTAGGATATTTACTGAAAGTCTATTTTTGATAATCATAAAGGTAACACTTAGATGAGGCTTATTCTGAAAATACTGCTTAATATGTTAATCAGGATTACTTCACTTTCAACTTATCTCCTACGCATGTGTTTCACTTGATGCACCTATCATCTCTTGTTTCGGCTATAAACACTTTCTAGATGAGGCTTGTTTTATGTATAGCACTTAGCAATTTTGTGGAATAATAACAGGAAGTATAAGGATGCGCCTTTCTGATAAGAAGACATTGGACTTCCCTTTTCCGCGTGCCTATAGAACTGAAAATAAAGAATGCTTCAAAACAAGTTTAAGCACAACCTTTTGAATAAAGGGCAATTTTTCATATTGTTGGTAAAGTAATAAATATTCAAATTCTATTATTACATCACCAGTTTAAAATCCTAAGATGTAGACAGAATGCACTAAGAATATAGACAGAATGCACTTAGAATATGAAAAGCCTGTGCTGCTTCACAACCCCTGTACTTATACACTGCTTGTGCACCTTTGTTAGACTGCTTGGCTCATGGGTGCCAATAGCCATGAGAAAGAATAGCACAGAGGCAGATGCAGAGGGAAAAACTGGCCTTGGCACCCAGTAGCTTAGGAAGTCATCAGGCATTGGGAAAACCACTCCAGAGAGGTACAAGTCAGTTTGAGCAAGCCGAGTTGTTCCCTCTACAGAAAATGTGGAAAAGAAATGCAATTTATCCATCTTACGTATCTAAAGCTAGGAAAGGTGAAATCAACCTTAGTTTTTAACTCCAAAAAGAGTGAAAGTCTGTAATACTGCACTAGAAAGCTTCTTACGAAGCAGCTTAAGAAGCTGCAAGATCCAAATTATATCTTAACATTTTATGGCCAAACTTCAAATTCAGAAATAAATATTCATATATGTATTTATTTAATTCCAGTTAGGCGTTGTTTACAAATTGCCTTGAAAGAATACTCAATTTAAATTGGCCAGTGAATGACGCTTTTTCAGTATTTTATGTAAGATTTTCATAAGAAGCAAATGTAGGAGCAGGAAAACTGCAGTTAACCAGGTCATGTGTGTTACTGTTATGCAAGGTAAAACCTAAAAGCTGCAATGTTAATTACTATAATTTGAAAAAAGACAGTATAAGTAAAATTCAGATGCTCTTATATCTATGTAATTAACTTGTAATTGCGGCATAATTGCACAGTGGTTTTGCTTTGCAGTAGATTGCTAAACTGGATTTGTACAGTTACTTATGAATGGGTTAATTACACAAATTTTGACATCATATTACATTTATCTTTGTGACAAAGTTCCTTCAAATTATCAAACAGGGAGTGTGTATTTTTTTTCAATTTCCTCCACAGAAGAACATTTAATATTATTTGCATGTTATATGTAGGCAGCATGCAAAAACTGTAGTGAGTTAAATATAAATCCTAAAAGGTTTTACTTTATACATTATGCATTATTTCTCATAACACAGAGCTCATAAAAAATACATATCACTTGGGCTGACAAAGCTGTAAGCAAAAGAAGGATGACTGAAACCTTAAGGCAAAAATATTCTAATGAAATGTAATCAATACACAGTAGAAATAATGCTCAGGTAATTTTAGAGAAATAGTGGAAGTGACACAGTCATCCAGTCTCATGTGATCTCCTGCTATCCACTTGCAGGGAATGATGGACAGCTGCATCACGAGGGGAAAGTACCTTGCACTACAGAGGAAACAAACTCTTCTAAGCAATTTTTCTTGATAGATGTAATAGTTGTCTCACAGAAAAAACAGAAAAAAACTCTTTAGAGTGTGCTGTCCCTTGAGCAAATAACAAAGCCTACAAGGTAGCTTTAGAATCCTGGTGAAATGTTGGAACAGCTAAGGAGAAATTTTAGTACTGGTTCATGTTTTATTCATGCAATTAGTTGTTCACTCAATGTTTTGGGCTAAATATTTTTTTTTTTTTTTCCCAGTTCTGTGGAGCAATAAAGCTCATTCTGATCATAGTAAGGAAGTTTTTGCCATGGCTGTGTCAGGTCCTAAAATGAGGACCCTTCCAAAATAGCTGACAAAAAAATTCTCCAGGGTGTTCAGAAGGTAACTTAGTGCACAGGGTAATTGGAGAAATTGTAACAAGGACATCTGAGGGTGTGTGCTGGTCAGCCCCAAGGTCTCTGTTAGGTGCCACTGCAGCAACCAGCAAGCATGAGCCCCAGGGCCATGAACATCTATACTGGTGATCTGAACGTGTCCAGCACCAGCCTTGGGTAGAGGCCAGCTAGCATGAAACAACCCACTGCATTGGCAATAAACCTAGTCAGCCTTCTGCATCCAAAATGCATCCTGGGAATCACTCTTTTCTGTTCTTCTTCCCCAATGCTGTCTGAAAGTCATTTGACAGAGTGTGGTTTGGCCAAACCAAAACCAACCAGGGTGTCCTAATTCTTCCCTGTCAAATATTGTTATTATATGGAGAGTATACAGAAATATTATTAATTCACACAGTAAATGTCAGAGGTTTATAATATAAAGAAATTCCATATTTTGGAACACAAAGCAAACAATGTGTGATGTATAATCTTAGTTAATTATTATAAAGAAAATAATTCTTTAACACTATCTTTGACAGAAACTGAAGAAGCCAAAATTGAAGGTGAACTGTTCAAACAGGTATGTGTATAGGAAATTCATACATCAAATAATATAACATCCTGAAAACTATTTTTACTAAAAGAATAAAAAAAATCCTCTCAAGTTAAGTACCAGCTTACTCAAATGGATTACATCACCTGTGTAAATCATTTACATTGGTATTTAATAGAAGCTCGGACTTGAAGGTTATGGGATTTTTGCTTGAACAGTAAGTGCATCTCCAGCAGCAGTGAGCAACCTCTGGGTGCCAATGAGCAGCACATCAGGAATCAATACACAGTAGATTCGTTTTGATGCAGTTTGACCCAGGAGGTTTGTCAAGGTGTTGACATAATGAGATTTTAATAACAATACTCCACAACAATGAAAAAAGAAATAAACTGAGGGAGAAAGCTCCTTGGAGACTTCCACGCATTTTTAACTTTTGTACCCAGGGTTTCCAGCTAAAATTTTCACAGGAATAAAGTGAAAAAAACAACATTATTTTAAATATTTGAGCCCACTATTAAGCTGAGCTCGTACTTTTAGCTATCATGAAAATCCCTTTGGAATATCTTGCTTTGGAGTAAGCAAGCCCCCCTGAAATACTCCATTTGTCAGAATGACATTATAGTTCCTCTTTGCCATCATGTAAGTACTTTAGAGAATAAAGAAATTTGAAAATCAGAAACTCATGAAGAAGCTGCCCTTTGACAAAAGGAAAAAGCAGAGAGATAAGACATTATTGTTGAACAAACTATGTTTATGAACAGCACTGTAACTGATGTCTCCCTTTAACTGCAGTCATCACCTTCTCCTGTCACATCACACAGACACAACAAAATAAAGAGTTTAGAAACCTGATTTTCTATCTGGTGGTAATAGCATTAGCCACCTTGAAACATTTTTTCCTTCACAGCAAAGGTTCAGTACTTTTTTATAACTTTTTACCAAAATTGAAATTCTATCAAACAGAGTTTCATTTGCCAAGTAGAAGTAGCAATATCCATTAAATATCTGTTAGCCCAATATGCTGCTGGAATGCAGGAGCAAGAAATGATATTATTTGCCACACAAGCATATAATGAAACCTCATCATGAAAATACCCAATTTCTTGTCAGGAAAATAGGGTGTATAAGCACTAGCAAAAGCTAATTTTACATCCTAATATCAGGGTCTGTCTCAGAATACCTTATTTCATGAACTTTATAGATTTCACAGAGCAGAAATGTGACAAAAGACCTGTTTTCTTCAGCTCTTTCTCTCTTTCTATTCTTAACCTAATTTTTTGTGAGTGTACACATATTGTGGGTTCCAGATATTGATCTGATACTGTAATTCTTCATATCTACTTAAGTATACAAAATTATGTCTAAAGGTATCATTAGAAATGAACAGGGTATGAACAAAGCCTCTGAAAAGAAAGCACAACAAAAATTTTCTTGTAAAGTACATTAAGAAGGCTTTTGAATTGCACATGCAGAAATGGATGAAATGAGAATACAGTATATCTTGATTTATTATAATTATATGTCTCTTATCTATACAAAATTTCATATAAAATACAGGGTAGACAATGGCATGTACATATGCTGTGATTTGATATATTAGCTGAGATGCATCTACTACAGAATACCAATTATCTTAATTGGGGGGGTATATATGTATATATTATTTATAATGCTACTGCTATATAATAAATGTAGAAAGCTAGAAAGGACTAACGAGGTCACAAAGTCCAATTCTAGATACTGTCAAAAAATCATAATGTAGATATTTAGCAGTGGAAGAAATAAAAAACTATTACGGTGAGGCTGATAAACAAAATAGTCAGCTGTATTGGTGATGTGTTTGTTGCTATGACATGATCTCTGGTTGTGTCACACCACCCATAAGCAATGCTGTTTTTCTGGGGCAATGTCTGGGTTTAGTTCTGTTTTAAAAGTACTGTAGCTAGTTCCCTGCCCTGTGATAGCTGAAACTATTATTTCTGATAACAGCCTAACAAATTAAGTAAAAAAATAAAGACAAAAATGCACAAAAGAAAAAAAAAACACAAGACGCTAAACCCTGAAATAATCATAAAACTTTTACTTATCCTGTTTGGAAGCTAGCTGCCATCTCCCATACTGTACCTCGTTTTTCAGCAAGAAACATGGAGATAGCTTAGACTCCCTTACAACGTTCTGTTGAAGGATTGCTGAACAAGGGATTGGCTTGTCTGTCTGCCTAAATGTTTTTCTGAAATGACTGTCTGGCATAGAGTCAGTTATCTTAGCACACTGAACTGTCACTCTGGTCACTTCCAAGAGTCCCAGGGAGCCAGTTCCTTTTTACAATACCATAAAATCATAGAACAATTTGTGTTGAAAGAGGCCTTGAGGTAATCTAGGTCCAACCCACATGCCATGAGCAGGGACACCTTCCACTAGACCAGGTCGCTCCATGCTCAAAATGATTGGGTCAATTCTGCCTTCCAGTCATGCAAATAACAGTCCTCCAACACTGATCATCTTCTATGGTGTCCTGATGGCTCTTTAACTGTCAGGAGACACACTTATGATCAACATAGAAAGAGATAATCTGAACTTTCAAATCTACTGTTGAATAGAGTTGAATGCAGAACAAATTCTGCTCAAAGAGACTTGTTATATTTTTTTAATTCAGATTGGACTTAAAAAATTATGAAATTGTTACAGAAAAAAATGCTGAGAGCACCTCAACTTCAGTCAAAATGGATTCTTATGCCAAAACAACTTGTTTTATTTATGTTTTGTTCATTACTATATACATTTTAATCGCCAGAAAATTATATTCCCCCTTCTAATGTCTAAAATTATTTGTAAGCCAAAATAAATATGATTTTTCTAAGCTTCTGAGTTTCAAATAAAGTGTAATTTCTCATGGAAAACAGTTTCATTAATCACAATCACTATGCACAGTCACCACTGTCGCCTAGGGTGGAAAGGACCCATCCACACCCTGCCCATTCCCTTTGGATAATGATTAGCCTTTGGAAAAGATTTGAAAAAGCAGCTGCTTAATTTCACAGGGTACAATGACCACAAATGTTGCTGGCCTTAACACGGGAAATGCAGTCAGGGGAGACTCCTGGCATCTTCTAGCAAGTTCTTCTCTAGTTTTATAGCTGAAATAAAATATCTCCAAAGTCAGAAGACACTGTGAAGACAAAGCTTTTGTTATCACTGGGTTTCAAATATCAAACACACTGCGGTTTGGGGTAATTTAACTCACAAAGCTACAGGACACCTTTGGAGAAAGGTATCCTTGAGCAATCTGTGCATCCAATGGATTCCTTTCCTCCGGCATGTTGTCCCATTCTGTCAGCAGCTATGTTCTTAGGAATAACTATGAATAAATGTCTCTGAAGTGCAACATGGTCTGCTTTGTGATGGACCAGATGGCATCCAGTGACAGATATATTTCAACAATACATTCCCAGAAGAGGACAATTCTGTTCCTCTGACAGTACCTGAACGACATATACTATCTATATCTTCAGTAAAACACCTGGAGATTCTCCAACAGTTGAAACATTCTCCAACATGTAAAACTATTTGCTTCTGTTCAATAACAAAGCACAGTTTTGGTGTTGTTCTTTTATTCTTTTTTTTCTTAGTTTTTGTTTTTGTTATCTCGAGAGGGAGGAGGATAAACAGATTTGTGTTCCTTTCACGGGATGGAGTTTATTACTTTATTTTCACCAGTAAAGTTACTTACATCTTGCATCAAACAGCCTCAAACAGCCTAGATGTATAATACTGCAAGTAGGTTTCATCTGATGATTTAACTTTTTTAAAAAAAAATCAGGTTATATGTTTCCCTGTATACCATATTTACTGACATTTGAGTGGCATCCATATGATAAAGGCTGTGTCATCTTGCCTTGCCTCTAACAAAACATAAAGTGCCATCACTTGCCATTGCTATTGGGCTTCAGGGTCTTTATAGGCCTGGCAATAAAAAATATTGAGGCTTGAATGCATTCCTTCCATTTGTGGCTGGATGCCTTCTAATCACCAGAAATCTTCTAAATAGTCTCTGTCAGAATAAAATAAGGTTTTGTTTAAAGTCTGAAATTGCTTTTATTTTGGGAATCATGCCTTATTTTAGTTCCATAGTTCTGATTCTGTTCCATATTCAGGAGCAATTTACTTCTTTAGAAAGGTCTAACTTAAGCTGTGGGTTTAGGAAAATAATCAGATGAAGTTTGTATGATTCTGCAATGTGCTACTTCAGGTGGGTAGGCAGTGACTATGCTCAAACCCTGGAGGTTACATCCATTTTACAGAGATTACTTTCTAAACACTCTTTGAAAGCAGTATCATAAATCTCTGATGTTTCACTAGCTCACACAGCTAAAAAGGAGGGAGTTGTTTTTGCAAAAATGCAATTGTTCCAATTCTTATCCTACATTTAAAACCAGATATTGTTCTACTCTTGTACTTTTCAGAAGTTTTCACTTTAGGTCCTGCTAACTATGAGTCTTCTCTTTTTTTCATAATAGCAGTTTGCCACTCAAACTTCTGGCACCAGGAAAAGTGGTATGTTTTAGAAGCAGTAGATATAAATCAGTGTTTAATTTTAGTACTAGAAGTCCTATAAGTGATACTAAACTGGTTTAAAGATTGTATAAAGAACATAAAAATCAGTCAGAATGATGCTTTGATATGTTTACACTCAAAACCACATTTCTAGTTTCACACATTATATGTAAATTCCCAGATAACAAAATGCTGTTAAAAACTCATAAATACAAGAACATAATATATCAGCAAAAGAGTGTTGATGACAGTGGGTAAAGAAATTGCAGTTCTAGTTTAACTTAGAAAATACTGTTGGATTTTTTTGAAGTACTTCTGGGATAAAAAATGGCCCTTACTGAATGATTTTGACTGTTCTCATAGAAAGGGCGTGACTAGGGCATTTCTGGCTATTACACTATTAAGGACTTAATTTGCAACTAAATAAAAAAGAAATTGATCATCTGCAACTTTCTGTAGAGAATGGGTTCTATCCTCCTATTAATACAGATTGCAACCTATACACTGCATAGACGGTGTATAGTACTGCTCATATTTAAACATGTTTACACACATATGTAACCTTAGATATTTTCATCACAGATTATAATTGAAAAATTATGACAGACTTCTTGACCAAACCTTCACAAAAACCTCATTGCTTTATACTGCAGCCAAACCCTTAATGAAGTTGTGATTGGACATTCAATAATACAGCAATGTTAACCATGCCGACACTGTGTGGAGAAGGTGATCCCAGACAACAGCAGCCAGCTAAACACATCACTCATTAATTCAACTGTAAAATGATTAAATCTACAAGATTTGCTTGAAAGCAGACAAGTCCATTATGTAACGGAAATAATTTGTCAAGAATTGGTCACATCTTGCATATCTATATATATGTATTTTGTTCAGTAAATACCACCGATTTTTTTTATTATTATGTGTATGCATATTCTTGTGCAATCCTTGAAAAATTTCTTTAGGACACCTGAACTGTGTTTCAGTTGTATAATAATTGCTTAAAAATCAGCTTCTTTGCTGATTAGTAAATAAGGGACTGATATAAGGAAAAACAATACTTTTGTTTTCGCTTTTCTCCTACCAGTGAGCCACAGATGTGGTGAGTTATACAGAAGACTGAGCAGGCTGCCAGTCTAACTCCATACTGTACCTGTTGGTGGTAATTCCACCACACAGAGCGTAAGAGGTAGATAAATCCATCTGTTTTTGAGAACTGGCCTCACATAAGCACATCCTGTGCTTATCTATGATTTAATCATGTGATTTGATTCACAATGCTGCTTATAGCAAGGATTCAAAAAAGCCCTTACAAGAGATAGCCAGATCTGCTCCCACTGGGTTTTGTTAGTGTTTGTGTACTCCACTTCTTTAAAATGGTACAACTTTATGTTTGTTAATCCATGCCTCCAGAAAGAAGTGTGCAATTTTATCTCAATACATCAACATTACCTATTCAAATCCAAAGTACATGAGGAAATGCACCCCAGTAGAAAATGACACGACCCAGAGATTAATCCTTGAATTATTTGTTTAGGGGTGGAGGGATCAAAAGCTTGCAAATCCTGTAAGTCTTATTTTCTTTGAGTGGGAGTTAAGGGTCCTAGTTTATATAGCTGTTTTTCAAATTTTATGCTAACTATAGAGTGTTCAAAACACAGATTTAGATCCTCGGGCCTTAAAATTCCTGCAGGGTGAATTTCTTTACAAAAAGAACTGTTTTCTGTAGAAAGGCAATCTCTTCTGAAAGGCGATGTCTTCTGTAGAAATTCTGGTAAAATTTAAATCTGTGAGGGCATTTCTAACCACAAACAAAAAAAGGTTCACAGATACTGGTTTAGCTAAACAAGCTGCTGTAACAAACAAAGTCTTTATTGCATTAAAAATGCAACAAACTAACTTGAGTTTCTAAATCAAACATAAATAAAGAAGCACAGAAAGAGAAGCATCACTTCTTAAACCATGAGAGACAGCAAGACTGTGAAATTGTAGAAAATTTGAATCTATCTCTCTTACCTTAATTATAGATTTTCACCAATGTCCCAAAAGCAGAGAACATCCCATTTTCCAAGCAAAGAAATAGGTTCATCCTGCCAAAAAAAAAGAGGAAAAAAGAAAAAATTGGAAAATACTTGAAATTTCAGAAAGTTTGTTTTTCTACCGAATAGGAAAGTAACACTGAAGTCCTGTTTCGTGCCAGAGGACAAGAAGTTTAATTATATTTGCTATGAGGAGGTCATGGTGTTGTGAAACATTTAATGAGTGTTAAACTGAGAAGACAACACAACAAAACTGAAGCCCCTTCTTGTATCACTGATTCAAACAGCTTTTAGAAAGTCACCATCTTTTTATGCCATGGATTTATACAGCAGATTTTCTGAACTGCTATCGACACGACAGAATTTAGTACACATTTTCATTTCAATCAAAATATACTACACTATAAACTAAATTGATATTTTTGCCTATGGTAAGGTCAGTGAGCCCTCATTCCTTGAACAAAACATAGGATTACTGTTATATATACCCAAAGGAAAAAAAAAATGGTCCAGGTATACATAATGCTATTAAAACTTCCATCTTATGATTTGACTGTTCAACTTTTTTATCCATCCCATGTTCCACCAGGCCACCAAAGACACTCCATCCACTTAAGGGTACTTTACATTCAACATGCACACGCACCTTTACATATATACATACAGTGATATACATATATACGTTTAGGATGGTAGTCAGGAATGGGAATGGAAAAACAAGACATTTAACTTCAAGTCAGGACCTCTCTGATATCATTGCATCTTCACAAACTGTTAAACCACCATTGAAGGTGGTCTTGGTACAGGAACAGAACAGATTCATAGAATCAAAGAATCATAGGTTGCAAAAGACCTTTAAGATCATCAAGTCCAACTGTTAACCCAGCACTGCCAATCCCATCACTAAACCATGTCCTCAAGTGCCACATCAACACACCTTTTAAACACCTCCAGGGGTGGAGACTCTGTCACTTCCCTAGGGTAGCCTGTTCCAATGCTTGACAAACTTTTCAGGATAGAAATTTTTCCTGGCATCTAATCTAAATCTCCCCTCGCACAACTTAGGGACATTTCCTCTTGTCATACCACATTTTATTTGGGAGAAGAGATCGACCTCCACCTGGCTACAACCTGCTTTCAGGTAGTTGTAGAGAACAAGGAGGTTCCCTGTAAGCCTTCTTTTTTCCAGGTTAAACAAGCCCAGCTCCCTCAGCTGAGACTTCAGACCCTTCCCCAGCTTCATTGCCCTTTCTCTGGACACTCTTCCAGATCTTCTATCAGAAGAACCATCACTTTCTCAGATCTTTTTGATAACATATATGAGTGGAAAGCTAGCTAGAATAGGGATAATCTTCCAGGTTCTTTTTCTGCTGAACAGACAAAAATAAATGACTGGTCAACTGACGGCTCTGGGAACACAGATGTAAAGAGGACTATAATATCACTTGCCTGTATTTAATTCTTCTTCCCATTTTCTGGCTAACTGCATTGAACCCACTGATCATTTTTAACTTTGTGGAGCAGAACAACACTTGCTCTTTTCCCTGAAATTGTCGGAGCAGGACCAGGTCCTTTAGTTTTGGCCATTTGTGCAGTCAAAATCCTAAGAACATTTAGTTCTAGAAATAATACTAGGTCATCTGATCACTAGATGCTGCTGTCATTTGAGGTTGAAATGGGAGATTTTGATGCTGTCCACTCTGAACCTAAACCTGATTGGGGGCCTCAGCCTCAAATCTTAACATCCCAGTGCCAGAGCTTTTGAATCAAAGAATCATTATGATTGGAAAAGACCTCTAAGTTCATCACTCCAACTGCCAACCTAGCATCACCACCATGTTCACCACTAAACCACGTCCTCAAGTGCCCTATCTACATGTTTTTTGGACTTCCAGGGATGAGGACTCAACCATTTGCAGTGTTTATCTAAAAGTGACCAAGCCCTCTCAGTAGATTAGGCTCTGTCACCACTGTCATAGTAACTCTAGTCACACAAAATGAATTCACAGGTAAAGGAAACTTCTGTAAGCAGTTGGCTCTAGCTTGTTCTGTCCCTCTTTCCCAGCTGCTATGCTTCAAGCAGCAGGCTACTGACACCCCGTAGTGACAGTCGGAAAAAAAAAAAAAAAAAAGGCAAAGGCAAACTGCCTGGAAAAAAACAGTGGCTGAAATTTACAATGACAATATTTGTCACGAGTTTCGTGGAATGCCCTTCACACTTAGGCAAGTCTACGTGCTGCCTTTGCATTTGATAACAAAGGTGATGAACATACAAAAGGGTGAACCAGAAAGAAAATGTGTCTAGAAATACAGTTTTATTCTACAGATATATTTTTTCTTCTTATGTTTTGCATATTTATATGATCAAAATTTTACTTATATAAATCATGACTATGTCAAGTGATTGCTTCTGCCTCAAATTAATAGTGTGGAAATCAGGAAAATGTATTCTTTATCTTGCCCTTTCACAAATCCTAGACAAGAACAAGGATAGAACACACACTTATGAATGTGATAGTTATAATGATTTAATGAGTTATAGCTTATCAGTTGAGTTCTATGAATTACTGTTTGCATGATTTTCAGCTCTCCCTGCCTTTCAGTTTAATGTAAAACTTTAAATCAAAGACAAAGTACTTTAGCAAAAATAGTTTGACTTTGAATTTGAATTTGTATGGCTACAAGGAGACAGGTTGGCACTTAGGGGGGCTTGCCTAAGAGTAAGGTATATTATATTAAGCCAATGTAAATAAAGTCTGTACCTAAAAGAAACAATTTTTTTTCATCATGGATTTCAGTGAAACTACTCTACCTTGCACTAACATGAATGAAAGAATTGGATGAAAATGCCTTCTGAAATCTACTGGGGTTTCCTTCTTTATTTTCTTTAATTCTATTTTCTTCTAATTTCTGCTACACTGATGGTGCTTTTCTCTTTTTATTTGCTCTTAAAAGTTGACCTTAGTTGCTTTTCACACTGCAGAGACTACATGGCTGTTCACCAGTTTAATGTTAATAAGTAAAAAGCTCTAAAGTCTAACAGTAATTAAATGGGCACTTGAAGTTGATGAGCACTTGGGGGAAAATGTTGTTCTATAACTCAGAGACAAAGCAAATTCTTGACCTGGGTTTGGAGAAGGAAAAGATGAAAAGTCGAATGAGAAAAAAATTCTATCAGAACAGCTGAAAAAAAAAAA
>VZRE01000459.1:0-99298 GCA_013396775.1 Cephalopterus ornatus
GGGTGCCCTTAAAGAACAGGTATGAGGCCTCAGACCCAAATAATCAGGTAGAGGACAGTCAAGAGGAAGATGTGTCTGGAGGGTCTCCTGGTTGCACCCCGTCTACCAGACAGATTACAACTGCAGCTGTAAAGAAATAAAGAAGGGTAGTTGCAGTCGGGGACTCCCTTCTGAGGGGAACTGAAGGCCCTANTGAGGGGAACTGAAGGCCCTAAATGTCAACCGGACCCATCCCACAGAGAGGTCTGCTGCCTTTGTGGGGCACAAGTGAGGGATATTAGTAGGAGACTCCCTGAGCTAATTCAGCCTTCAGATTATTATCCACTGTTGGTTTTCCAGGCTGGAAGCGATGACATTAATGGAAGAAGTACCAAGGCAATTAAAAAGGATTTTAAGGCACTGAGTTGATTAGTTAATGGGACAGGAGCACAGGTGGTGTTTGCCTCAGTTCCTGCAGTAGCAGGGATGAATGAGGAGAGGAGTAGGAAAACCCATTTTATCAATAGGTGGCTAAAGGATTGGTGCGAACAGTGGAATTTTGGGTTTTTTGACCATGGGGCAAATTCCGTGGTACCTAGTCTCCTCAAATCAGAGGGGCTTTATCTATCTAGCAAGGGCAAAAGGACTATAGCCCCTAAGTTGGTGGGGCTGATCAGGAGGGCTTTAAGCTAGGTTTGAAGAGGGGAAGGATTGAAACTGTGCTCTCCAGAGAGGAGCCTAAGGGTGGAAAGCTCGGGTCAAGAGTGAAATCAGCAGCCCAGCTGAAGTGCATGTACACCAAGGCACGCAGCATGGGTAACAAACAGGAGGAGCTGGAAGCCATCGTGCAGCAGGAAAGCTGTGATGTAGTCGCCATCACGGAAATGTGGTGGGATGACTCACATGACTGGAGTGCTGCCGTGGATGCCTACAAGCTCTTCAGAAGGGACAGGCACGGTAGGAGATGTGGAGGGGTGGCTCTGTATGTTAGAGAGTCTCGTGACTCTGTGGAACTTGAAGTCAGTAACAAGAAGGTTGAGAGCCTGCGGATCAAAATCAGGGGAAGGCCAACAAGGCTCATATCCTGGTGGGAGTCTGTTACAGACCACGCAGCCAGGATGATGAGGATGATGAATTATTCTACAGGCAGCTGGCGGATGTCTCAAAATCGCCAGCCCTCGTTCTCGTGGGTGACTTTAACCTGCTGGGAACTCCACACAGCGGAGAAGAGGCAGTCTCGGAGATTCCTAGAGCATATAGAGGATAATTTCCTGCTCCAGCTGGATACTTGTTAATACTGATAACTTAAAAATAAAACCCCCAAACTATTTCCTATGCTAGTGGTATCATTGTTCTTTAGAAAAGAAGTAGGTAAAACTTTCAATAGGTCAATCTAATCAAGCATCTCTATATGAAAGACAAATAAATATTTTCTCCTTTTAGTTCAATAATTTTTTTTAATATTAATGTAGGTTTGTTTGGTTTTTTTCATTCCAGCTGATTCCAATTCTTATTTTGGTATCACTGCTTTACATTGAAAAATGTGTATCATAAAAAACCCTTGATGCACACCCACTTTCACTTACAAGTCAGCATGATTAACATTTCAAATATTTCAGTGTAAATTAAAACCCAGCTCTAAGCCTTTGATTTTTAGTGAATACTTATGAATGTCACCAGAATTTCTGCTCTGTGTCACTTCATTATGTCTGATCAGTTCTGAAAGAACCTACCCAGAAAGAGCTGACAGAGGACAAAATTAAAAGAAAAACACAACACTCTTGGATGATTAGAAATAAAGCTGGTATTTGAAATTCTTAAAATATGTTTCCCTACCTGCACTTCAAAGGCATCCTTTGGCTGCTGAACAGTACGAGCCTTCTGCCTCCTGACTTCCGGGAAACCTGGGCCACCAGCAATACACAGTGCTGAGTCAAAACTAAAATGGTTTCAATATTGTCCCTGTGATGTGGAGCTTTGCTATTTCTGCAATTGTAAGTCACCATCTTGGGCACAAAATTCAGATTGCACTAGTAAATTCAGTATTTGAATAAATCTGAGTGTGATGCTAAAAAAAAAAAAGGCAATAGCTCAGTACAATCTTCTTTTAAAGTTCAGCTGTAAGAAAGTCCTAGCTGTCTTAAGAATAGGGGAAAATATTTTTCATAGTGGTGGCATATCTAACTGCTAATGCTCTTGTCATCTATGTTATAGCCTTTGTTAGAAAGCACATTAATAATTCAGCAGTACTGGTAGTTGGACAAGATGTATTTCTTCATCCATAGTCCCTTGTACTCTCTTTCTCCCTCAAGATCTTAGTATAAATTCACTAGGAAGGGGGAATCAGCCTTGCTGAACTCCATAAAATGGGTTTCCAGCCCAAGTGCAGTGTCCTGTGCTACCTTTGGAGGGGTAGGAGCTCACAGAGAAGAGAACAAAACCATACTGACTGTGGTACCTCAAGTAAAGCCTGTAGACACAACCACGTGGTTGACAGCCTAAAAGACAAATCTTTCCCATTGCCACAAGGTTATCTGGCAATTCTACCATTTTCCATACTGAGTCTCAATACAGACTAATGTGTTAATCTCCCCCATCCTCAAAAGTCACAAATCCTCCTGCTGACGGGGCAAGGTTTGTGGTTGAATCTAAGTGCTATTAGGGAGTCAGAGATCTTAGCAAACCAGGGCACACTTTTTGTTTCTTTGTAATACAAAGCAGCTGGGTGCATTTAAGTGTTAGCAGTTTAAGGCCCCAAACTGTCACACCGTGTCTGGACTAAACCAAGAAATACTGTGCTTCTTATGGCTACTCTGCTTATTGCATCAAACAAGAACATAGCAGTGGAAAATTTACATCAAAATCACATTAAAAATGCACCGAATGAGAAAGCTGGGGAATTCAGAGACAAGGCAGTCTCTAATCCCCTCTCTGTCTGTAAGATTCTCAGCTGTCAGAAATCAGGAATCCAGGCACAGCAGCGCTGCTTAAACGCCACTGTTAGAGGCTGACAGCGCAGTATCTGTAAGCACAGGCAGTGTGGAGCAATTTACTTGCTTTTTAAAAAAGCATTTGAACATTTTGCACTTGCTCAGATAGTGCTGAACTTCCATTCATTCTATGAAAATAGAAGTTCTGAACTATTTTAGACGAGCAACTGATATCTTTACACTGATAAATGCTGCAGTCCCTGTAACTTATTGCAGATAACCTCCACCCTAAAAGAGCTTACAGTCTAAACAGACAAAATCAATAAAAGGTAAGAAATGCATTGTTATTCTTTCCATTTTAGAAAAGGGGAAACCAAAGCACTGAAAGGTTAAGTGGCTTGTCTCTGGTCACACAGGGAGCCTGTGGCAGGGCTGTGAATTAAATGCCTCCTCTTGTAAGAACTGTGCTGTCTCCATAGGAAATATGAGTAGTAGAAAGGAGAGAAGCTGCCTAGCACAAATTTACTGTATGGTACTTGAATAACATGGCAGGTAGTACTGGAGCTGAAATAATGAACTGATAGCTGAGAGTGGACAAAAATGTATTATAACAGTGAAAAATGTAAGAAACTTGGTAATTTCTTCTCTCTCTCTCTCAAGCCATTTCCTTGTGGTAACAAAATTCATACATTAGCTCTGTCAGTTCCACTTGCAACCAATCTTTACACAAAGCACAGCACTTCTGAGGATACCACATTCCTAGACCCGTTGCCAAAACTTGTCTCCTCAGCAGGGCCAAGAAAGCCTCTTGATGTTGATGGGCTGTGGTGCACAGGTAAAGAACAATCTAAGATCATTTAAATATGTTCCTTATGGGGTTCATTATGATTTTTCTTTTTTCTTATTTTCTCCAGTCTTTTATTTTTCCCTTCCTCTACTGCCATAGGCAGTTCAAGTTGTCTTCTAATTGTCTTCAGTTTACACAAGTATAAATTCACAGCTTGACATTGAGGCTTATACTTCATAGACTTTGGTTTTGTTGTTTTAGACTTTTCAGTCAAGGCCTGATTTCAACAACTGCCAAAACTACCTGAGCTGTACAAAACAAATACGTGACTATAATTAGCTAAACCTTGATAACAGGTAGTCAGATTAGCTGGTGTGAAACAACCATCACAAGCCAAGAATATTTCAAAGCATTTAAATGAGTTTAAGGACATTTAAACTTCAGCAGCTCTTCTAACTTCCTGTGCAAAACTTCAGCTACGGCATTTCATTGTAATGATGAATATGAAACAAATAATATAAGAAACAATACTTTTGAATTTTATAGACCAGCTTGAATCTTACACAAGAAAACAGTGTTTTCTAGTCAATGTTTCAAAAATGCAGCCTTGAACTTCTCAATTATTTATGATGCATTTTTTCTTCCTATTCTATTTCTGGAGGTTGTATGTTTCACAATGTGTATGGACCTCTGGCATAATGTTATTTTAAGTCATTTGCACAAAATACATCGTATTTAGTGCCAACGGGTCTTTGCATCTTCGGATAACTCACTGAAACACCTAGAAGGATATCAACTTTTCAACAATCATTTTATTTTCAGGATACTTTTTTTTTCCCTTTCAGCTTGAGGTTCTTCCCCAGAAATGACAAAGGACATGTACTTCAGCTCCTGATGGTGATTTATGGGCATGTTTAAAGATGTAGCTTTGAGGTGTTCTGTGTTTGTGTGAAAACAAAACAGAGCACACACCTTTATTAGTAACATTCAGGTATGTTGTCTTTTATTAATCATATTCTGTACACATGTAAACAGCATTTCTCAGTATCTTCCTACAGAGAAATGTGCTATTTCTGTCTATATTTATAGTTGTGAAAATGTTTGTTTGCCTGTACGTTTGTTGTCAAGCTCTTGTTCATGCTAAGAGAAAAAAACAGGAGGAACAAAAGAGCCTAAAAGAATCCAATATTTCTTCAGAACGGGGAATGGACTGGGGTAGCTGAAAAAAGAAGCTTTTCCCGATGAATAAAATGCTAAGCAATGAGAAGCTGGATAATCCAGTGCTTTATCTTTTTGCCTGCTATAACTAAACTAAGAAAGTAATTCAATAGAAAATCAGATATGAAATTGCTCTTCCACTTCTAGTGGTGTGAAAAGAAGGAAAAAAGGGATATAGCAGGTCTTTTTCAAGAAGCAATCTACATGTCAAAAGAGGCATTATTCAAATTGTTGATGAACAAACATTCAACCTAAATTCCTGGATCTCATGTGTGTGACATAAGCTTTTCCTTGTCTCCTGTGAGTGAACATGAACTCAGGAGGCATTTCTCTGCTCTGACACATGCTGACTGCCTGTCCTTTATTGCACCACTTGTTATGCAGAGAAGCACAATCACTAGGATATGTAGAAATGTTATTGCTGTTTCAGGGTAAAAGATCAGCTCAGAAATTTCTCTAGTTTCTCTGTATCTTACTCTTTGCTCCTTTCATGTCCTGGATTTCATTGCTTGATTTCAACTCCCCACAGTAAAGATTTTTCCGAGACTACAAGCGAAGGACAATGGGATTGCGCTGGTAGTCTTGGTACTAGAACTGGAAATAGCTGCTTCTCATTGTACCTTGTTTCACCTACCACTCCTTTCAGTGAACAAAAAGCCTCTGTAATATTTAGTTATTGGAATCTTCCATTTTTTAACCTCCCTTTCTGTTCAAACAGCTTCCCAGTAATGTTTCTCCATACTTTTTCGAGTGCTCACTGTGACTTGTTTTGTTTATTTGTTTGCTTGTTTGATCCTGGGCCAAAGATATGCTTTGAAAACTAGTTTGTAGGAAATTCTTCCTGTGTTATATATAATTGATTTTGAGCAGCATAGCCTGCATATTCGAATTAGTTTTCCTCTTCAATCATGTGCCACTACTCCAACACTATTTGTCTGCTGTTTCCACAGATGTCTGAAGATATAATCTTAGACCTTTGTATCAGCACACTTGATCTGATGAAGCTGTCTTCATATATGCAAACCTGCATTTCAGATGAAATGTCTGTACCTAGTAGAAAATTTTCAGCTATACCCTTGATACTAATAAAATACATCAGATGTGTTTCTGCACATCACTGCCCGTGTCTGAGCAAAAGAACCGGCCCTGGTTTTTAAGTGCATGCCTAACAAGGGAAAGCTGGATGCTCCCTGGTTAAAAGAGTGCACTGCTCTTTCCTCCAGTTGTGTTTCTGGCTGGCAACTTCTGAAAAACTTTTGAAAAGTTTAAAGAATGGCACACTGTTACATGCTACAGGCAAAGTTTGTTAGCATGTACTTTGTGGTGACCTGTGATCAAAAGACTGGACTCAGCGTTGTTTAATGTGCTTGTGAGCATACATACCTGAATGAGGAAGGTTGGCTTTGCTGAGGGGCTGACATCGCATGCTGAGTAGAGAGAAGGTGCAGTAAAGAGATTTTTTTCCCACTTCTCTTCTGTTTTCCCCTGCTCTGTACAGATTTCCTGCTGATCAGAGTTTACAGCTGAGATATAAATGTTCAGATTCCTTCTCCGAACTGGGTGGGGAAAAAGAGTTTAGATCCTGTATCCTAAACTCTGCAGTGAGCTCTGGTCACAGGTCATCTTGGACAGGAGATGTTTCTCTATGAAATTCTT
The DNA here is from genome assembly GCA_013396775.1 of Cephalopterus ornatus. Classification (NCBI taxonomy): domain Eukaryota; kingdom Metazoa; phylum Chordata; class Aves; order Passeriformes; family Cotingidae; genus Cephalopterus; species Cephalopterus ornatus. Next base: position 6,571 of record VZRE01000459.1, read on the forward strand.
GTCCAGTGTTTTTCATTAGAAACCATTTTGTTAGAAACCAATAACCCAAGACAATGGTGACAAACTCCTCCTCTGCATCCCACGCAGCTCTGCTCTGTAACAGCTCTTGGAAGTGGTAGTAAAAAGGATGACAGTTCATGATGGACAAGGCAGGAAAAAAAATAATGCAAGGGCTCTTGAGATGACTGTCCCATTTAATTTCAATATCTTGTGCTTTTCAATTATTGTGCCTTACAGTGAAACACTCCTACAATTTCTGTGAATACTCAAGGAAATGTTTTTCCTGCATTAACTAAACTTCTGCTTTTAGCTTGATGAAAATTCTGCATCAACTTAGTTCCATAAAAAGAAAGTAAAATAATTTTCACTTTCACCAGCGAACAGATAGTTTATCGAAGTGAAACTAAATTAAATAGAGAGGGTATTCATGTTTGGTTTCTTCTCAGTTTTGCTGTTTGAATCTAGCCTAAAGAGAAAGGAATTAATTTATCCTCCCTCCAGAAATGCCTTATGTGAAATAATGCATGTAACTTTATTTTAGCTGCATCTACTTTCTACTTCTTTTTTTCAACAGTTGATAAAATAAATCTAAGCTTACGCCTACAGAAACAGTTTTAGGTGACTCCAATAATCCAAGCAGATCTATATGGAATACTCTTTTCAGTTGTGGGGGACTTCACTGACCTTCTGGGCATCTTGTAGGCCTCAATGAAGATACAAGAGGGGGTAAATTTGACCTGTTCTTTCCCATTGTCATCTTCTCTGTGTAGAGTTCGCATACTCACTTTGATACAACATCCCCAAAATTTGCAATTCAGGATACCTAAAATTGGAGTCTTCATTCTGATATGCTAAAAAATGAACGTATATTTTAAATTAGGATTTTGCTGTTGTGTTTTACCAATTATGAATGTTTTTCCAGTCAAATTAGTGAATTGAATGTAGCTTTGATAATTTACTAACTGTTAGCATGACTTCAGCCTTACCCAAGAAGTTTTGTTTTACTCACAGAAATGACGGTACTGAGATCCTGTGCAGTACTCAGTTCTGTCATTGAGACATCAGTCACTTTACAGTTTGGGTCTCTAAAAATAGATTTTTCTAGCATTGGGGAACTTCTGTGCACATCAGTCTTACCTGTTTGGATAACCTTTTTTTCATCTAAATGCTATTATAGCATGGGAAACTTAATTTCTGATGTAATGATTATGAGCATACTGACTCAGGTATTTGTCTCGCCTCAGGATGTTCTCGTAATTATTTTAAGGGATAATATGTAGGGTACTCCCAGTTATGTAATTTTTCTATTAGATTTCAACTTACCTTTTTAATCTCTTTTCCTCAGCAGCCTCATCTTTTCATGAATAAACAATATTGTCAGAGATGCAGAAAACAATACCTTAATGCCTTTGGGAAATACTCTTGGATGATCACAGAAATTATATAAGAAAGACATCAAATTGCCAGTATTTGATAAGAAGGAACTAAGGGTATGAAAATAAGTCCTATTCCTACCTCTTTGTTATCCAACAGGCCCTGGCACTCAGCCCACTTCCTGGGCGACAGAAGAGGCAGCAGAAGCTGAAGTAGATAGATCAGGGTTTGGGGTTTTCCTTTCTCAAGGATGTTGTATAAATTTGAGATGAGAGATAAATACAGTGCTTCTATCTTCAAGCAGACTTTAACTGTGATTTTAATGCAGGTAAAAATGGATAGAAATTATGAAATCAAGCAGTAACTGGATTTGGGAAATTGTAGATACGTCGTATCTCCATGCAGAAGAGCGGAAGGTCATTTTCAATTCAGATTCCCTTCTACAACTTGTCATCTCTTTCTGTAAGTACTTGGTAATTTGTGGGTTAAATTTGCTATTTTCAGAGAAATTGTCAGTTAAATCATTCAAATAATAAAGTACTGTATGGTTCTACGCAAGGGAAGACTTCTCATCCAATGTCAAATTATTTTCTCACTTTTTTTTTTTTTCTAACAACATTTCTAATTTGATGGTCAGGAGGTGGTCCAAAGGTAACATCTCAAAACTTTTCTGCTCTTCTCTCATTTCACCTACCTCTGCAAAGTTTCTTGCAAATTTATTCCATGCAAAGACTGGCAAAACTAACTTTCCCAGTTTATCTTTCCTTCTCTTCTCTCTTCAATGCTGTGCATATTAATGTTTCTAGTTTCTTCTTGGCTCTTTTTTGTCTGTTTGGCCTGGACTTTTTGAACCCATTCTTGATTACTTCATCTGTATTTCATACATACTCTCCTTTTTGTTCATTTCTTAGCACCTTAAACAAATGCTGGTGTCCCATTTGCCTCTGCCTGGGATGTGTCAACTGTGTTTACATCCCAGATTTTCTAAAATTTAGCTTCAATCCTGAGTAATCTACTTTTCCAAATGATTTCCAAGCCTTCTAGTTTTGTTCCCAGCCAAAGATCTGTTCCCTGAACTGCTAATTGCCTCTTATGCTGTCATCCATACATGTCCTGAGATTTGTACTTTCCCTGGCTTTCTTGCCTCTGTTCTCAACAGTTTGTCCTCTGACTCTTTCAATGTATAAACAGAATTATTATCCTCGTCTTTCCTCTTGACATTATAATGTTTTACCATCACTGTAAGCAAGAACTTCTAGACCCCAAACCTTAAACAACAATAAGCTTAGCTTGTTCACAGGATGTGGAGATGTAAGTGGATTAGTTTTCTGTAAGAATCATAAATATTTGTAATACGTGTTTAAAGGATAATCACATTATTTTAAAATAGTAATGTGTAGAAAACCAAGGAACTACAGTAAGATTTTCCCTGGTTGTAATAAAGGATGCAACTTCCAAGGGAACGATAGAGGCATATACATGGTAAATTATATCCACATTGATTTAAACTGATTTTAGAATTAGTCTGTAACCACAGAGTACTCCCACTGTGCCATGTGTTGTATAGCTAAGCAGAAGAGTAATATTTTAGAATGACTAAGCAGAACATTAGAAAAAATAAAATGGTGCATTAAAAAGAAAAAAGGCAGTAGTTTACTTTTCAGAGAAGATTCCCAGGTTGTCTTTGACCTGCAGATGGTTTTGCTAAGCTATAGCAATTGCTTGTGCCAAATGAGTACAGGTGACTGACCTCTCTGGTGGTGTTTTGTTTCCCTTCTGCTCTGGCAGCCCCTCTTAAGGCTGGCATTAGGTGTCCTTGGTGCTGCCCACCCTGAGATGGCTATTCCGTTGCAGTCCTTGGCAGCAGGTGAGAGATGAACCAGAGGAATATAGTAATTGAAGTGATGGGTCTTTGAGTAGTCAGGGATAAACTTACCAAGAGGTCTGATCCTGATCCCTGCTTCCTGCTTTCTTCAGCTGTTTCTCAAAGCTTATTTTTCTTGTCTCCCTCTTGCTCTTTGACCCTTGGTAATATTTTCTGCAAACATGTAGCTTTCTCTTTCTGTCATCTAATTTGCTGCATGTTTTCCCTAAGCTCACATCCCCACCTTTGGCATCTGCCTTTAGGTAGGCAGCCATCAGCCGACCTCAGCAGTGCTAGAAGAGCTCCTGCCTGCTGTCCTCACCCACACCTGTCAGGACCACAGTCTGCTAATTTTGACTAGAGGGGCTCCTGGACAACATCTCAGCCTCACAGATTCCCCTTCTATAGCATTTCTAAAAAAGATTTCCATCCTAAAGATTTTATACCCAGCTCATTCAACCTCTCCTCTGCCTCAGCCACAGCACCATCCCTCATTCTGGCCTTGACAAAGAGCATTCTGCTCCACTTGTAGCTGTGGAGGATAGCGCTGAAAAGATCAGTTTCTTTCATTATCCTTTTCTTGTGTCTTTTCCTGTGCTGCCTCAGAAATAACTGCTTTTGCCTTCCAGGTCCAACCCTATCATAGCTGCCACCTCTCATTCACTGTCAGAATGCTGGCTCTTGCCTTTGATCAACCTGTTACAACAGCCTCCACTGCCTACTTGTTAAATTTTTAAACAGCCACTTGTGTATGTACTCCTGAGCTGCCTGTCATGCTCGGAGGAATTTCTCCATCCAGAAACTTGAACTAAACAGACACTTTCCCTCCCACCGTTTGTAAACTGCAAGTTCAAAGCCCTAAATGGTGTTGTCCCTTGGCTACTGTCCACAGCATAAGTAGCTGGATCCCCGAAATGCCTGATGATGGGCATTTAGCATACAAACCCCAGAGGATGGACACTGCCCCCAGGGCACACGGCATTGGGGCATTCCTTTTTGCATTCTCTGAAGCAGCAAGTATAATGGGAAATTAAGGCGACCACAGTAAGAAGTTACTTGTCTTCTGATGACACCTTGCAATCACCAGTTTAAAGCAAGTATTCTGGCTCAATGTGTAAAGGAGTCTCTCCAACAGGCCTTTGTGGAGTAAGGTAAGCTATGCTTTTCTGTTCCTCACAAGAAAAAAAGCACAGATGTATTGCCTCTTTTCCCTTCTCTAGTATCACTCCTAATCTTCTGCCACCTACCCCTTCAGGCTACATCTGACCTTCCCTACAATGGTTTCAGAGCAGACACAGATTTTTGACTTTGTTCTCCAGCAAGGCAAAAGAACTCCTCTGTTAGGTATGGAGAGGAGAAAAAAAAAAAGAATCATCAACATTCTTCATTCATGTTAAAGAAAAAAAAAAAAAGATGAATTTGTTTATTGGAGTGTTAGTAATTTTGTAATAAATTTATACAATAAAGCCATTTGATTTTCCTAAATAAAAATACTCAACAGAAGGCATTTTTCTTCCCTTAAAATTTTTATATTTAATGTTAAAAAAATTCCCATAGATAAACACTTTTGGCAGAGAAACTGTTCAGCCCAGCACTCAGTCTCAATTTGCAGTATTTAACCATTATGAGGTAAGTTAAAATCTGAAATTCTTATTAAAGTGAAAATCAATTAGTGAATGAAAAAATATACATGGATCTGTTTGTTAAGTACAAAGAGGCATTGTCTTCAACCAGTAATAGACCTGCTTCAAAACTGTACTGAGGAAAACTGTAGTTAATGTTGAACCATTTCTTTTTTGCAAAGTAAGAGAAGAAAATTACATTTTCAAAATGGTGTAAGAGAGCTTCATCAGTTGAAGGGGAATAAGGTTCTTCAGTGTTAAACGTTTGGAAAGCTGGGAAGGTGTCGGAGTAGTATACTTTGCTAAATAGGAATTATAGATATGTGTGGAAAAGTTAAAGAGAGCATAACAATGTGGGACAAAGAGGAGGAAATTCTTTCAGTGCATCAGAAACTGGTGCACTGCTGATACTAGACAAGGAGGTAAAGCTGTCAACCACGGCACAGAAAAGGTAAAAGAACCCAATGAATGTTTCTGTTCTGATTTGGAAAGAACCAGTGTGATACAGTCGTATCTGACAGTGATAAGGACTACTTTCTACTCGATCAATAAGGTGGGAGATCGCTAAATGGCAACTGTCAGAGCTAAAGGGTGTTTTGAATTTACAGGGCCAGATAACGTGCACCTGAGTGTTAAAAGGGCTTTGCTGGGAAACTCTCTGAATCTTACTGCTGATTTTAAAGAAACCACAGAACAATGAAGAAGTTCCAGAGCAGTAAAGCAAATTCAATGCACGGACAATTTATGAAAGTGAATGTCTTTCTGTAAAGTGGACTTGGTAACCTGCTATTAATCTCAGCTCAAAACTTGGAAAGGCTGACTTGGAACTCAACAAGTCAAGGTAAGTATGACAAACATATGTGCCCTGTTGTGCCATGTTACTAACTGTTTAACTGGGGGAGAATGTAAATGTAAAGGAGAAATCATCATCATTAACTAGTTCGTTCCGTCAGTGTTTTCCCTTTGCCAGCGCTATTCTGTATTTTTAATAATACAGCAACAAGCACCACAGGGCAATTCTTTTCACATTCTGGGCATATGACACCAGGCAGGTGTTCCCAAATGTGTGCTCAGAGAGTAGCTGGAGCTGAGCAGTGACCTGTGGCCTGGGTTTCATTAGGATATGCAAGGCTTGGGAGATCACTGAAAACTCACAGTTTATTAAACTCAGTCAGGGAATAGAAATAATTGGAAATGCAGCCATTTTACATGATCAGAAAAGAGATCTCCATCTCATACATGCTTCCCACAAATATGCTCTTCTGAGCTAAATCTGCTTTCAAAACTATCACCTTCTTCACCCTGAAGGGATGAGATGAAGCTTAGGTCACTTGGATGCAGACCTGGGTCAAGATTTCACCTGCCCTCAGGAGTTACATTCCTAATATAATTCAGAGCATCTTGTGCTTCACCTCAAAGCACTCAAATAATGTGTGGGTTCTTGTAATAAAACATGTTTTTTCATAACTGATAAAAAGCAGACTGAGTGTGTGCAGGGAAGACACAGGAGTACTAACTGCTGAAAAAGAGACCTTGTCTCAGTCCAGGGTTTGGACAGTGGAACACCTGAGTCCCTTTGCTAATGCCCTGGTGTGGTTTTTGACTCTCTGCTTCAGTTTTCTTGAGCATAGCACCCAACTAGGCCATAAGGATAACTGGGCGCTAACGTTCTGTAAAATGCCCTTACTACAAATTAGATTTTTATGGTACGCCTACTCAGTTCTCTGCATCTGAATTATAATATGTTACTAATAACAATAGCAACTTCTACTTTTGTTTTCAGAGTTTGGGTCTGGACATCATAGCCTAAGCAGATGAACTGATGCTTAACCTAAGAAAAAAAAAAAAAAGAAAAGCAAGTCTTGAAATCTCTATGGAAAGACAATAAAAAGGTGGGGGTTTTTTGTCTTGACATTGTCAGTGCATCATCTGTAAAGAAAATAGAACTATTTTTATGTCAGTAAAGCCTACAGCATGTGTCAGTAACGGATCAAATATGAAAAGTAATTTTTAATAAGTGCGAATCAAAGAGGGATTAGAAAAGCTCAGGGGATTTGGAGATGAGACTTGAGTTCAGGGAATTCCACAGCTCAGAGGCATAACAGGTGAATGCTCTGCTACTCATGGATGAGGGAACTGGCAAGGGGGCTGATGAATTTGAGATTTATTATTAGAAAGTAAGGACTGAGGGTATGTATCAATGGTGACCAGTTTTTATAGGTATGAAAGAGATAATTCAGATGGGTAATGAAAAACTCGGAACAAAATTTTAAAGTCAGTGCATTGACTGATAGGAAGCAGGTATAAATCTGCCATAGCTGAAGTAATGCAATTGGATTTACTGCCATAAGCAAACATATGGGATGCAGCATACTGAACAGCAGGGTCATTTGTGAATAGTGTTCTGTATAGTGTGTGCCTATTACTGTAATCTAAAAGCCATAAAAGTGGGGGTTAGAACCGGGCGGGCAACACAGAGAGCAGCAGTAATACCTCCCTTACACTTGCAAAGTGGAAACATGTCACCTGAGCAACTGCTTTTGAGAGAAGCTTTTAAGAAGTTAACAGTAAATGAACTGAGGAGTCAAAGAAGGATACAAAGTTGAAAGTTTTGGAGGTTTCATTAGGTGTACACAAGTGCCACCAGATGGGAAAACAGAATATGACAAACGGTAGGCAGTGAAAGACAGACAGGAAGGGGGAGGGTGAATTTGGTGATTTGATTTCAGAAAGCAGCATCTTATGTACCCATCACAAGGAATGCCTTCTAGCTCCTCCGTGTGTGGAAATGTGCAGGCCTTTTTATCCCCCACCCACCACCCCACTCCCTCCCTTGCTTTTTCTTTCAGTGACTGACAGCCCACAGTTTGAAGAGAAGCTTAGAAAGAAATCCATACCTTTTTTTTGGTCATACATTATGAGCTGAGTAATCCCTTAAGAGAGCTTTAATGTATTAGGGGCCTATGAGGAATTTGGGTATGGATCCTCCAGAAAAGATTTTTGTGCGCTGGAGTAGGTAAGAACCAGATCGCTGGGGTCAGTACTGAAACTGCAATTGTTTAGAGATAATGTTGAGAGTTATTACTCTTTGAGCAGTTACTCAGATAACATTTACCTAAAGCTCTAATTTAAAATCTTGTGAGTTCCTGTGCATTTTGTTGCCATCACTATTGGCCTAATTTTTAATATTTTCAATGACTTAGAGAAATAGGCATTAAGTAGTGATTTTTCTGTCCCTGGAGAGAGTTCCACGCTGGAGAGTTACAGCTGCCTGATATTACCACTGCCTCCTTTCTGAAACTCTTTCTGTGACAGGTTTGTGATCAAGGTGTTGCATTTCAAAGCAAAGCGAATTTTTGTGAACAACTAATCTATGCTGTATAAAGAATATAATATTCTTTATCCATGAAGCCTTATGCATTAGAATATTCCAGTATTTTATTATAAACTCTTCAAAGATTTTTAGTATTACACTTTGGTGAATCTAGTATCTTGCGGAATCATGATCTAGTATTGCAGTGCAGCTGGTGCTTGTTCTGGAGCAGGTTGTGAGTGGTACAGATGACTGGTAAGTCCATACCCAGGAGGTAAAGCACTGAGCTGTGTGTTGTTGCATTTCTACTGCCTTGGCATCCTAGTTTTGGATTCATGGTTTTGAATCTCCTGATTTCAGTGGCCTAAACTAGAGCTAGCAAGGACAGATGATGTGTTTGGTCACAGAAAGGATAATTCCTACATGACTTTCTTACTCTTACTTTACATACTCTAGTATGCACTAGCACATTGTGGTTAATAAGTTTAGGAAAGTCAGCATGTTCTTTTGAAATCCTACTTGGAATAATGTCCCCTAAATTTTTTCTGGCTGGCATTTAATTTTCATTAACACGCGACTTTACTGCCCTGTTATTGCCCACTAGAGATGAAAAAAACACTGATATATTTGCCAATCATTTCTGATCTCTTGATAGCTTTGTAACTCTGTTAAGCAAAAGGGCTTTAATGTGCAAAAGGTAAAATAAGATATTGTATAAGATCACTATCCTTCTGTTTATAGGGAAATGAGAGAGCATTGCTAAATAGCAGGTAAGAGAGCCTCTAAGCTTTCTGAATACTATTTGAGGGCTTATTAATTTTTTAATATTTAAAAAAATCCCACTTATAAGCAGATCTATAAACACATATAAGTGCCTAAAACCTACCAACGTGAGATAAATTTGGAAGTCTACACATATTTGCAAAAATATGTTTAATCACCTGTTTACTACTTCCACAACACCAGGAAACCAAAGCAGACTATAGCAATATTTTGACTTTTTCAGCCATTTTTGATGACATACTCTTGACTGGAACAGATATTCTTTATTTTTTTTAAGTTTTCTAATTTTATCAAATAGATCTGGTTTTTTAGGTAGCATAGGTAATCTTACTCCACAAAAACATTGTTGTGCTGTTCAACCATTGTTCAATAGAGGTTTTTTCCCTGGAAATTGAGCAACTTGCACTCAATGTACTTCTTGTCACTGTAGGTGTGTGACTTCTCTTGTTTAAAGCTTAGGACCCCCTCAGGAAAGCTTTGAGGAGCTTTGACCCACTTTGGGGAAGTATGGAGCTCATTAAGCTGTTGCTATTAAAGGTCACATTTTGACTCCTGATTATTTGTGGAACTCCAACAGATGGTGTGAATAAGTGACTTTTCTTCTGTCTGGAGAACATAAAATGAAAAAGAAGAAACCTGCAGCCTGGTGAATGGCTGGGAGAAGATGAGTAATAGTGTGACAACATGGGGACATGGAATTTGGTCGATAGATACCTGGTTCCAAACAAACAATGTAGGATAAGAGGGGAGGCAGAGGAAGAAAGCATTTGTAACCCAATCTGCAAAAATTACAATTTTTCTCTAAATTAAAAATACTCTCAGTTTGAAACCATTCCCCCTTGTTCTGTCAATACATGTCCTTGCAAAAAGTCCCTCTCCACCTTTCTTGTAGGCTCCCTTCAGGCACTGGATGGCTGCAACTACGTCACCCCAAAGTCTTCTTTTTTCCAGGCTGGACAATCCCAATTCCATGCCTTCACATTTTGGGTAGGTATTACTGTGCAGTTGCTTCGTATTTGTATTCTCTGGATACCTTTCTTTGGCCTGCCTGAGACAGAACATTAATACATATGGGCCTTAGATTAGGTTTGACTCAATATGAACTTATTATGATGCTTTATATGTACCTATTATGATATTTTATTTGTACTCTGTGGGTGACTCTCCTCACCTGTTCCCCAGACATGTTACACCTGTCACCTTTGCCAACATTTCGACTTCTTCAATCACAAGGTAGCACGCACCTCACTCGATGGTTACTTCATCCTACCAGAGCACAGCACTACCCAGAAACAGGAAACATCGCTCAGGAACACCAATGTGATGCAGAGAAAATAATCAAATGTCTTTTCCATGATGGGAATGCTTTGAACACACATCGGTCTCACATGGGTTACATATTTTGCTAAAACACACGGCTTTAGGATGAAAGGGTTGGGTGCAGATGGAAAGCCTATGGAAGAAAGGTGATGAGCTCTCTGCCCTGCCTTAGGGATATGGGTGTGGCGCGGATCAGAAACAAAAGGAGTGGGGGATGTGAGAGCCGGCGGGGTGAGTGCAGGGTGCTGCATCCCGGAGTCCTGAGGGAGAGTGCTGCTCTCCACAGCACACAGGGGCGTGAGGGCAGGTTTTCGGCTCTATCTATATGCCTCTTCAATTACTTTTTCCTTCTTTTATTTCTCTTTTCTTTTCCTCTTCTTGCCTCCGGGAGAGAAGAACTAAGCAGTGCCCCACTGCGTGCTTCGAGGAGCCGTGTGAGCGCACCTCCATTCATACCCATGTGCCTGTGAGGACTTAAAGCAAGCAGAGCCAAGAGCACAGCGCCCTGATTGCTGGGGCTGTAGCACGCTGAGCTGGCACCGTGAGGAACTGCACGGGCAGCTCCATCCTGGGCTGCTCAGTGTGTGCAACCACCTGGGTTTTTGCCGTCGCAAACAGTACACGATCAATCATTAATTAGTTATGCTATGAATTCATGGTTCGTGTGGCTTAGCAGTGAAGGTCAAATGCAAAAATTTGTTAAAGTGCCCCCAGTGAAAGGGCACGATCAATTGTTGTCACATTTTAATTAACATTCTTGTAGATGGTTCTTTCCCTCTTTTTCTCAGCCCCCATCCCCAGCATTCATATTAGACTAGACCATCTGCTTAACCATGCTACTTGTGACCTTCAAAAAGAAGTGCGGCTATATATTTATGGCTTTTTTCTTTCTTTTTAAGATATGCTATTACAGAAATTATTGTAGTAAACATTTGAACCTTTTAGTAGATCCTTTTAATAACATGAACCTTACAGCTATTAGAGTAATGGAGCAGTTTTCAGAACAATAAAAGTCAACCAAAAAGTTACTTTTCTAATAAACATTGAAAAATACTGAGTTAAGGAAAACATTGGTTTAGATTATTTTTTTTTTAACTCACAACTGTATTAAGAAGTAGAATTCACTGTAAATGTGTACAGAAGAAGAGTTAATGGAAGTGATCAACTACATTTCTAGGTTGGGGTTCCTGGCTTGAGACAATGCAGTACTTTAGCCCTGGTCATACCAGGAGTGGGCTGATGCCACCCAGGTTTTTATCTTACCTCATGGCTATGTTTCAAGAGCACAGTTTAAGCAGTTTTGAATTGAACCTTTGCATCTTAAAAGGGAACATTTTTTTTTATATATCTATATGTCAGCTCACTGGAAAAGATACCTGTCCCACGTGACTGATTCACTATTCTATCTACACTTCCAAAGGCTCCTTTGCCAATCTAAGATGTTCATCATGATTCTTTGAATGGTCATTTCTTCACATAAATAAAATATTCACATAAATAAAATATAAAATGTAGCTGTGCATTGTATTCATTTCTTTTGTTGACTGACTTGAAGAGGGTTTAAGCGTGGGCTACATCCTTCCAATTAGCACACAGTCAGAAGGATTTTCTTAAACAAGACATCGGTTGTGGTGACAAAAGCTGGCCAGCTCTCTAAGTAAGACACTCTTACAATTAAAATGGAAAAGCAATTCAATTTTATGAAGCATCGGAAGTTTGAAGCCTATTTCATTTTGCAGTAAAATGAATGTGAGACTAGGTTTCACAGAGGAAGAAAGACTTCAAACAGACTACTACTGAGTATTTAAAGCATGGAGTGAGGATTGCTGAACTAGATTCTATGATTTACCTCTTTTGGAGCAGAGAGGTTTATTAATTTTTGTCCATTCTGATTCATGCAATTGTTATCTTGGATCTGACAGATTCTTTCCACGATCTGTCCTGTGTATATGAATTCATCCTAGCAAATGTTTAATTGAAATTTGTTCATTTCCACAAAACATTTGGCTTCAGCCAAATTGCATTCTTCTTAGCAGAAAAAAATATTAAGAGAAAAAAAGATGGGTTGCAATTATACTGTTTACAGAGCCATTGGGAAGAGAGTATACAAGAAGATCATAATGGTAAATCAGAGTCTGAGTTATAAATATTTTTACTCTCCTGCATAGAATAATAGTAAACCTCATCTCTCTTAGAAAGATGTGGCACTTTTCCAGACACCAGATGGGGTCTATGTCTCTGTATATAGTGGTCACAACATGATCAATATTAAATGTTCAATGGAAGCAGATTTCATGCAAAGCAAAATTAGGTTGCTTATGTGACCAGCCCTTGAATAAACCAATTTCTAATAAACAGTGAATTGATTCGCTTATTCTAAACTTCTCTGCATTATACACTCTGCTTCTGTACTGCAGCTCACATTTTCTTGTGCCAGGGTGATTGAAATATCCCAAGGTAAGATTTTAGTGAGGGAAGAAGCTAGGCCAGTGCAGAACCCTTTAAAAAATATCCTCCACTGGAATTTTGACATTCTAGTTGGTTGACACAGTTGACATTTTAGTCAGCAAATTTGTGATTACTGGTGGGTTTGGTGATTTTAAATTTCTTTTTCCCTCTCCCAACCCCTCAATCCTTTCTTGGCAGGAAACTAAGTCCATTTTTCCCACTCCGGATGTGGATCTTCTCATAAGTATTCCAGTGGTGTAGTTTGAGTACAGAACTCGTAAGGGCACATCCCAGTGTATGAAGACTGTGCTAAAATCCACTGTTGTACATTATGTAATATTATCAGGATGTCTTTTGTCAGAACTAATTAGATGAGTCTTTAATGAATGAATCAGGTTAACTAAGCTGTAAGGAAGGCTCTGAGATCTGGGATTGCTCAGCTGGCTCATTGGCCTGGTGGAAAATAAACCTGTTAAAGCAACATGTTTTCTGCCAGATGACTGTGCTGACCTGCCTCCCTGGAGAAAACCCTGTTTCTACACACGAGGCAAGGCAGGGGAGCAGTGAGGAGCAGGAGGTGGAGGGAGGCAGCGTGGGACTGCCTGACCTTCAGGTGGTGCAGTTCTGCACATGGGAGACCGTGTCTCAAGGCAGCAGGCAGAAGAGAAAGGTGAGCTGGGACTGGCCCTCTGAGCCTCACGTCAAGATGTTGCAGGCAGCTCTGCAGCATCCAAGGTACCTCAGGGGGTTTAGCTCTCTCCTGGCTGTGTCCTGCAGCACCTCCTCCCCTGTCTTCTCTTTGTTAGACCCTAAATTCTGAATGTCCATTTCTTGTTCTATCCTCTTTCCTGGAAGAAGCTGAGAGTTGTTACTCTTTTCTGTGCAGAAGTCAGGAGGAATGTGAAAAGATTTTGTTTTTCCTGCCATTTCAGCTTTAGCTGTTCTGTGTAGCCTATGTGTACTTGATTGTGTCTGCAAAAATTACCTCAGGTGGCCAGCTATCAATAGTCCTTTCTCAGTGACAAGTCATGTCCCTCAGGGGTCCATATTGAGACCAGTGTTATTTAATATTCATTAATGACATAGATGAAGGGATTGAGTGCACCCTCAGCAAATTTGCTGTCGACACACCTGAAGGATGGGATGCCATCCAGAGAGACCTAGACAAGCTTCAGAAATGAGCTCATGGGAATCTCATGAGGTTTTATAGGGCCAAGTGCAAGGTGCTGCACCTGTTGGGGCAAGTCCTGCTATCAGTCCAGGCTGGGGGATGAAGAGATGGAGAGCAGCCCTGGTGAGAAGGACTTGAGGGTGCTGGTGGGTGAGAGGCTGGACATGACCTGGCCATGTGCACTGGGAGCCCAGAAAGCCAATCATGTCCTGGGCTTCATCCAAAGCAGTGTGGGCAGCGGGGGAGGGAGGAGATTCTGCCCCTCTGCTCCTCTCTGGTGAGACCCTACCTGCAGTGCTGCCTCTGGCTCTGGGGTCCCCAGCACAGGAAGGACATGACCTGTTGGAGTGAGTCCAGAGGAGGCACCAAGATGATTATAGGGATGGAGCACCTCTGCTATGAGAAAAGGCTGAGAGAATTGAGTTTGTTCAGCCTGGAAAAGAGAAGGCTTCAAGGTGACCTGATTGTGGCCTCCTAGNGATTGTGGCCTTCTAGTACCTGAAGGGAGTTTACAGGAAAGACAGAGAAGGACTTTTTACAAGGACATGTAGTGATAGGACAAGGGGGAATGGCTTCATACTGAAAGAGAGTAGGTTTAGATTAGATATCAAGAAAATCTTCCCTGTTTGGGTGATAAGGCACTGTAACAGGTTGCCCAGAGAGGCTGTGGATGCCCCATCCCTGGAAGTATTTAAGGCCATGTTTGGATGGGGCTCTGAGAATCCTGGTCTGGTGAAAGGTGTCCCTGCCCATGGCAGAGGGGTTAAAACTTTGAATCTTTGAAGTCCCTTCCTACCCAAACCATTTTGTGACTCTATTATTCTCCCTACATTAGTTTGTACAAGCTTGTGGAATGTGCATAGCTGAAGCTTGACTTATAAGATACACTTCAAAATGCATTAATTAACACAACTTTTACATGTATAATGAAGTTGCAGTCCACTGTCTGTTGTCACCCCAGTCAAGGTGTCAACTGCAACACACAAGGTGTTATGCATGATCTTACATGCCAGAGACTTACATTTTTAAATTCTTCATCTTCTGAATAACAAGGAGAATAACCTTGAACCAGTACCTCATAAGGGAAGATTCAGTGCATAAGGGACTCATAATCATTAGTCTAAATTGCCTTTAAGTCTGTTTACATGTACTCAAAATTACACATAGCATCAGTTTCTGCTCTTGTCTTTGCCATTTTTTCAATCGTTACTTTTTTTAAAAAAATTTTTCCTTCCTGTCCTTTCCTTGTTTTCTACCTATCTTTGTGCCTTTCTGTAGTTTTGCATGTCTTTTAATTACTTTTGAAACTTTCAATGCCTGCTTCTTTTCTTCCAAGGCACTGCTTTTTATGAGTTGTAGTGGCTTCCATATTTTCAATCAAAGGAGAGATTCTATTTACTGAAACAATGCATGCCACGTTTTTGCAACTAGTTCATGTTCACTTACAGTAAGTGTTTTCTCCACTGCACAGTCTGAGTTTTACATCCCTGTGTTAAATATGATTCTTTTTTTCCTATCAAAACATTTTTTTAATGGACTACAGTTATCATATTAACTTATGTATGAGTGTGTAAACTGTAAATCATAAAGGTTTTTCATATTCAAGGAGATAAAAATAACCTCTGAATGTGGCTTTCTCTTGAATAGTTCCCATAAAGGAATTTTGTTCTTTGTTCACTGTGCATATGATGCATATTTTGTTTCTCTTTAGGTAGTTTCAGTTCTTTGACTGCAGGCTTCTGCAAAATGTTTTCATTTCAAGTATAATGACTCTATCCAAGCATTGAGTACTGCTCAGGGTTTATTTCCTCATTTCCCTGTCAAGATTTTGAGTAACCTTTCATGCTATCTATTCATGATATCACCTCATTCCAATAGTATTTTGCAGATATTTCTTTAGACTTCATCTCTGTTTTCCCTTTCCTGTTCCATAAACCCTGATATTTACTATCCAGGGCCATTATTTTAGGTCCATCTGTTTACCTTCTATTCTTTATGATAGTACCTTCTTTTATTAATTAATTAATTGCTTAATAATTTTATTAATATTAGTTATCTAAGCACTCTTCTTCTGAGATCTTGATTTCTAATACCATTTCTGCTTGACCTCAGATTATGTTTTCATAAACTCTCTAATTCAACAGGACTTCAGCTGGATTTCAGATTTGTTGAAAAATTTTTTCAAGTTTCTTACTCAAGTTGCTTACTCTCCTGGTATTCACAGATTATATTCTTCACTTTCTTAAACAATTCTTTTGGAGAGCAATGATTTCAAATTTTTACAGCCTAAACTGGTAATCGGTTTTGACTTCTTTAATCTGTCTATAGACTGCTAAACAACTTTTGAGTATCTGAAAGGTTACATTAAAAGAAGAAAGTTTTCTTTAGTGTCTCTCTCCCTGATTTCATAAGGAGGGAAAGTTCTTACATAAATTTCTTGCAGTTGTCTGTTGTACTTTCTAGACTTCAGAGATCCATACTCCCTTCACTCCTCATCTTTCTCTTTTGTTCTGTTTTTAGATTTGTTCTTCTGCTCCTTTCTTATACCAGATGGATCCTGGCAGGGAATGTGGGGACGGGGGGTCACCACTGACAATTGCTTGGTGCCCGGTAATACAGGAAGCAGGTAGCTGTGATGAGGCCCCAAACCAGCAGGCAGAGATGTCTAGACTTTTTTTTTTTTTTTTCCTGAGAGTGAGCTTTCCAAGGAAGATCAAAAGATTTTATAGGGTTTTAGATGGTAACCAAGTTGGTTTAACTTTTTAAAGAGACAAAGCCAGACAAGCCAGGTTAGGCAGAAAAGGAGAGTAAAGGTTTTATAAGTGACTTTTTCCCCAACCTCAGTGTCCTTGCAAAAATGTGTATGTTTCCAGGCTGGATTTTCTCCAACTTTGAATTGTAGCAAATCCTACACAGTCCTTAGGGGACATCACGTAATAGCAGGATTTTGCACCCTGTTCTCTCCATGTTTTATAAATATCAGCATCATTCTTTTTGTCCCTGCATTTACTCTCTTCTTTCAGCCCTTGCAGAAGGCTCAGTGGTTTCTCTCCACCAGAAAGGCCACTTGAACCAGTTCTTTCTGTCTCAAAAAACAGTATACACAAATTTAGAACTGGCAAAACAGAGAGACAATTATTGCAATACTTAACACACAGGTGACAAAAAAGTTGCAAAACATTGTGTCTATCATATTGCTAAAATCTATCAGTGACAGCAGCAACCCTCACAAACCAGACATCCCAGTCTCCCAAGGCCAATTATCAGTACCATTATTAACCATGATATGCTGGCAGTTTTCATAGTAGTTGAAAGTATAGATTTGTTTGGTAACTGTGCAGTTTGATTGCTGAGGTAAAGGAAAATCTTTCCTGTTGATTTCCTTTCTCATTTTCTGAAAAGTAAAAGCAGTGTTCTGTAAAAAAAAAAAAAGAAAAAAAAGTATAAGCCAGCATATTTATGCCTCTTTCATAGTTGTGTCCCAAAGCCCACTAGGTCATTGAATTAAATGGAGTGGGATCCAATAGGGTGGATATTTTTGTCTGGTCCAGACCACCATGCCCCTGCACACAGACAGTGCTGACCAAAGTGGAAAAGGCAGGAACATACCCAGGGCAAAGCTTTGAACTGTCCCTTTAACCAGAGGGGCCTGGATTGGCATGAACCACTTGTGAAAACATATGCAAGTTTGGAGGCGTAGTTCAAGAGTAGTAACAATCCAGTTGCTCTATCATAGCATCTTAAACAAAATACTAATGCAGGTGTGTAACTTCTGGAATGAGGGGAGCTGCAGGTAGATACTGCAGAGTGTAAGTAGAGGAGTTTGTACATCGGATTCAGTCTAAATATCACAGAATCATAAAATGCCCTGGGTTGGAAGAGACCTTAGAGATTATCTTGTTCCAACATCCCTGCTATGGGCAGGGACAACCTCCACTAGACCAGGTTGCTCAGAGCCCCATCCAACCTGGCCTTGGACACTTCCAGGGATGGGGCATCCACAGCTGCTCTGGGTAAGCTGTTCCAGTGCCTCACCAACCGCACAGTAAAGAACTTCTTCCTTGTATCTAATATAAGTATACTCTCAGTTTAAAGCCATTCCCCCTTGCCTCATTACTGCATGCTCTTGTAAAAAGTATGCTTCCCAAAATTCTCTACTTTCCAGAAATAGGTGTCTCTCACTGAGGGTTCTAGGTTGCTGCTTCCCCTTGGTGTCTTTGGAAAAATGGGATTAAATTTCTAAAACCCTTTGGTATTTTTGAAAATTTTACCCGGGTTTTTTTTTGTTTGCTTATATTACAGCATTTTTTTCCTCCTATTCTTCCTCATTTTATGTTTGTTTTTTTTCAGTTGATTTCATTGTTGGGTTTTGAGGGGATTTTTGTTTTGGATTTTGTTGTTGGTTTTTTTGTTGTTGTTTTGGGTTTTTTTAGCTAATATTTTACTGATTGTTAAAGCAAAAAAGAAAAGAAGAAAATATTACAACCAGGAACTTGTGACTATTGCCATATATTAATATTGATGCTAATTTACAGTGCTTTTATTTTAAGGACGTTGTGGTTTTTTTCACTGACAAAGAGGATAAAAGTTCTTACAAGGTGAAAAAAAGAGACAGTGGTATAAAATTAAATTGGCAATGGGGGAAAGTTTCTCTTGTGCTCTGTGACTAATTGCTGCATTTTGTGGTGCATCATGTACTGCAGAAATACTTTGTTTTCTCAGGTACAGGTGCTTTTCGACAGCCGCATTCCGATGATGTTTTGATAAATATTTTAATTAGATAAATTTAATTAAGACTTCTGGGGAAAAAACAAACACAAAACCAAAAACAAAACAACAATTAAAAAATTCTTTGGATATGCTGTGCTTGTGTCCTTAAATGTGCTGATCAACATCTGTGATGGAGAATCTGTACCTTCCTTCCGACACTCCTCCAGGGGGTTCCTGTGCAAAACTGATTAAATTGAACAGAGATAAGACACTTCTAAATAGTCAATAGAAACTGCTCCTGCGGAGGCAGAAAAGGTCATGGAGAACATTCTTTTGTGTGTAAGATACTTAGGATGTGTTTTTAGTGGGGTTTGAAGTAGCCAGTTCCAATGGATTGTGCCTGTACCAGAGTGGTCACATTAAAACCGTGGGCCAGATGGATTATTGGAGTCCTGCAGAGCAGCGGTTCAGGAGGTCTTGCCTGACCTAGCTGAAGGTGTCATTGCAAGGATCTTAGTGGTTTAAGGGTGTTGATATTCTCTTCCCTGCAAGCACTAATTTATGCCAAGATCTCAAAAATAAATCAGTTTTTTAATAAAAGCTCTACCTTTTCATGTCTGTATAAAAGGTTTCAGGTATAATACTTTGAGCAACAGGGCAGTTTCTCAAAAGAATTTGGGGGCAAGTTAGGCCCCAACAATGGATTACGAAGGATTTTTAAATTCAGGACGATATGGAATTGGAAAGAGAGATGACTTGATTTTCCAAAATGAAAGCTGGGAATCATTTATCACTTTTCAAAATTCATGCAGCCAGGTGAGAGCTGATTGATCTGTGAAAAACTGGTTCTGACTGCTGCTACCCCCCACTGTAGGAGATACCTGCCTCCAGGCTGAATGGCCGGTTTGCAAGGTGACTCTACAAACCAGCTCAGGTAAATACAAGCCATTTACTGTAAACTTCTGAGACTGTCCTCTGCTCAAAGAAAAAAAAAGTTAAAATGAGGTAAGCTATTCAAAGGAGCAATGTTTGAAACTGGAGCTGATAATTTACATGGTTTTTAGCATTTCTGTCCAATTTTGCTTGCGTATTTCATTCTTTCTTCCAAATTATTGCCATTTCTGGAACATGACAAAGATTAATATGTCAGTTATTTGGGATATTTTCCATTTGGAAAAATGGCTTCTGCTTAATGTGTGGCATAGAAAACACTGTGCTTGCTGCCTGATACTGTAACACAGTAAACAATTTAAAAACGTCCCATTGTATGACTGTTTTTTCTCTTCTCTGAACAGAGTTATTTTTAAAACTACATATTGATTTCCTTCTTTTCACTTTAAAACTCCCTGGAAATGACCTCCTCTGTCTTGCAAGGACCCCTGTTTGTAAATGGTGGCTCAGTTTCACAGGCAAGTAAAAGTCTTCTATTGATCCCTGAAGGACCACTGATGAGATCCTCAGGGACCGGGGGCCAGAAAAGGAAGCACTGCTGTAACAAGCACCCTTTGAGGGAAATACTGTATGAAATAAAAGAGAAGAACCTACAAAATGTCCTTAAATTTATACTTTCATCAGGATTTCAGATAAAGCACACAAGTACCCAGGACTTAGTTAAAATTTTGTCATTCAATAATACATTTTTGTCCTTCAGTAGTTCAATTCAATCCCAAATCATTTGTGATACTGTTGTAGGAAACCAAAAGAATAGACTTCCACAATCACCTCAGAATAATTCCTATGGAATCCTGGGTTTATTTTTAAAAAATTTATTATGATTACTCCATTGAAAAGATGTCATTGTGGGAAGAGGTCCAGAAGCATCTGGGTGCCCAGCTTTAGTGTATTCTTATTTTAAAATAAAAATTCATTAGGTGCTTCTTCCCCTTCTATTTCCTGGTGAAGGTGTTGGAGTGTTGCCAAAAAAACCCCAAAGATGGAGCTTGTCATGGGAGACTAATGCATTTTACACCAGGGCTGCTGCAGAACCAGCATTAGAGCCACATATGTCTGTATTAATACTTTTTTGCCCACCCCAGGAGATAAATCATAGCTGTATATCAGAGACTTAAAGTAAATTTCATGAAGAAAGACACATGAAGGAGACCAAATTTCAGAAACTTAAATATTCCACAAGTGTTAGATTTACGAAACATGTTGGGGGGGAGGATATACAATGTGAAGAAAATGTACAAGCATTATTATCTAAAATGAGGTGTTGCAAGGGCAAAAGTGCTTTCTTGCAAAGCTGGATGTATATATGTTTGTTTACAAATGGACTGAGGATATTTGCTGTTGTGACTCCTTTTCCTGGTTTTTGTCAGTTGTTCTGTGATGCACATTGGTGACAAAGGTGTCTGCTTTGGAAATAAGGAGCTATAGATTTTTTTTTACATTTTCACAACACTAGGTGTATGATTTCACATAGATTAAAAGTAATTTCCCCAGATGTTTCTTGTAAAATGAAATGATAGAATTATTGCACGAAATGTTTCCTTCCAGAAGCTTTGAAAAAACCTCAGAATTTTCATCTACAGTTATTCTTGTGTACATCCATCAACTGTATTTATGTTCCAGACTGGATTGAAAATCAATGCAAACATTTCCAAAACAGTCTGTTCAGTATGGTAGTTGGCTCTTGCCATGGCAAGGTGCAATATTGTTAAAAAAAACCCTAAAGATTTTATATGGATTCTAGTACTTTACCACAGTAAAACCATCGTAGATGCCACTGTTAAGTTTGTGACCTCAAAAGCAGGATAACATATAAAGGTTAACCAAGATCAATAGAGAGGAGCATGGACAGAATCCAGAGAAACGTCACTTCTGTTCTTTTTTTATGATTGTTAGAGAGTGCTTGAAGCAATTTTAACAAATATAGCATTTTTGGGAAATGCAAAATGTATTTTTGCATGTTGATTGAAGTACCAGCATTTTAGCTCTAGTTATAAGTTTAAATGTGTTTAGACTGTTGTAATTTATGTTCCTGGGTGTTCTAAGTTACAGGTGCCTACACATATTGCTAAACTTGTTTTTTGAGTGTTTTCACCTTTCATGAGAGTGGAAACCAACATATCTCAACATAGTCTGAAAATCTTATGTGATATGACATGGCTCCTAATTCTCAGAATCAGAGAATGGTTGAGATTGGACGGGACCTCTGAAGGTCATCTGGTCCAACCCATCGTGCTCCATTAGAGCACCTTGGACCAGCTGCCCAGCACAGTGTCCAGACAGCTTTTCAAAATCTCCAGCTCACTGTCCATGGAGAAGGGATTAGGAAACAATGAGGAGAGAAACAATTTTATTCCTACATATAATGGTCTCTCAGAAAATTTACACATTGCTCTTCCTGTAATTCTGGTAGGTTACAGCAAGAGAGCATGAAGCTGATGGTCATACGTCTGTTAAAAAGGAAATATAATTGCATAACCTTTTAAATACTCAGACTCACAGGTTGTGGTGGTAAGGTGTGTGAGTGCATAGTGGGAAAATAAGTGGCTAAATGGGATATTTTTAACGTAAGTATCTTTTAAGTCTACTGAAATTGACTGCAGCAGTTTTCATGATAACATGTTTTGAGCCTAACAGGAACAGTAAAATGAAGCAGAGTCCCCCTTCAAAAATCTCTCTTCATTCTCTTGAATGATACTACCAGCAGCAGCATTAGGGACATCTTCATATTTAGGCAGAGCCCGGATGCTTTCTGGAATGGATTGTGTTAAGAGGGGACTGAATGGTTGTTGGTGTATCTTCCTCTGACTAGTGGATTTGTTTTTCCAGGAAAAATCTTTATGACAAATGCAGGAGGATTCAGGTTGGAAGCAAAATCTGGAGATCACCTGTTCAAAACCTTGCTAATTGTCTCCTGTGTAGTAGTCTTCCTACTGTAACCGTATTTTACCTTCCACTTGTCCCTTTGCCATCAGGCTCAGAGATTCCCCCCCTGTGCAGCTGCACTGGAGACCAAATGCTGCAGTGGGGAATGAGGAGTCAAATAGTAAAAATCTGTAGAAAAGAGTAATTGTTTTCGCTGATGTGTAACAGATCTTTTCTGTTCAAAGCAGAATGAAAAGCAAACTCTAGAGCAATGCCTGTTGCAAACTACTGAACTGTCTGCAAAGATATAATATTTTGTAAGTGCAAATCATTTAACTTCTTGCATTTTCAGTAGCTAAACTGTGATATGATCCACTTTGTAGGTATCTGCTTTGCTTATTTGTTTTTTAAGGAGTTCTTTCTTATGTTTTGGTGAAACATTTTTCCATATCAAAGTTATTAGTTTTGTCCTGTCATTAGAATACAACAGCTATGTTTGTTTGTTTGTTTGTTTGCTTGTGTTCTGTCAAATTCTGAACTAGATATTATCTGGGTTAGCTTCCTGGATTTAAAAAGTGTCATGCTAGTGGGTAACATGCTTGAGAATAATTTCAAATGAATGGTCCTGAAGTCTTTAGTTTGATCTAGTTTAAAAGAAGATACCTCACTGAATTGAAAGATGCGACACACCTAGGTGGCAGGCAGTTGTGGGATAGGTAAACACGTATGAATGAGCACGGTTCTAAAGAAGCCTATGTGTGAGTTCTGACAGGTCTGCTCTAAAATTTGTCTAACATCATGTTATTTCTAAATCTCCAATTGATCAAACTTCAGTCTATGTTTTTAATATATCTCGAGCTTGTGTAATTTAAAAAGGAAATGATTAAAAGAAAAAGTCCAGGAAATTAGAAGCAAACTGAGAAAAAAAAATTGAAACTGTTTGAGTCTAAACACGTAGAAGAAAATAAGGTATCTATTTTTCTCTGCCCCACAAAATTAAAATTAAAAATGCTGAAAACACCTCTAAAGCAATTATATGTTTTGGGCATCTTATTGCAAAAATGTAAAAGAATATTACCATTGGGATGACAAATGGTTTCAGGTGTTCTAACTGTGAGAAAAGGAAAAATTAGGCCTGTAATCTTTGTGAAAGGGGAGATTAAGAGGAGCCATTATGTAGGTGTTCACTTTTCTGGGGAAAGTGCCGTGGATGCAGATGCAACAAAACTGCTGGAGTAATGTGAGTTTTAAATATGTTGTTTTCTTATAGAGAAAATTATATGAAGATATATGAAACAGAAAATATTTGGAAGTTTTGGAACCTTAAATATGGAAAATGCAGTTTGGTGTATGGGAAGAAAAACTGTACATATGATATCCATAGGTTAACATCGGCTCCAAAGTTATATCGAACCGTGTGAGATATGAACCTGTTTCCCTGTCCTTTCACGTTCTGCTTCCAGCCCAGATCCTTGAATAACACTGTCATGATTTCTTCTTCTTTCATGTTTAGAAGTGGGTCTTAATCCACAATGGTGCAGACACAGGACGTGCACAATTCCTTGATCTCTTTCAAATCTGTTGAACAGTAGGGTGCTCTAAAGAGTGATGTCTAACACTGCTGGGAAAGGGTTGGCCACTGTTTGACTCAACAAAGGTCAGTTACTTATTGAAGAATTCATGATACAGGTCTTGGAGTCCTAAATTCAGTCTCCCAATATCAAAGCAATCGGAGATGATAATGCCAATATTGACCATCATAATAACATTTCAAGTCCTATGAAGGGTGGAAATTTCATCTGCTGTCTGACTCCCATTCAGGATCAAAGGGTCCACTCCACCGAGAGGCAAAATAGCAGCTTCTTACAACATCTCAGATGAAGCCAATATCCTAGACTTGAGACAAGCTGGATGTCATGAATTTGCATTGGGTTTAGCAGTACTTAGGGTTCATTGCTTGCTGTTAGTAAGTGGAGGGTAGTTCTCCATTCTTGGAGACAGCTTGGATCTGTCCCCCACAGTAACGTAATGTCCTGAGTAATGAAGATGACAAGACAGGGAGACTATCACTATGACAAAGTCTGTTTTCCTTTCCCTAGCAGGAATGATTAAAACAAATAAAGCTATGAGTGCTTCCATTATCGAGGCCACGTAAGGATTGTTTTTCTGTTTTGTTCTTAGCAACATTTCTTAGAGCTGTAGGAGCTGGTGAGATATTTCGAACTTTGACATCAACAGTATGCGAATTTAATCTTCTCTGCTTATCCTTTGCAGTGTAGGAAAACATTGTTTCCAAGCTAACCCAGGCACTGGCTCATATTTATTAGCAGATGAAGAACAGCTAATTGAGACCAAACCAGAACAAGGCTGAGCTCCTGCTGGTTGGCAAAAATGCACATATAGGACCTTCAACCACTGAAGAGCAGCTTTTCTTGAACAGCAGCTTTTGCTACTATCTAGGATGGATGTATACAGTGTCATGTTTCACAGAAAGAAAAGTATAAAAAAAGTCAATCTGGCAATCTTTTGGTCAAGTGACAACACTGCATTTAGCTGGATACTGAAAAGTTGAAAAAACCCCAAACAAGTACTAAATGGGACACTTTCTACTATGGAAATTTATTGAGGTTCACTTTGCAAAAGTCGGTTACACGTATAAATAAAAGTAACAAATTCCTGAACAACAACATGACTATTCTTAAAAGCAGAAGTATGTGGATTCAGGTATCTAGAATTGATAGAATCTATAGATCTGAGTGCCATTTCTAATAAATGAAGGGAAATAAAGCAGTGACGCAAGCATTCTCCTTTTAAATCATGGGGAAAATGCGCTTTGGCTTAAAGTTGAGTGACATTAAGGTAGAAAGTATTGCCTTATACTTTTTATACTTATATATTTTTTTCTGTGTGTGTACACAATGTTCGATCTTACTGAGATTGATGATTGAAGAGAAATCATTCCTGTTTTGTGTTGCTATTATAGGAGTTGTTTACGTGATCATTCTGTACAAAAAAAGTAATGGAAAAGGTAGTGCATTATCAACTCTATTTTAAAAAACCCAGTGACAGAAGGAGTAGTAAAAGAGAAGGAATTATGTGAGGAAATAAACTTCAGGCATTTAAAAAGATATATAAGAGAATAGTCTCCCCACTGATTTCAGACAGAAAGCTGAATTCCGGGATCTCATATGCAGACCTTAAAAAAATATTACCTAATCATATAATCATAATACTAATATTAATAATATTTTTAATTATTACAGTACAACCGAACAGTTTGAAACTTTTTCCCACAGCCTGGTAGTATTTAGATATGATAAGACCTAGTAGGATGTCTTTACAGTAGTAAAAGACTGTGCACACAGAAATGAAGATGGTGGAATTCTGATCGCTTGTGAGCTTCTATCTGTGTTTAATACTTGTGTGGTTTAACCAAAGGGAAAAGAAAGTGATATCTAATATGGAGTACAAAAAACCATTTAGTTCAGGGAAGATTGTCTCAATATTTTGCAGTTTCTCTGTTACATTTCTTATTAGAATGAACGTCTCTTTAATATGAAGGTGTTCCAGAGTTAAAATGTAGAATCCAGTTCCACTGAGTTTACTGTTATCAGTACCTCATTCTTTCTTAAGTATGTATGTGTAAATTTTACTTGCAGTCTAAAATGACAGTCTGGAAAGTGGAAAACTGAACTGGCTTAATCTTTATGCATATACCTAGTGACAAATTTGCACCATTTATTTGGGAAAAAAAAGGTTAATAAGAGAGTTGTCTTGAGTCAGTAACCTGCTAGCCACGAGGAAGATGCCCAATGTTATGTTTTTCTGAAATTTGCCAGCGGAAGACATAAAAACTTGCAGTTTCTGAAAACTGGGCAGGTAAGTTGAAACTAGTACTGACTCAAAATGTTTACAGTTAAAGTGATAAACCAGTGGAACAGAATATAAAAATACGTGATACTTCATCTTTGACACAGAGCCTCTAAACTGGGAGTGGGTGTCTGTCTGAAAGCCACAGTGTAGTTCATCCACAAGCTGAACTTGACACAGGAATGGCTAAAATCAGTGTCCTTCTTTCTGTTGCAAATAATATCGAGCCACATTCCACAAATGGTTCCTTGTGCTTTAAAAATCTGTCAGTGTCTGTGTGTCTGCCTTGCCCAGGTCTGAAGAGATAAAATAATACTGTGTGGTCAAGAAAGGAAATGCTCTTAAGATAGATAGCTATCAAAAAATAATGTTAAATAAATTAATTTGTAAGGAAGGCGGCAAACTCAAAGACCACTCGAAGTTTTAAAGACATGTAAGAGAAGAATGGTTGAGTTAATATTATGATTTAACATGTAATTTATGTTTTTTCCAAGGTTGACTTGTATTTATAAAATTTACTTGAAAATGCCTGAAAGTTGGCCAAATAAATTCGGACAATTATCTATCAGGAAAAAAGGATCAGAAGTGTTATATTCCAGAAAGTTAATCTACTTGCATACATTTAATCATTGCAATTGTTGTGCTCTTTAGTGTGCATAGAATAATATGAAGCGAATTTGCACTAGTATTTGGTAACTCCAGGAATGCTCTGTTTTAATAGTCTCAAATTTATGAAGAGGTGTGTATGAGTCATGTTTTATTATAATCATCCCTTGAATAATTAGATGATAGTCCTTAGAAGAAGTGAAACACCAGGCTAGATGTACAGTTCTTATGTTTGCTATGACAAAATCATATGTTTCTATGGCAACAGAGTTAATCTATACTGTTTCAATTGGATGAACCCTGATAAATTTTGCTACCTAAAGTAATCTCCACTGTGACATTAGATTGCATAAAATAAATTGTCTGAGTCTAGTCCTTTTCACTATTTAACCGAGATGTATTAAAGATTTTGAGTCAGGTAACACAGCAGTCCCTATTCAGTACTAAAATGCCATGCACAAAATCTCCCTTCTTTAAATCATATTTTCTTAGCTACTGAAGTAATGAAGTCATACTAATCTGACTTTCTACTTTTTTGCAAAGAATGCATTCTGAAATTTAGCCTCTCTAAAAATTAAAAATTTAATTGAACTGCTTTGCCTCACCACCCTGTGAAATTTCTGCTCCTGTGAATACCCAGATCCATCAAAGGCTTCAACCCATCCTTGTCTAGTGTGCCAGCAATGCAGATGTACTGCAGTCTCACCTTTTAGGAATGCATGGTTTTGAACCAAATTAAGACACTCACAGATTTTTATGTGTACAATAAGAAAAAAAGGAAAAAAATGTCCTATTTAGTGCAAGGAAATGTAGAGCTCAGTTAAGAAATGACTGTGGATTCTGTGTCTGCTCTTTCTGTTCTTTGGCCTTAGGCTGTGGCTTCTTAGGGAGTCGGGTATTCATTCCCCATGGCATTTCCCTGGCAGCAGAAACCTTTTTTCCTGTGAAGTTTCCTTCTTTAGATGAACTTGCAATTAGTAAAGATATCTTTGCTTCTGTAGGTATTTTTCTTTCCAGACCTGCTCTTGGCCTTCTTCCTCAAAACACGACTTAAAAGTTAAAAAGGAATTTAGATGTCTCTCAAGTTTCTTTGTCAAATGACCCTGAATGACTGTCATCAGTTCATTAAATTTTCTTTGTAGGTGGTTTGTTACTTCACTTTCCCTTTAATTCTTCAGATCTGGAAGTGTAAATCTGCGATCATGACCAGTTTTGCTCATAGCTTGTGCCACTTGCTTGAAGAATCATGAAAATTTAGGGACGGGCATCATGTTTCTTTTCATCCCTACTGGATTCCTGCTCACTTTGAAGGAAAAGGACAGCAGGAGGGTAAAAAAAGTGATTTCCAAGTTGTAATGCAAATGCTGGCAAAATCATAACCCAACTTCAGACATGTTATATTGAGAAAGGGACCTTGAAATGGATAATATTCCCTGATACAAGCAACAAAAATACTTAGACCTTGTTTTAAACCTGCAGTTCAATCAGCAGACTCCAGATGGCACACAGTGATGATAAAATTATTCATGTGCTACTTTGAGGGATGGAATATGCAAACAGAAGGAGCTTGTTAACACAGAGCCCCGTGGAAGCTGCCTTCAGGACTGACAGTCATCTGTACATTCAGAAAGCAAACAAAACTTCCATCTCTTTAAAAGACAGTGTTATGGGGGAAACAAACAAACAAACAAACAAAAACCCCTGCGTTAATCTCAATGATAATGCAGACACACAAGTGTTTGAAGAATTATCACCCTTTATATGCTAATAGGTATTGAATGACAGATGTTTTCCAAGCAGATAGATGATTAATTTGGCCCTAAGTTACAAAGAAATTCAGGATACATGAATATTTAAGGGAGATTATTACTTGAAAGTAATTAGAACAGATATACCAGTAACTTCTTATATTAAAGATATGTAGCACCACCTTTTTCTCATTCTGAGTAGAAACTTTCCTTGTGATTAGTCCTAATTAAAATGAGTGCTGCAAACTGAAAAGGTCAACCATATCTGAACATTTATGTGCTTAGATTTCAAGAATAATTCCATGAGACATCAGTTCATGCCTATATATGTGATACAAGAAAGACAATTTGCTGACTGCATTTTAGCAACTGACCAAAAGCCATATTACACAAATATTTTGCAAACTAATATTGCAGAAGTTTATGAGGCTTTTGAATTGTGGGTTTCATTTCAAGTGAAATGCCAAATTGTATAGGATGTGAGTGCTAGTTCTGACATTGTGCTGAATGGGGACTGTGGTTTTTGAAGATTTACAGCAAGAACAAAAGAACAACAAAAAATTTCTGGAACTTCTGGTGTTAATGCAATTTCTAACAAAAATCCAGCTATGTTACAGAAATGATTGCAAACTGGCCATTCTCACTTTGCTGCCCGAAAGACTCTCTTGAGACCTCATGAAAACAGTTTTCCTGAAGCACTGGTCCCATCTTAGGATAGGCAAATGGTGAAGCAGTTGTCTAAAAGCAACAAAAAATGGCACTAGTAGAGCAGTTTTCCCTACAACAACCCTCTGAAGTATATATAAAATAGTTTATTCTGTAGTCTAGGTGGCTTTAGATAAATGCCACAGCAATGCTCTTTGTAAATGCACAAATCTAGGTAAGTACTGTATTGTGTGAGAGGGCAAGGTTTACTTTTTGTAGTTCCACACATTGATTCTGATGAACATTTCATGCAAAAGGAGTTTCTGTAGTAGAACATTTCAGAATTCATGAATAGTAATTGAGCCCTTTAGTTCTGCACTAAACTTAAATCCATTATTCTCCATTTAAAGCAGACACATCATGTTGCTCTACAGAACACTGCTCTGTCAATTCAGTGCTTTTTTCAGTGAGCTGGGCTAGAATATTAAGCACTCTTTGCTCTCAGTATTCTTGCTGTGCTTGGCACATTTGGATTCCATTTGAAGTAGGCAAATAGCAATTCTGCTGTTCATAATGAATAGCCTATATGTGTATATGCACCTTGCCTTTGAAAGGGAGAGCATATATTATTTGCCACATCTTGAATCTTTGGCAACCGGTTTGCTCCATTTCCTTTCTCTCTCTCTCTCTCTCTCTCTGCACATAAGCAGCAAGATGTAAAATGTAATAAAAGTCCCTGACAGATTTCTATCTTCTATACCAAAAAAATCAGTCTGCTTTGGCATTCGAAATGTATATATATATATATATATATTCTTGTCATGAACAAACTAAATAAATACATGTAAAAACAAAGAGTTAAGTAAGAAAGATTAAAGTTTCTAAAAGTCCCCTCCCATGCTGAATATTTTTCAATCATTTGCTAGCATGCAGCTGTTACTGTGCCTAGGTTGTAGTGTGCTGATGCAGCCATATGTCTGTTCATACCATGCTAGCGGAGATACGATTCAACCTCTCCCCATATAATTTTTTTTTAGTTGCCAAAGTTCTGGGAATTCACAGCTTTAACCCTGCTAGCACGTCCCAGTGAGTTTGTGCACTGGAAGGATTTTATGTTCATCATAAGCAATGAATCATAAAGTTTTGCTTAAATGAATTATCTCATCTGAGAATGGTGTGGTAAGCTAAGTTTTATAAAAGCATGCCAGAATTTGAAGTTTCCACCCTCCCAGGTTTTTTCCCTGTTAGCTATGGTTCTGTTACATTTACATCCACATTGACAAGGTTTGCCTGCACAGAAGCTGGGGGGAGGAGGAACTGATTAGAAGAATCTTTTGTTTAACACATCTCTACCGGTTCCTATGTCTAGGATAGGTCATACAAGGAAATGTCTCATTTTCATCCTTAGTGTTGAAGTAACCCTAGAATAATTAGATACTAAGGATAAATTATGGTGATGCTTATACAGGACATCCAACAGGTGACGTTTCTCTCTTCCATACCAGCAAAGTTGAAATACAGTTGCATGGGACAGTTCTCTGTTTCTGAGCCACTCTGTGTATGGAGCTGAGTGTAAAGCCCACTGTTCCTGCCGGCAGTGCCTGATGGTGTTTTCATCTGTGCATCAAGTAGGTGTCAAGGTAAAAGTGATCAGCAAAAAGCTGAAGCTGCCGACATTACGATGATGGTTTAAAACTAAGGCGGCTTAAAATGGGTGTCACAAGTCTTTACCAAGCAGTTAGCTGGTTAGATTGGAAAACCCCTGTGAAACAGTCCTCGAGGAGAGAGCACAGGCAGTGGGGGTTTCTTCAGCACAGCTCATGTGAGTTCCAGCTGTTGCAGCACCCATTCATATCTCTTTCCAGCCAATGATGGCACTGAATAATCTCCGTGTTTTACCTGGTGTGGCAACACCTGTGCAAAGGGAATCCCCAGTTCCCAGACAGCTAGCAGGAAAAAGCATCTTGAGAAGACTTACAACCATATTTCAGTCTCCTAAACTCAGAAGATGTCAATGAAGTGCTTTAAGATTTCCAATTACAACTGTCTCGTTTGAACCGAAAGATGTGTGAGGAACGTGAAGCTATTTTAGAAAATTGTTTAAAATGCAAATTGTCGTCTTGCCTCATAACCAATTTTTCAAGAAAATAAGAAGGTAACACTGGAATTTAAAGACTGTAATTTGAATTTAATATTAATGCTTGGGTGCTTGGATTGCAAAGCTAATTGACCCAGGGCCTCATGTAGTGTACAAAATAGATGCTCACCCAGAAAAGCCAATTTTTTTTATTTTATTTTTTTGTCAGGAAATGGAGACATTCTGCTATGGGCTAGGGTTTGTTCCTTGCAGAGGTCAAACCAGTGTCTGTTTGAAAAATTCATGATCCAGGAAAGGTAATTTTTAATGAATATTTATGAAATATGTCCTTCCTTATCAGAGCTGTGCAAGTTTTCAGAAGCTTGCCACTGAGTCTGGCTTCTGATTTTTAGCAAATAACTTGTGAGTTCCTTCTGAGCAAATATTCAGGTTACATTTTTGTCTAGCTTTTTCTATTTTTTTCTGGGATGTATCTTTTTGCATAGTAAGACATATCACTGTGAAGCATGTGTAATGCATCGTATACAGGTTGTTTTTTTTTTCCATAGGCGGCTAATGTTTTGAGAAGGTTAACATTTTTAATTAATTCTATTTCAGTGTTAATAATTTAAAAAAATCATCATGAAAACAAACGCGAGCTGATGGGTTTATGTAATTCATTTTTCTAATACAATGTGTAGCTAGGATTGCCAAAGATCAATAACTGGAAGGCTTTGCTAGACTAGTTTGCCTTTTTTTGAGTCTCAAATCTTACCTGCAAAGCCTCAGGGTGTTGCTGAACAATAGGTGAAAAGAATATTCCTTTGGGGTTTAACACTACAGCAGCACCTAGAAAAAGAAGCTGAGGTTGGTGTCTGGTCTTGTGTTTGTGGTGGCTGTTCAGCACAGTGTGTCTGAAGAGGTTCTTGTGCACACGGCAGAGTAAAAGAGGTCTGGAGCCAGAAGTGCTCCAAGGGGCAGGGACTTGCCAAAACCACGTGGCAGTCAAAGGCTGAAGCATCATCACGACTTCCAGACCAAGTTTGTTTTGTATTCCATGGGCAATGTTGTTTTAAAGGAGTCCGTGCAGAACATTTCAAGAAAAAATATTGCTCCTAAGTGTAGATAGAGATGACTCTATGGATGAAGGGATGAATAAAGTACTAGATTCTGATTTCTTCTAACAGTTATAAAATTTAGAATTGTTGTAAGGAATTTCACTCACTTTCCTCTCTGTTTTTTTACACCTTTTGTTTGTCGAAAAGACTTTACATTTTTATGTTACTTAATTTCTCCTAGGTGAGAGGTTTAGCCAATATTCCCTCTCCTCCTCACCTAAAACCCTCATTTATATTTCATTGTATATTAATAATATCATTATATACAGCATTTTAAATCATGCCTTTTTAAAAGGATACAATTTGATCACAGTGAGGCATCTTTTGTATAATGCCACCTTGCTTGATGCCTTTGCACACAGTGACCGTCCTGGGGCCAACATCAGCAAGGCAGATGTTTAAGGCACTTTCAGCAAGGAGGGACTCTGACAATGCCACTGCAGGCTGAATTTCTGCTATACTGCTTAAGAGTTTCCTTTTATTTCTGGCCCCATGGGTAGGTTCCCTCTGGAATTTCTTTCAGAGTTAATCCCAAGCGGATTGGAATTATTCATAACTAAATTTAATATAGGAGTACAATTCTCAGCTCGTAGATAAGCAGGCTTAGAGGTTGTATATTGTCTTAGGGTTCTTTTCAATACTCTAGATGGTAAATACAAAGCTTGTAGACAATATCAAAAGTAATATTACCTTTCAATGGAATCCTGGTGAAGAACAATCACATCACGATAAAGTCTTGAGTTGATTTGGTTCTTTTTAAAGATTTTAATGTCTATTATGTGTATAAAATAGTATTTAACTGAAAAAAAGGAAACGTCTATTAATAGGAGAAATATAATATCATGTGACTATACAAAATCATAGTTGAGTTTATTTGACATTTTATGTGGAATAAGGAAAAAAGACCTTGCAATAAACCCCCAAATGAGTAACAATTAAAGGGAAAATTTTTATAAATATCTGAACAAGGTAATTTCAATAACATGCATGTTACCCAAGAATCCAAAAGTTCCAACGTGTCACTGAAGTTGTTATAAAATACTTCCTAAAACCGTTATTTTTATGCTTGTTTGTGTATACCTAATAAGTAGAGAAGAAAGAATCCTGAAGAACAGCTGAGTTGGGAAACTAGAGAAGGCAGGGAGTCACATAGTTGTTTTGACTATCTGTCCTTGTTTCACGTAACAATTTCTAATGGATTTGATGAAAAATGGGATAGAGAGTCTGATGTAAATCTAACTATTATATCTCAGAAGTCTCTTTGAAAATATTAAGGTTCTGAATCTATAAACTTAAAACAGAGTTAAGGTCTTTTATCGCTTAAGAGTTCAACCTGTCTGATAGTGTCTGTGCCATTTCCCCTCCATCTCTTTGATTATGTATTTTTCCTCTCACATTAATGAATTCATTGTGAAGAGTAGTTCTGTGACCATCTTAATGATGGCTTCTCTTGTGCCTTTACTGCTCATGCTTAATTTATCTCTGAGAAGATTAAGTAGGAGTGGTGGTTAACCTGACTGCAACCTCCCAAAACAGATTGCTTTGATGAGGAAAATCATGAAGCATTTATTATTGGGTTTTGTTGTTCTTTTCCTCAAGAACTTTGCAGTAGTTCCTGAATAGTGGGAAAAGTTCTCCAAGTGCAAAATAAAGCATCTTTTAGAAATAACAGTAAGTGCATAATGAGACAAGCAAGTGGCTTTTCCTACCTCTTGTTCAGTCCTACATCTACATTCAGTCTGTTTTTCCTTTGTTCCCTCTTGTGCTGTTTAGAACTATGAGAAATTTTTTTTTTTTGCACAGAAAACAAATAGTAATATACTGAAAACTCATAATGATACCTTGTTTTTTCTGATTAGTGAATGCAGTCAAGCCTCATCTTTAATTGATAGCTTAACTGATTAGTCCTACTTAAGAAGTCATTCCTGACAGTCTGAAATACCTGTACTAGGCAGTATACATGAAATATATGTACTTACTTCAGCACTACCTACAATTGTCCTTCACTCCCCTGATGAACTGATTTCTTTATATTTTGGTTGCTCAACTTATTTTGGCTGGACTCTGTAGATGCTATGCAAAAATCTGACTGAAATGCGTCTTCTCCTCAGGTCAAATTCTTTTAAGAGGCTGGAAGCAGAGCAGAGGGGCAGAGCGCTCTCCCTCACCTACTACCCACGCTGCCTTGGATGCAGCCCAGGACACGACTGGATTTCTGGGCTCCCAGTGCACATGGCCGAGTCCAGTTCAGCCTCTCATCCACCAGCACATCCAAGTCCTTCTCCTCAGGGCTGCTCTCCATCCATTCTCCACCCAGCCTGTATCCGTGCTTGGGATTGCTCCGACCTTCAACGGTGACCTGAATTTTTGCATTTACTTGTAGCTTTAAGAGAAGAGAAACAGAAAGAGTAACCACAGGAATTTTTTTTTTTTTTCCTTTGGTAGGATCTATAAGTCACTCTGCCAGAAACCAGGAGAAGGTTTAAATATCCTCCTTGTCCTTTTTATGGTGTGGGATCTCTGAGAGCAGAAACATGCAAACTGGTAATGCAGGACAGTCTGCTCTCAGGAGGGGTGGTGGCATATGAAAGGTCAGTATGTGCTTAGGGTCATGTTTTGTCATTCTATATAGCAGTGTGCAAGGTGTTGCCAAATCTTTGGGGAGAGTGGGGAAAACAGCAGTTTGGGAAACCAGTGTCAAAACTGAATTGACCATAAGACTGTGATTAGTCTTAACTGTCTTTAATGGTTATTTTAGACTGCAAATTTTTTTCTGAACAGAAATTATTGTTTGTTAGCTGTAATATTGTAACTCTTCTTTTAGAACAGGTGTTTGTTAAAGAAATCTTATTAGGAAAAGCTTTTTATGCTCATTTTGGCCTCATCCTTGAATTTCCATCTGGGTTTTAACTTACATATATCAATTGTCCAGCTCTGCTCCTGATACAGTGAAATAATTAAGCATTTGCTTAATGGATTCACTGAATTAGGCTTTTTGCTACATGTTTGCTTTAAAATAAGATCTTACAAAAGAACAACTCATTAAGCAGCCTCTGGAAATTAATAGCCACATTAATAAAATCATGGTCTGCTTATCCTTGGACAAAAGTGTTTAAGAAGGTCTAGCCTGAACTAAAGTGGCATTTAGTTTTTCAGGGGCTTTTTTGTTTTTCTTTTCTTTTCCTGCTTTCTGAATTCTTTTGAAAAGGATAAACAGGCCAAGTCAGAACCCCAAGCATCCATTCATGTTATTCACGTCACTGAAATCCTTAAAAGTTGAGAATGAAAAGCATCTGTACACCCAAAATAGTAGAGCTACCATAGCCTCTTTTTTTTTTTTTTTTCTGCTTCTGGTTTCTGGACAGCGAAAATTCCTTTGTCTACCCTCAAAAGGGACAGCGCAACTTCCAGGCTTGGAGCCTGACCAGACTCTGC
Source organism: Cephalopterus ornatus (assembly GCA_013396775.1). Taxonomy (NCBI): domain Eukaryota; kingdom Metazoa; phylum Chordata; class Aves; order Passeriformes; family Cotingidae; genus Cephalopterus; species Cephalopterus ornatus. The sequence continues at coordinate 42,491 of VZRE01000459.1, forward strand.
AGCCCCTCATCACTTCCCTGTTGGGAGGGAATTCTGCTGCTCTGAAATCTGCCTCACTCTGGATTTATATCTCAATTTGATGTCACAGCTTGGTTTTGATGTACCTTCTTCCCAGGGAGCTGCTGGGCAAGGTATTTATAAACCCCTACTGAAAGCCCCTCCAAATAAACATATAAAAGTTGATTCATCCGTATGCAGTAGTTTCTTACTGACTAAAGGTATCACGGTAGAAAAATTGATTATGGAAATTCAGTCTCCCTATCTGAAAATAGAAGAGGACATTTCTAGAAACCCCATACTGTCAGAAGAAAGCTAACTACTACACAATGCAGTGAAATGTAATCAGGTTGTGAATAACCTGTAATTCACATACTTTACAAAGGGTTTTAAAATAGCTTTCTAGGCTTGAAGTAATTTTGCCCCTGTTATTATACTTACAAATAAAATACCTTTTTAGGATTTTTTTTTCTTTTTTATTTAAGGAATGAAGTTTCTAAGATCACAGCAGGCTGCAAAAATGACTCCAATTTATGCAATAATTGAATAATCTCCTTAATATACTCTCTGTTGGCTACTCAGACACTTTTGAAAGGCACTGAAAAATTTTATACTCTTCTCTAGCCTCACTGACTCTTTTGTGCTCAAAAGCAACAGGAATTAAGTATTAAAAATCACAGAGGCAGGGCACGGAACAGAGAGCTAGAAAGCGACCCCCTGACTTGTATGCTGGGCAGATTATGTGCTCTTCTTAAATTATTCCAAAGAGCTATTCAATCAAAGTGTTTGGGTTATTTTATCAGGCCAATAACTCCTGTGCCACTGCTGGATTGCTTGGGGAGCCCTGCTCCTATGACAAACTGCAGCTGACATTTTATCTTAGGGCAGAAATCTGCCTGTGATGGGATGGAAAGCTTAGTCACAGTCTCTCTTAGACTTTCTTTTCTCAGTCGTTGTGGGAATTTCATCAGTTACCACCTTTGTTTTCAGCCTTCTGTCTTTTTAATTGATTTTGTGCCATGTGGCCTACTGAACTCAAAATCATCATCTTTTAACATTGTGAACTTGGGAGGTTTTGTACAGTTAATTGGTGCTCATCAGTACAAGCCAAAATAGCAGTCACTGAAGTCATTGTCTGGTCTCATAGACACTGTCTGTGAGGGAACTTAGCACAGATTATTTTAAAAATATCAATGTGGTAAATGTGTTCTTGTTTAACTAAGAATAAATGAATAAATATCTCATTAAAACACTGGAAGTAAGAGAAAACTGTAAAAAATTTGAGCAAAATGAGCGGCTAGGAGGAGCTATCTAAAGATATGTGCTCCTGGTCAACACGGGAAATACCCATGAAGTATATTTGATATGTCACTATTAGTTATCAGTTAACTGATTGCTTAAATGAAATATAAACATACCATAGCAAAATGAATATCCCTTATAATTAAGCAGGTGCTGCTATTTAGCAGTGAGTGTTTTATTTAGCAGTGAGATATTAGTGTCAGTGTTAATGAGTGCTCTTTAATTTTGGTAAAATGTTGAGTTCATATTTTTAAGAATATCCCTTAAAAAGGCAGTAAAATCATGCTCCTTGATTTTAAAAACTTTATTTTCACCTAAGTATAGAAAATTCAAATAAAAGTCCATGAGACCCAACCTGGAATTTATCTCCTTTCTTCTATCTGAGTATTTTCTCCTTTTTCTGATTAAAGTGAAATTTCAAAGCGAATTGTTATGAAACTCAGCCATTTCTGTGGTGTGGCATCCCTGTATTAAAATTCTTATTAGGATAAAGTGGGCTATATTAGAATCATGGAATTCTTTCATTTGGAAAAGACCTTTAAGATTATAAAGTCCAACCTTTAATTATGAAGAATCCCTGCAAGCTTCTCCTATTGACTTAAAAAATGTTTGGGGTTTTTTTGTTTGTTCGTGGGTTTGGTGGTTTTTTTTTCATTTAAATGGAATAATTGATCATCTCTTCATCTTCAGAGGAAAAGTTACTCAGAAGAATATAGGGACCAAGTGGTAGACCAACTTCACAACCAATTTTTTATGATTCTGTGGTAATTATACACTAATGAGTGTACCTTGGAAACTGTATTGACTCACTGTTTCCCACTCAGAATAGCAACACTGGGTAGTTTGTGTTAGTAGCTGGAAACTGTGGATGCTATTAATTTAAGCAAATTTCCCACTGATACTACTCAGAGAAGCACTGAGGTTTGCACGGTTCAGCTCCATAACATGGAAGGATTATGTGAAGTCTAACAGCTGATGTGAAGTGAGGAGAATGACATAGGGGGAGTAACATTGTATTTAGAAGTATTGGCATAGTTGGGCTTTAAATCAGTGTAAAATAACAGCTTTAAATTGCATATGGACTTTAGAAGGAAATGAACAAGTTGTGATTAAAACGTGATTTTTTACCTTTTTTTTTTTTTTTTTAGCACTACATTTAATTTCCTTCTGTGCATATTCAGCTCTGCTGTGGATTTTGTCGTAACAAAAAAAGCTTCCAACTGTCTGATCTCTCTTTGTTTGACAAGCTGCTCTTTTTTAACACAACAATCTAGCTTTGAAAGCTATCAAAATTCAGTGGATGCCTTTACCTCGGGCCACGTAAAGGGATCAACCAAAAGTCTGCAACTTTGGGCTGCCAGGACTCGTTTTGAAAGTTTGCATTTGCAGCTTTGTATTTGTGGAGCAACAGTGACAACCAGCGGCCAGTCCCCTGAAGTTAGCCAAGCATTCCTTGTGGGCGTCCTGCACATTGCCAGCCAGCCACGCCCATTCTTTTCGAACGTGAATGATTTCACGATTCAAAAGTAAAGGGCAGGGCTAATTTATTTCCTTTTAAGTCAAAGTCTTAACTCTGGAGATGCGTTTAAAAGAAAAGAGTGCTTCTCTTCTCAAGAGCAGATGTGCTCTTGCAACGGAGCTGCCACACGCAGACCAAAAAGGTCCCTGCTGACCCATCTCGTCCATATTTCAGCAGCATATCTACATATGTACGACCACTAAAGGTTTCTGTGCCTTGCTTGGTGGTACATGACACGGATCAAACCAAATTAACTGTGCAGAGCAAATCCTGCTTTAGTTCTTCTGGAGAGAAAAGGTTTAAGTATAAAGGTCACCCTTTGCTTCTACCTGGCAGTCAATACACATAATACATGGCACTTTGTTGCCTGCCTCTTAGTTTGTTATTTCTTCCTTAAAAATACAGTTTTTATCTGAGAGAGAGAGATATATTTTACTCCTGGTAGTGATGCTGTAGAACCCTTAGTAAAAATAATCTTATCCACTGCTTTTCGGTTTAAAAAAGTTAAGTATCTCTTGTGCTCTGAAGTTTGAGCTAACTGTACTTCAGGGATTATTTTTGTGGAAAGGTGTCCTTAAATTTGAGGAAGATGCCAGGCCTCAGCCCGAAGTAGTTTGATTTAGATTGTTTAGAATTATTCCGTGAACAACATTTCACGGCTTAATGCCAGGTAAATAGTTTACATCAGACTAGAAATACCAGCCCTCTAAACATCCTATGACACTTCTCCTCCTTAGCAAATGTTTTTCCCCCATTACACTGAAGAGCAAACAAAAGGTGGCTGGGAGGTGAAGGTACAAATGAAAAAAAAAAAAAAGAATCTCCAAACCTTCATTTCCTCTTCTCTGGCACAGTTTTATGAGCGCTTATGGCAAATTTGCTTCTGTAATCATAACTTGAACCCATCTGGGGATGAGATTGGCTGCTAGCTCGGTATTTCCACTTAACATATTCATGATTAGCATGCACAGAAGGAGTAGAATTAGGATGAATGTTTTTGGAACAGTACAGATAAATCCTCCTAAATGTAGTACAACAGCTCTGGAAATGCACAGTAGTGGAATGTAATGAAGCTGAACTCTGTAGAGAGTTTGGTATTCTCAGTACCATGCCTCTCCTAATGAACTCATTTAGATTAGAAAATGGATTTAATATTTCATTGGAATTAACCTGAGCCAGTAAAGAGGATTACAATTTCTTTCCATAAATATGGTGATATTACAGGGTGAGGTAGCATGTTGCATGAATATTAAGCATTTTATGAGCATTGTCATGAAGCCAGAAAGAGTATAAGGTAATTAGGTTTTAATATAGTGATACTGTTCTTATGGTAATTAAATTTGAAAAGTGATAAAAGTATATTTGAAAATTATTTAAATCCATATTTTGTTGCATTTTAACAACTTTAATAATGCTTAAAATTAATATTATGACACGGTTACCCTAAACAATCAATTTCAACAGGTTGTTTTTAAGCATGGAAAACTAAAAATAGCATGGATTCTGAAAACAGGGAAGAAGGCACATTCCAGGAAAGACGTGACAAGTTTATTCCATTTTCTTTGGAACAGTATCTGCTGGTGGGAGAACACTTAGAGCAACAGGGAAAAAATCTTGACACAGATGTAATATTTTCCTTTGTTTCTCAAAACCTTGCAAAGTTGTGTCCCAGTGTTGTTTCTGTCTGTTAGACTGTCTTTTATAGTCATAAATGTGTTCTTAATCGCAGTCTGTGTTCTCCTACTTTTGAAAGGTTATTTGCTGAAAAAAAAAGACTAAATAATTGTAGTTGTCTTTACAAATGTCACTTTAAAAACCCTAAAAAAACCAAAAAAAGAGTACTGCAACAGCTTGATAAAGTTGTTTGAGCATAATCTCTAAGAGATTTAGTTTTTTTAAAAAAGAAATTTACAATGTGAAATTGATTTTCAATATAGACTGTCTGTAAAAATCATCTGCATATCTGAACAATTACTAATTTTCCATCTGAAACTCAGTGTATGCTGCGTTGGAGAATAACTCTGAGGTTGGGGCAAGTACAGGACAAATACAAGTAAAGTTGGACAATTCCAGCTATATCCAATTGGGTGTAAGGACTGGCTTCTTGAGAGAACTTCCCCCTGCTATAAAAGCTTTTCACTTCAAATGGCTGAATGCGCAGAGTAAACGTGTAAGGGCACCAAGAAGGATTGTTTCCTTTGTAGGAACCTTTCAGCAATTTAGTTCAATAATGGAGCAATATTTACAACCTGTTTATGTTGTGAGAAAGATCAACAACATCAAACCTAGTGCAGTCGACCTCAGTTGTCAGTGTTGTTGTTTGTGCTGAAAAAAATTATCTTAAGTATAAAGTGTTGGGGTGGGAACGTGAAAACAGAACAATCTCAACAGTTCTGAGGATGTATAGAGATGGCTAAATAAGAAAATATATCGTGTCATGACTGTGGTAACTTGAAAGAAAGAAAGAAAAGTTAAATAGATGCATGTTATGTGATTTTTTTTTTTCCAGTTAGTCCCAAAATGTACGTTATGCAGCAGCATACAATCTGCTACAAGACTACATATGCTTGATCACCGCTGTTTGTACTGATAGAGCCTTAATACACTCAGGGTCTTTTAATTTTTCTTAGTATCACATGTATCAAGGACATCTGTGAGCAGCTGGGTTTCATGAATATTTCCCCTCAAGGCCAGCTCTCAACAAATCTTAAATTGCAAAATGTTAAACTCTAAAAATTTGGCTGGTGCCTAACTGGGAGGTGATAAATTCTCCCTTGGATTTTCACTACTTTTTAATGAGCATATTCATATTCATGGACTGGTGAGTCAATGTTATTAAACCTAAAAAAAACAAACCAAAAGAAAAAAATAAAGAGAAAAACAAGAAAACAAACTGGTAAGAAGATCCCAAAATTTATTTTTTAGCAGTTGTTTTGGTTTTATTCTGCATTCTGGTGGTGGTAGTACTTGTTAGTACTACTATACGGTCTTGGTTCCCTGGATCGGGAATTATTTATGTGCATCACTTATTTTGGCATTCCTACCATATTTATGAAGAGAAGCTACAGAATCACTTATCTACCTAATACTAGTCTGCTTGGCCAGCAATTAGTTATGGTACCAGTCTCTTACATTATTCTGAGTGCTTCCAGCTTCATCAGGTCTTCAGGGATTCTGCCTTTCTCTCTTGAGTCACCAGAATTTGCTTCTCCAACCAGACACCCTGAAGAGTAAAAAGGAAAGGAGAATGGAGTAAGAAGGATGGAAAGTAATGAAAAGACCTGCTGGTTACTTTCTTCCCCCTCTTCTCTCCTCAGCTTTGTTTAAATAATTTCATTTCCTTCCTAAGACAGTTCTGCTGGTGAATTTTCCCTGAAGCGCTGGGAAAGCAGTGACAACAGCCTGTCTGAGGAGATTTGCCTCGAGGCAGGACTGAAATTCCCTAGAAGGCTAAAATGCTGCCCATCACTGTACAGTGGCTTCTCCCTGCAAGAAAATCTCAAGAGGTGGCAGTTCTTTTTATTGAATTTTGATCTTCATGTGCTTGCAGTACAGTCCTGGGTGAAGTTCTGCACTGGGCTTGAGCAGTGAGCGAGTGGATTACAAAGTCAAATGACAGAACTAAAATTTTAGTAGCAATGTCTTAATGACACAACACTGAGTTGTAATTCTCTTTTTGTTATAAATACATTTTCTTCCTTGGGTTTTTATCTCTGTTCTCACTCAATTTTTTTCATTTTCATAATTAATTAAAATGGCAATGTTCTATAACCAGTGATTGAATTATATGATATTACTTGCCCAAGGCGATCAAAACTAATCAAAATAAGGAGTGAAAGTTTTGCTATTTTTAATACAGCTGATTTGATTCCTGGGGTTTTGATCAAATTAAATGAAGGATCAAATTAACCAGTGATTAAATTGAGTAAAAGGCACTTTGTATGCCTGAAATATGTTTTAATTTAATTAATTTCAAGACACAAAATATTAACTGGTGTTTTAAAAATTCATTTGTATTTCACCGTTTAATTTTCAAGAAACTATTTCCTTCCCAAGGTTAGAACCTTTTACAAGAGAAAAAAACACACTTTTAAAATAATTTCCTGCTTAATCCTTTTATTCCCTCCCTATACTTTTTAATGCTTGTAGAGAATCCTTTGCACTCATAAACTATTATTCCGAAGCTTCTGAACTCAGCCTACAAAGACTTGATGTGCCAAAGGCCAGTTTAGCAGAAATCTGAGACTCCTCAGAATAGAACCTGCCAACCTGAGCAGACAATTTTGACCACAAAAGACCTCAGGACGTTAACATTTAACCCACACATTCGTAGAAGTGTTATCATTTTTGTCATACAGAATTTCATTAGCGTTCTCTTAGTATCTAGTTCATATCTTCTTTATTTAATGGGTTAACAAGAAATCTAAAAATGAGATTTCTGTTAGGGTGCAGAAGTGGTCTGCATGAAACAAAAATCATCCACAATATATTTTTGTTTGCATGCCCAAAAAAAAAAAAGGTTTGAAACTGCACTCGTGACTCCTACAGGGAGTTTGCACAGACTGATGGAAAGTGGCTGACCCAGGTGGGGCACAAATGCAAGAAGCTGCAAATAGAGGTAATTTTCTTAAAGGTGGTTTTTACTTAACATTTAACATTCTTCAGAATCAGAGAATAACATAGGGAAAGGCAAGGTGAAGAACAGGGTCCAATTTTGTGAGTTAGAGTGTTAGGCAAGTGTTGCCTTGCATTGAAACACTTCTCTTCCACTCTTTACTATTAATAGAAGTGAAATAAAGCTATAAGTGTGTAAACATACCAAACATTGATTAAAAATACTCAATGTTGTGTATCAAGGCTGAGTGTACTTATGCATTTGAGGCACTTAAAAAATTTCAAAGCAGAGTGTATTGGTTGTAAGTGGAGCCTAATCTCATTATTCCTTAGGTCCTGGAAAAGGCATACTTAAAGGATTAGATCTAGTTAGTGTGATCAGCACGGTCAGTCTGTTGCAGTTATTTTTGATTAATGAATTTATTCTTTCAAAAGGAAAAAAAATGTTTTAGTGGGAGGAGAGAGAAAATGAAAATTGAACACTTAGAGAAGTATGAAAGTATGATAATCCTCTAAGTAGCCTTTTATAGTAACTTGTGGTGTCATTTTGAAATAGCCTCTACCAGGAGGTGAACAACTGGCACAAGCTGGATCCTGACTTACTCTGTGCTTGGAAGTGATTGTTAGTCAGAGGGAATAGAAGCTGTGAGATAAAATGTTGGTGTTGGCAGGTTGATAGTCCTGGTGATAACCTTAGGAGAAGCATGTAAGACAGGAAAAGGCACAAGCTGCTGGATAGTTAGGAAATAAATGGCCGATAAAGCCAAAGAGTAGAGAAGCATTGGAGAGCCCTGGGATTGCATAGGTGCAACGACCACGTTTGTGGCCTTCAGGGTAAGGTCAGCTTTAGTGGCTTGTCTTGTATGTCCTGTGCAGGACTCACCCTTGAGGTTATACACTTTCTTTGGGTCTCTGCTTAACATGGGTGTTGGTGCTGTTGGGATGCACAGTGCCCACATGAATACCGGGAGATGCTCACTGGTGGCAGCTAGGCCTGCAGGCACCTGCAGTTCTCCAGGGTTTTTTACTATACACAAAACCATGATCTCTTAGAAACCTTACATGCAAGATCCCTCACAGAATTTAAATTGATTTCCTGTCACAATTTTTATGTTTGATAATGAATGTTTTGTTTGGTGGGAAAAGGATCTTGAGTTTCCTTTCCTGGTCTTGCAATCAGTTTGGAATTTGAGTTCGTACCTTCATTTCAATAACTTTTTCTATTCAATGACCTGCAAAATTAATATAATTCTAGTTATTTATTTTATATGGTTATTGAATGACTAATACATTTTAAGATCCTTGGATAAATGATGTCATGGACCAAAGTGGGTTTATGGTGTTTGCTCCGTGCATTTTAAAATTGCAAATAAAATATTTGGACAATTGTTTTATGAGTGTTATCAAAGGTATTTTGAGAAATGCTTGTAACTGCAAGGCAGAGTTTGATGCAAAAGGTCAGTTATATAACTCTATTTCTATTGCATCTATGAGAGCTATTATATTTTCTGTGGCAGTTTTAACCTTGAATATCAGCGGTATGACATCTGTGAGTTCTTGAACGTTGTTTATTATTTTCTCAAATTTTGCTGATTTATAGAAGTAGTTCTTCAATCAGTAATATGTTTTGCTTTGAACTTATCTCTTCCTTATTCCTACTTCCCACTTAATTTGAAGAACTTCAGTTATCTGAAAGATGCAAACAGAAAACCAATACTTTTTAAAATTCTACTACCTACCTGTTATTCTCTTTTTTCTCTGATGGATATAATCAAAATTCTTCTGCTTCCTCTTTGGTGTTATGCACTTTACATGACATCTAGAGGCCAAAATTGATGTGAGCTGTAATTAATCTTTCTGTGATACTTTATAGACCCATTGGTAAACCAGAGATAGGAATCACACTGTCTGCATACCTAAAGTTGTTGGACATTCCAAAATGAATCTGTATTCAGAAATTGTATTTCATAGTGTCATCGTCCAGTAGATGTAAAAGATCTATTGAGGAGAAAAAAAAAAAAAGCCATGAAAAACAAAGACTGCATTTGTTTTAAATGCAGTCCCCTGTGCAATTAGTGCATATATAAGTTGTACAGTAATCTAATTAGAGCATCTGACATTTGCCTGTGACAACCAGAACCCTTTAGGTAATCAATAGTGTTAATATAAAGTGCCTGATTAAATACACCTTCATTTCCATCTGTATTCTCAAGATGATATGCAAATTCAACTTGCCTGTATAATTTCTAATACCTATCTTCTGATTCTTGCTTTTGACTGTATCTACTTCATCCATCAAAAGATCAAAAGGACCAAATTTTGCTATATAAACCATAATATGTTATACTGTTGTAACTTCATATGCGTTCTGTGAGCTGTTTCAAAACATCTCATTCAATAAGCTTGAGTTTCATTAAGCCATTGTTATGTATTTGCAAACATATTACTAAATGGAGCAAGCAGAAAACAACACATTTATTTAGAGATGAAGTTTACATAGCTTAAATATGGATCACAAACAGGGTTTTTTAATTTTCTTTTGAGCTTTATTAACAGGGAATGGCAAAGGTTCATTTTTTTGACGATGCATCCTTTTTGAAGAGGAACATCTCTTTCTGTAAATTACTATGTTGTTTAGATCTGGTTTATCACTTTAAGCTACATATTTTAACATCTCCTTTTCACCCTCTGAGACTGGTTATCAGGTTTACTATTATCTCGGTCCTGGTAGAAACATGTCTCTCAGGATGCAGCCCATTGATTAGCAATTAGCTAAGCTTGTTTCAAGTCATAAACACTTTAGACCTTGAACTGATGTTTACATTGAACCTTCCTAACTAGTTTATGCTTATTCCTCTAGCCTTCAAATTCAGTTTGGATTACCTACACACAGCTGCAGGTCCTTGGGTGTGTGAGGTCATTATCAATAATAGTAATTAGTTTCTGTGTAATGTTGTGCCTAAGGAAAAAAAAAGCCTTCATTTAGCATTTCTACCTGATATCCCCTGAACTCTAGTTCAAAGTGGCTGGTCTGGGAATGTTGGGACAGTCTTGTCCCATGGCCAGGGCAGGCAGTGTCCTGCAGGGTGTCCTGGAGGTGGCAGAATGGCAGGATGCCAGTGCCAGGAACAGGAGAAGTTAGGAGCACACTCGAAACAATTTCTGTTATGTTTGTCTGCAGTCACTAACCCTAACTGGCTACAGCCGCCCACTTCTTCAACCAAGGACTATTTTAACCAAAAATGTCAAATGCCACAGTAGTTTTTAACATATTATGAAGGATAAGCATAATCTGTGATTGTTCTTCTGATGTAATTTTAAATTATATTCATTTGGTACCTAAAACTTTTTTTAATAATGAAGACTGTGAATAATTTTAATGTTTTGATGTTTAGACCTAATGCAGCACAGGACTATAACTAACAATAATTCTACAATACTTAAAAAGTACCTGAGGTAATTATAGGCCTAAATTTTCATGGCCATCGCTCTCTCTCCCCTAATTTACACAGACATCTTTGAAATTACTGAATTTTGGCTTCTATATTTCAAATAATAACTGTTTACTCTGGGGAAAAAAAAAACATACCCACAACTAAAACATATACATAAGACAAACACACATTCCAGATAAGTTTCTCTAGAGGTTCCTTTCCTGTACACGAAAACCTGACAACCTAAACCCAAATGAAAATGAAAAAAAAAATCTTTCCACTCTTATTTTGCAATTTAAATAACAGTTTTTCCTTCAGTGTATTCAAATACTTTAAACTGATGGAATAAGAAAGGATAAAGTTGACCTAAGATAAAATACAAAAGGATGTTGAAGGCTTTCTTGGAAATGCCAGAAAATGTTTATTCATAGGTTTCTCAGAAACAGTATTTATAAGTCTGTGTATTATGCACATAAATATTTTAAAAAATAGTTTATATTTCTGAAGTTTTAGTGTATGTTAAGATGTAAGATGATTGTCATCTCTCAGTTACCAAAATATTTTTTAAAAATGTTTTAGAATGAATTTGCTTTGTTGCCACTTTCCAATTTCCTCAAAATATTTTTGTCATGAAGATTAACGTTGATTCATGTGAAGTTTAGAGATGGTTTCATTTTATAATAATTATTTCAGGAGTATTATCATGTCCTTTTGACAGTTTAGTGCTTATATTCTAAATAGTCTAAGGAATATGTTTACCTATTAGTTTTACTCAAATTATTTCAAAACTTCAATACTAATAATGCACAAGAATAATGAATTATTTCTGCATCGGTTCTGATTTTTCCTAGTATATTAAATCATACTTTATTTCAACTTTAAGAGCAGATTCATCAACGTACTAAAGCAAGTAGAGCATGCCAGCCAGCTAAGCTGGATTTTATGGTTGTTTTGCCTCTCTCCAGCACTGCTGAACAGTCAAAGTGTGTTGATGATGCATAAGATACTATATTTGAAATATTAGTGACATCAGCATGTTACATAAGGGCAAAAGGGAGAGCTCAATCTCCAAGTCACAATTTCCACAAGCTCTATGGACAGGTGTGATTACATTTTTCTTCATCATGCTCCTTCCCCAGCAGAAGGAATCATGTGAAAAGGAGTCCTTCGGGACCTGTTCCCCAGGTAGCGCGTGGCCAGCTGATTTCTAAATTCCATTAAAATGGAGCTGAGTACTCCTCACATCACATTTCTAGTGCCTCTCCATGTTATACTTCTCATGTCTTTACCCAGTCTCCCTAGACTCTTGATATATTACAAGCACCAGAAGTTTTCCAAGCAAATTTGGTTGACTAATTAGCTCTGATGTCACAATAACCTACCAGTATTTCGTCTTACTGTTGTTAAGTAAAATTAACTAATAGTAAGAGATACTAAACTTAACTCTTCTTTTTCTGGAGCAGAGGCTTATATACAGGAATTCAACAGCTGTTAAAAATAAAATTCAAGAATCCGTAATATTTTCTTTTTGAGGTCATTAGCAGAAAAAAACCCTAACATATGCTGAACGGGCCCACGCTTTTCTTACAGGAGTAAAATTTTAATTAACTTTAACTCCGATTAATTAACTACCTTGTAATTTCACAAAAAATTAATTGTTCTCACAGGCTGCATAGTAATTTCAGAGATAATGCACTACATTCATCACTTAGAACAAAAGTCCTTGCAAGATGGCACTTGGTCAATACAACAAATGAGATTTTCCCCTGAGCCTTCCCCAGGCTGAACAGTCAGTCCCACATTCAGCCTTTCCTTACAGAAGAGATGCTTCGATCTTTCTTTGTGGCCCTTCCCCGGAATCTCTCCAGCGTGTCCATCTCTCTCTGGTGCAGGTGAGCCCAGCAGTGGACACAGTGCTCCAGGTGTGACCTCTCCAGTGCTGAACAGAGGGCCAGTATCACCTGGCATGTTTGCAAACAGAGCAAAGCTTTGAGAAATTCAGCGTGGTTTTTCTGTTTTTTTGGCGACATAAAATATTCTGCCTGGCCTCCAGCTGTCAGCCAGAGGACAGCAGATCTGCCTTGGGCTGTAAGTCATATCTGCCAGCCTTGTATGGTTGTTGTGGCTGCCTGCATGGTAATGAATGCTATATTTAAGTAACTGAATCTTATCCCAGCTGTTGGTTTCATGTTTGTTGGGGTTTTTTTAGTTTTTTTCACATTATCCCTAGACTTTTTATCTTGTTTTAAAAAGATTTTAGAAAGATTTTACATCATTGCCTTCCCTTGACAGCTGTTACTTGTTTTCTTGTAATCCCTTGGGTTTACAAAAACCAAAGGGTTGTGTATTTTGTTAGGTTATTCATCCCAGAATTATTTTTCTTTCTAAAAGAATGTCACTATACTTTTTATTTTGTGTATATTAGGACCTCATCTGTCTTCAAAATATCGAGTATTCCGAATAGCAGCCATCCACAAAATAGTAATCTGATATTGTTAGAATAATCTAGCAACCCAAATATATCAGAAGTCACTAATTGTCTGTAAATAAATTATCTTACCTTCTTTACTACATTTGCTTTCCCACACCCCTGAACCCAGCATTGGCACTGTGGCTGTGAGCATGTGGCCCTAATTGCTGAACCTTTGGTTGCATCTTTTCCTCCATAGGGCATTATCTTTCTGTAGAATAGAAACCAAATGCCTCCACCAGGCAACCTCAGTGATATTAAAATAATTGTAAAGTGTGACACAATTTCAGGCATATACACGCTGCTATACTGAATCCCATTGGTAATACCTTCTTGCCTGCTTGTGTCATCCCACAATCATAGCAAATGCTAACTCATTATTAGGGTAGCAACCTTTTTTTACTGTTTTGAGGCTGCAGACTATAAGCAGTTCGAATTCAAGTAATGACTTACCAGTAGGATCTTTGTCATTTATGCTTTAAGTGTATTTTTAGTGAATAGGCCTTTAAGAAATCAATGAAAGCTCTGAAATGGTCATTTTTCAAATGGCTAATCTCTTCTTCAGCTTTTCCATTGTATCAGATATCAGGATCATTTAAGGCTGAAGCACAAACTACTTTCTCTCTCAGAAAATTTTTCACTTCTTTCTTTGTCTCAAGTTTCAGTTTCAGCTACTGGATTTGGGCAGACCTTGGAATTTACATACCAAGTACTTTCCAAATGACTTTGAACTCCTTACAAAGACTCGGAAAAAGAAATTAGGTTTAAAGATGATAATTATAAGCACCTATATCCTGTACCCTTCATGTACATAAAACTCCCATTGATTTCAATATGGGCTTATTTTCACCATCAGTGTCAACAATGTGAATAATTTTATTCCTAGGCTTTATGGAATATGAATTGTAGATTTATCACCTTCAGAATAACAAAAACAACAACAAAAAAAGGGCAGTATGCCAAAAAGCACTAAAACTCTTTTATTACAAACTTTGTACCAGCTTCCATGGCAAGAAATGACCCCAGTTCTCAGTGGTTCCTCTTCCTACTACTGCTGCTTTGCAAATGAAACTTTAAAGATAGAACTATGCTTGACATAATTGCGTGTTTACTTTTGCATAAGAAAAAAAAGATGGTGTGATATTTGTTACCTAGGGGAAAAGACAGTTTCAAGGGTCAGGGGTTTTTATTTTATTTTTAAATATTAAGTATTTTCAAGATTCAGAACAGTCTTTAAATATTTAAAGTAAATCTCTACAAATTGAGTCACCTCTACCTTTTTAACTGCATGTGCTAGCTTCTTGTTATGGCTTTTGATGTAGTTCTTGGAAATCTGTTGTTCTCTGTGCAGAAGTGTGTAGTATAACTGACAACCCTTGCACTGAAATGAGCAGGGGGTGAAGGAATTTTGCGGTGTTTTTTTGTGCCCTGGTGGAATCCTTGAACAGAATTTAGCTCTTTTAGAGTACAGATGGAGTGATTTGGTTTAGTGAGTTGTAGAAAAGCAATAATAAGAGATCTTGTCATAACGATTTTTAAAAAAATAATCCTTGACTTGCCAGATTCCATGCAAGGTACTGGGTATTAAATTTTAAATAATCCTCAGAAAAGAGAGCTTGAAAATGGCAGCATAAATAGGTGGAGAGTATTTATATTTTCAGTTCACGTTTCATCTGTCTTGTTCTCCTTAATCAGAGTAAAATGTTTCAAAAACTAATCAATTTATGAAGTCACTCCAGTAGTACACACTTGTACATTTCCTTCTTTTTACTATTTTTAAGGAGTGATTTATTTGAAGGAATGACTGACAAGGTTAATGATGTAAATGGAATATTTTAAGGAGGGTGTTTGATTGGACTTTTTAATATTTCCACTATCAATCATTATATTTTTTCTGCTATACCTTAATCTACTTTTCAGGAAGTATTTTAAAAACTAGGAGACCATTGACACTTAAATGTTCCAAACAGCAAATTTATTCTTTTGGGACAGTTTATAAACTGAATTTCTGGGTAGAAATTGGAATTTATCTTCAATGCATCTATTATCAATTAATCAGCCAAGTTTTGATGACCTTCTGTTACACAGCCAAAGCTGCTAATGTACAGCTTGTACTTTGTTATGCGTGTTCATGTAACTCTAAAGCCAAATTCAAAGCTTCTTTTGTCCATGAAAAAATAGGAAAAACAAAAGCATATGGGCTTTCCTAAATGAAGACATATAATATACTGTTATTTTATACTAATGTCTGGTCGAATGACAAATTTTGTTATAGAAGGAAATGAATTTTAGGGAAATTAATCTTACTAATAAACTCTTACTAACTGTCTTGGTTGCAGTCCTTCTTCATGTCTCAGAAGAGTCAGAGAGGAACAACCAGTGCACCTGAGAAAATGTCATAATTTTCCAAACTCTTGTGCTGGTGGATGGCCGTGATTGCTCAGTCAACAGGGTAAGCCAGGGGCACACCCAGTGGGTACAGACTCTGTGATGCTGCTGGGCATGAAAATGCTAACAAGCAATGCTGCTTTAGGTTCAAGCAAAATAGTGCAAAATTCCTGGAGTCTCTGGGCAGCTTGGAAGATGGTGCAGCTCCTGGGGAGACCTTTAAGTGCTCTTCAGGCACCAGTGCAGCATCAAGCTGGCTGCATGTCTGAACTCCCAGCTTCTGGAGACCCCCACTATTGCCTCCAGCAGCCACCTCCTGACTTTGCAAAAGACTGATGAGGGCACAGCACAGTTAAGACAAAGAGTGTTCACGTACCTCTTTGTCCCAAAAGGTTTGTGTGGATGAGTCATCCTTCCCACGTGCCAAAAGGTCATGTAGTCCACCCCCAAGACCTGCAGTCACTGCAGAGAGAACTCCCAGAGGCCAGAGGTCAATTTTTGTCTCAAAGGAGAAGACAGTCCCAGATTATGGACATTTCCCTGTTGCATTCTCCATTGTCTCTCTGCCATACATGTAACAGCCTCGTGTTTATGACTACTCCTCTACAGTCCATGGTGGTCAATAATGCCCACAGGTGATGTTGTGAGGAGCGACAGTCAGCAAGTACCATTGTGCTGTTTGGAAATCTGTAGGTACTGAGTAAGTTACTGAGGAAAATGGGTGCTTCGGCTCAGACCTTACACAAGCAGTGGTGGAATGACAAGAAGAGTGGTGCAATAAGGCCATTTGCTTGAGCTAAAGAAAAGCAGTGTGCTTCCTGAAGATCTCCGAGGTGATACCTGCAGGTGAGTAAGGCAGTGTCCTTGGGATAGCCTCAGCAAGCCTTGGAGTGCAGGAGTAAGGCAAACATTTGGCCAGCTGGTGGGAAGGTGGGGTGGGGGCATGGCTAAACTACTCTAAGGTCTGTTCTGCAAGCCTCATGCAATGAAAATTTGAAGGGTCTCAGCAGCAGGTGTTTTGATCTGTGCCAGATTTCATGTTAATGTGGACATAATTCCTGTTGGAAAAAACCAGATTTCTCTGCCAATGGTAACAAGATTGTAATACCCTCAATGCAAGAAATTTAGGCTGGATTAGGGATGAGTAAATCTGGTAATCTGCAGAACCTAAAAATAGATACAAGTGCTTTAGATATGTTATGTATGTATGTATGTGCATATAGAATAGGTAACTGTCAGCACCTTTTTAAAGGGGAATAACAGTCTATGCAGTTATTCACACTGACTTCCTAGTTAGAAATATACTTTCAGGCAGTGTATCTTTCAAGGTGAAAAATAAGTATAATAGCAAACTTATCTCATTAGATCTTCCATAGACATTTTGGTCCTGTGCACTGTAAAAGAGAAAAAAAGGAGGATGAAACTTCTTTGAAGAACCTCGAAAGGACCAACACTGTTACAGAAAAAAAAGAAATTCAACAGATAAAAGTGAAACACTGCAATGCCTTGTTTCCACAGAGCTAGCACAAGCAAATATTGAATCAGAGACTGAGCCAATTAAAGGCACAAAGTCCTTGCACTGTAGAAGTGAAGAGCTGCAAACTGGGGAGCTAAAATAAGAGATGTCAAACCAATATTTATATGTATAAACAAACATATGCACTAGTCTGAATAGGTAAATAATTTACCTGGAAATTGGAGAGACAAGACACATTCATGACAATGTCCTTGTCTGTTGGTATTGCAAATGTGAAAATGTGTGTATATATATGTAAATGTCTTTCCTTTACATAAAGAAGGGGAAAGGAAGAAGACTGACTTTCATCTGATCCAAAGTTCCATGAATTTTGTTTGTAAACTCAGTGATTTTGGACAGGGCCCCCACCACACAGTTTCATCAACTCATCTCTTCATGTTTAAATAATTGATTGAAGCCTGATTCTAGTTGCTCACAAATATGTTAATGTTATGTATCCCATACATTTCAAGCCATTGAAATAACTGCTCATGCAATTTTGTCTAGGAATATGTCAAAAATCTATTTTATCATAGAAATTTCTGCATAAACAATCTGATAAGTAACTAAATCTTTCAGCAAAGTTTTTCTTATTCATCAGCCTTATAAAGGGTTTAGTTGTTTGCACATAAAAATGTTTTGATTCTGTTATTCATGATGATGAACATTGATCCTCATTGAGATCATATCCCTAGACTTTTCACATTAATTCAGCAAATGTTCCCACTGGCAGATAAATGAAAATAGTTTAATAAGTCACCACTTGCTACAAGGATCCTAACTTTTTTTTGATGCTGGACATCAACAGTCAATAGATACATCTGGAAATTTTTTTGTACTTGTCTGTTTATTCACATGGCCATAATCATAATGTCTTAGAATAAATAGAAGTTTTGAAAATGAAAAGGAAAGATTTATTTATGTTAAATTAGGAAGACATTGGAAGACACTAAAGTGCAATAGTAGTCCAAGGAAAGCAATTAGGATGTACATATGACCAAATGTGTCTGCTAGTGATACTTATGGTATAGTTAATAACATACCTGAAAGTAGCTAATAATGTCTGCACTCTCAGAAATGAAATTATCTTGAAAGCTTCACGGCCTTGGTCATCTTACAGTAAGTCATGGAAAATACTGGAATTATGGCAGTAGTTATTAATTTATAGAGTAGCTTATGTTTCAGTACATGAAATGAATGGATATTGATATTCTTCTCTTAAGGCAGTTCACTTGCAAAGCATGTTATATCACAAGCTTTTACCGTATATAAAACTACACCCAACCTTTTTTTTTTAGAATTTTCTATAGTTTTACAGCAAGTCCTCCACGTATTTTATTTATTTATACCTTCTCTTTTTATACTTCCTTTGCCTCGGTATCTTTCATTTAAAAATGAAATAAAAATGTACTGGCCCATGTCTGGGATATCCTTGGGTCTAATAAGTTTATTAGCTTTTCCCTGATGAATTTTGTAGGCTCCACTTCTTCCACTGAGATGGGCTTACATGGATCAATTAAGTGCAGTCACTCCCTAAGTGGAAAATCAAATTAAATACCAGCCTGGAAAACAGAATGGTTAAACTATGTCACTGTGATGTGAGACTGGAACGAGTCTGTGAGAAGATGGATCCTTGGAAGATGTTGCTTTTCATTTTTGCTTTTCTTTCTTGTCTCCTTAATCTGATGCCAAAAATACTGACAGCTCTTGATGCTGTAACATTGTGCTGCTGCCGTGGATAGAGCTGACTCGATAATACCGAGGGCAAAGCCTGGTTGCAGCTTCCCTCCTTCCACAGAGAAGTACCTGGAGAATTTTGTTGAAACCTGCTGGGAAGAGCAATCTCTCTTGGCAGTGACCCAGGAAATCACTTAGTGCAAAAGAAATTCTCATTTTGTTTTCCTGTCCTCTGTAAACAACGGACTGGATCCATCAGTGGGACTTCTGACTCAATGTGCTGGTTTGCACACGGAGTCCTGAAAACATTTTCTGTGCTTTTTAGTGAAACAAAACAAAACTCTCAATTTGTATATTCACAGAGAAACTAACTGAATATAATCCTGTCTTATGTATTTAATTGATTTTTTAAATTATTCTTTTTTCAATTAACTCAGAGACTTTTTCCTCAGTTAAGTAAGTAGCTGTTAAATATTTAGGAAATGTTTTGATATTATGCCCCAGAATTTTTGAAAGTCCATATGAATAAATGCTTAAGGAAGAGAGAGAAATAAGCTTTATAGAATTTCCCTGCCTTTACTAACTACACCAAGCCTTGTGCATTGGAAAACATTGCAAATCCTCCACAAAATTCGTAAAAAGTTTTTGACTCCTACAGTGGATTGTTCTTAGTCTCTGTTTTGTACATAAATTAAGTTTGGAGCTGAGAGTGCAGGTAAGGCCTTAGGGCTTGTTGGACTCCAGCTGAGATGCCTAAGGCTCTGTGACGAGGCACAGAGATTCTGAGATATTATCCACTGACTAGAAAGTAAAGTTTTAATATGAGGCTTGGAGTTCGACTGTTCTTTCATTTAGTTTGACATCCTCCTTGTTTGCCTTTCACACACATCATGCCACAGCTTTTGCTGAAGTTTCTTTCTCTACTCGGTAAAAATAAATCTAGGAAAGGAAAAACAAAAGCCTCATATTGCTTATCAATGCCAGGTTTGCAATGAAAGATGAGGCAATTAATGTCATTTGGATGATAGAACTTCAGAAATCAATGGGCATCACTGGAGAAATCACCAAGCATTCACAAAAGAAAAACCCAATGTTCTCTCCAGATTTCTCTGCGTTACCCATTCTTAGGGCATAAAATGAATTGTGCTTCTCTATTAGGAGAAATCAGTGAGTTCTCAATCATAAAAGTAATTCACCTGCAATGTGGAAATTGGGAACTGTTTGTTTGCCCATCTGGTTTTTACACCTTTTTAATACTCAGATATATATGACATATAAACGAGTCTGTTTTAACTTACACAGTATCCAGAATATTCAGATTTTACCACAAGTTTGCTCATAGTTTGGAGTTATTTATAGTTTGGAAACAGCTTCTGAAAAGCTGATGTTCAAAAAAAACTGCAGAGACAGTGAAGTGCATCTCCTCCTGAAGGTTTTGTATTGTCACATCACACCAGTGATCTGTGGTGTCTGGCACTGTGGCCTCGACTGCAGGTTAAATGAAGGAGTCGAGTTATTTGCCATAAATGTGTCAGTAATTTGGGATGTCTGATTTTCTGGGCTAAGCACAAAGCCATTGCAAACTGCTACTTTTTTCCTAAAGCTTTTCCAAGGAGAATACTGGAGAAAATAGATTCCCAGAGAGTCTTTAGAGGCCTGACTCAAAAATGTGAGGCTCTCAATTAATTTTAAAAATACCCAAATTAACCTCATGCCATAGTGTTATTTAAGTAATAATTTCATATCAAATTGTCCTGTAGTGGTTATATTCTACATGCTGGAAGCAGAAATGTTCTCTGTTGCTGAAGAATATTTTCACTTAGTGGTGAATGGTTACTCAAAATTAAGCAGACAAGATGATTGAATAATGCATAAGAACTGTGACACAAACAAGAATTTAATTCCTTTTTCCAGGACCCTGGTCTGATGCTTTATCCGTAAGATTATCTCTTCCTGTCAAGATCATTTGTCTAAAAATGGAATAGTAGAATTGGAGAAGATAGAAGGGAAATCAACAGAGTTAGGGAATCATTTCTGTATAAAGAATAATTTTATAGACAAGGACTCTTCAGACTGAGAGAGCATTGAAGGGGGGAATATGATAGAAGATTGTAAAATCAGGACTGCAATGAAGAAAATGAAGGATGTTTCTCATAAAAAAGGAGGGAATGATTCTTAAGTGGAACAAAGTAGATGCTTATTCACGTAATGTGTAGATAAGGAGTGAATCATGTTTCCATAGGATATTGTGGCATTAGACCTGTTCTAAAACTATCACAAACATTGATGTAATAAAAAGCAAGCAAGGGCTATGAAATATAACAATTTTAAGCACAAAGACATTAATAAAGATTAAATACTGATATTTAACTTTTAATCTGTCTCAGAAAAATTCATAAAACTTAGAAAACTGGAAGCTGCCAGAGAATCCAGCAGAATTTGAGTGCTCTGTCCTTCAAGGCTTCTCCAGGCATCTTTTGCTGGCCACCCTCAAGAGATGTGGTACTGGACAGAACTTTAGAACTCACTTTTAATAAGAATGATTATCTAGGGTGCTGCCGACCCACTAAACAAGTTATCAAAATGAGAAAATTAAATGTTTATATCTAAATGTCTGAAATTAAATATGGAATGCACATACAGTGATTATTATACTAATAATCTTACTCTGTAAGATATGACAAGGATATAAATGATGAGGATATAAGGCTATCAGAGTGCATCCAGAGGAGGGCCACAGAGATGGTGAAGATTCTGGAAAAAAAGCCATATGAGGAGCAGCTGAGGCCCCTTGGTGTGTTCAGCTGGAGAAGAGGAGATTGAGGGGAGACCTCACCGCAGTTACAACTTCCTTGTGAGGGGAAGAGCAGGGACAGGGACTGATCTCTGCTCTGTGGTGACCAGTGACAGGACCTGAGGGAATGGCCTGAAGTTGTGTCAGAGCAGGTTTAGGTTGGATGTTAGGAAGAGGTTCTTCCCCTAGAGGGTGGTTGGGCACTGGAGCAGGCTCCCCAGGGAAGTGGTCACAGCACCAAGCCTGACAGAGCTCAGGAAACATTTGGGCAATGCTCTCATGCATATGGTGTGATTATTGAGGTTGTCCTGTGCAGGGACAGGAGTTGGACTCAATGATACTTGTGGGTCCCTTCCAACTCAGGATACTCTATGATTCTATGTAAACTCTTATGTTTTGTTTGTGTGGCCTATAAAATACATGCCCATTTAGTCGCTGCAGCTATCGTTCCAGACTTATGCAGTGATATGCCATAGATGTTTGAAAACCATTTGTGTGGATTATTACTCCAAACTTTATTTTCTAAAAGTTATTTAAATTTTCATTATTTTTAAGAAAAATATCCACAGAATTATATCAGCTGTTCTGCCAGGAACTCTTTTTTTAATTGCTCCTTCCAAATATAGTTTAAGGGAGAAAACTCTGGTGTTTTGTGACATAATGGTTTTTGTTTTACTTCTGACAACTTTGTTGGAAATATAAGGCTTTGTTCTTTAGAATACTTAAAGCTTGCAGTCTGGCAGGTTTTGCCTAGCTTACAATACTTATTCTTGTTTGAAGCCGGTTTGCAGGGAATAAAGCTACAGAAATGATGAACAAGATGTATCTTATTCATGGTCCTAAAACAAATGAGAAAACATTCTATGAAAGCCTGCCCGTATATATGAAATAAACCTCGCCATAGATAAGAATGGGTTTGAGCTGTAATATTGGTATGTGTTGTATGAATCTAGTTAGTCCTGTATTCTGTCTTGGAGAATGACCAAATAGGCTGCCTGGGGACCAAAGCAAGTACACAGTGATATGTCCCAGAACGGTCTCCCAGTCTCCACCATTTTGCTGCTCAGGGACTGTCTGGCCCAGGGATGTCTGTAAGTAAGTGTATAATTAATAATTCATTGTGGTCTTCCACTTTTCATGAACTTGTTCTCTTTTCCCTTGGCGTTGTGTAGCTTTTTAGCATCCCCCACATTGTTTCCCCTCTTGTCCCTTTCCTCACCACTCACTCTTTTCAAGGGTATGACTGTTGTTCCCAACTCTCAGTACAAAACAAAATATGAATATATATACCAAACACATTAAATATTATTGACAGTAACTTTTATGTTGAAGAACACAGGCCATTTCAGGCCATGAGTGTTAATCATTGCTCTCAAAGTTCGCTTTCCATCATCACTTTTCATATATATCTTCTGAAATTATTAATCTACTAAGCAGTGTTTATTTTTTATTTGTTTGGTTTCTTGAAAAAAAACCAACTTGGGTGAATGCACTGCACTGAAAAAGTTTGTGCTTGGTGACATTAAATACCTCGCTAGCTCTCAGAAAGTTAAAAAATAAGAAAATAACAAATCAAGAACAAACCAATCAACCTCCTTTCCCCAAATATGTTCTCCTCCTGCCTCTGGGAAACTGTGTGGTTTCAGCAAGAGAACCAAGACGAGGATCTGAAATGAAGTGCAATATATCACTTTCAGGTCTAGTTTGAGAGATTGTCAAGACCCATCACTGAAATATCGTTCAGCCCATCAGAACATTTCTTTGACAGAAACAGGACTTTTTGTACAAAGCTTTTAGAGCTTAAATATCGCCAGCAGCTAAATGCTTTAATCTGAGGTTTAAAGGGAAGAGCAGGAGAAAGCTGAGTGAGAAAGTCTTGGATAAAGCAGCCTCATTATCTTGTAGGTTTAATTTAAAGGTTGTACCTCCGATACGGTTTGCAATATTCTATAACTACTAAATGTGTGTTTGCTGAGAAAATTTTATAATAATTCTTCTAGGTGTTTTTTATTGTGTAAAGGATTTTACAGGTGCCAACACTGGATTTTGCTTGTGTGATTATTACTGATGTTTCTTATGGTTGTATGACCAAAATCTAGCTTACACTTGAGGGAAAAAAAAAAAAAAAAAAGGAAGAAAAAAGGTAGGGTTTTGACAAAGCACATTATAATGCACATTGAATTCTAGGTAATATTGAATACCTATATCCTCATTAGACAAGCAATATTATGTCTAAAAGTATTAAAATTCTAGTCTTTATGTTGTGGAAAAATATATAATAATAAATAGTTACAGACTGGCATTTTGAATGGCAACCCATATCTGAGTTCCAAGCAAGTTTCAGTTAAAAATATGGTTTTTAAACCACAGCGACAGCAAGTGTCTTCTTTTTCCTCATACATTCCAAAAATGAAGCTTAGCAAGTTGGGGTTTTAGACAGATGAGAAGGGAGAATATTTTACTTCTACGCACATGATTCGTACCTCAGCATTGCAGATCTCCAAGATATTATATAAACCTAAGTATGTATATGTATGAGAATATAAAGCTGAAGAAAATGAAAGATAGCAGGAAAGATAGACCTAGTTTTTCACCCTTGATTAGCTTTTCTTTTCTAGGATACAGGATGGAAAAAATCCTTTCTTCGGGGCTTAGGAAGCAAATGATTATCTAACTTTTGACAAAGGAAAGAGAGGTTTTAAACCCCAAATTGTCAAGGTTTTGCTGCATCTCTCCTGAGAGTCCTGCAGTTCTTCCAGTGTCTAATTTCAAATTTATAAATTAACTATGCAAAAATAAATTGTCATTTTATTTCCTCCTTATGCTGATGGAAAAATTTGTGGTTTAAAAGAGATAAGTACTTTGGTCTGGCAAAATTAAGATTTCCAAAATTGCATCCTTACATAGTTTTTCTCGGTAAATCTCCATATTTCCATAGCACAAAAGGGGAGTGTTATTTATACAAAACCCTATCTTGCTCCAGTACCAATGCATGCTAATACTGCTGCTTGGGAAGCAGTTTTATCTGTCATCCTTCTGGGTAAGCCCTGCTTTTTTTTTTTTTTTTTTTTTTCCCCTCAGGTTCTAGGAGAGAATCTGTTGTGGATCTCACATTAACAAAGCAATTTCAAAGGAGACTGGAGTAGTAGTGCAATAATTGAGTTTGTGTGACAAAAGTAAGATACAGGATGCAGAGGATAAGAAGCCTCCAGCATGGGACCTGGAGGACGTCCTCAAAGGATGGGGGGTGTGTATCCTGACAAAGGCAAGGAAATGAAGGGACTTCGCTTCTAAAACAGCTCTTGTGTAAAATCTTTTTTTCCCCCTGCACTTCAAAACCGTTTTTATTCTTTATTTCTTAATTAATTTGTTTGAAAAGTACAATTAACTTCAGAAAATAACAGAAAATAAAGCTATTGGAAATTTCTGAGTTGATTAACAATGGGACAACACATTGGCTTTCAAATATTTACAGATATTCCTCCCTTTTTACGAGAGAGACAAATATCACCAAAGACATCAGTCAGGATTAGAGGAAATGGCGAGATAGGTTTTGAAATGAAGTTTGTTCAAAGTGGCTAGGAGGAAAATGCTCCTTTATGGTAAAACATATCTTCTGTAAAATAGTCTTAGCAGGAGATACAATCAAATTCCTTGCAGGACATTTTTTACTTTGGGGGGGAAAAGGTGAAAAGTGTGCAGTAGAGAAGAGTTCTTCAGTGTCAGCACCCAGACCAGAGGTCTTATAGCCTTAACATGTAAAATCATAACATTCTACAGAAAAAATGACTTCCCCCTGCTCTTTTTTGTCTAATCCAAAATAGATGACACTCACAAAGCAGCGAGCTGTGCCCTAAACTTCGTGTTCTTGCCACCTACCCAGGTAGGCATATTTTATTTTCAGTTCCCTTCATTTTACTTCTTAAGGATTCACTTAGGAGACACTGTTAATGTTGACGAAGAGCCTGGTGTCACTGAGCTCATGCTGATAAAGACAGAAGAGAGACAGGCTGTTCTGAAGCTTGTTTGAAGATTAAATACATCTCACATCTAGACTGGAAGGTTTTGACTTTGAAACCATGAGAAGGTGCAGTGACTCAATGTGAATCAGAGATGAGGCAGTCATAGCTGCCTTACAGCATTAATGAGCATTAATCTGGGATGCTGTTACACAAACATTTGCCTATTTCTAATGGAAATTAGGTTCCTCAAGCAATTACAGTTATAGAAATAATATTTGGAGCAAGTGGGTCTCAGAGTTATTCACACTATATGGACATCATGTCATCTTTTAACTGTCAAATTTCAACTGGTATTCAAAGTAATGAATTTATTTAATTTGTTTGAAAAGTTAAAAATGTAAGAAGTAGAGACTGCAGTAAAATAGCCAGTGAAAATCAGCACTGGCATAGTGCTGCTGTGTTTTCATCATCTGCCATATTAAATTCACAATATCTTTTGTCTCTATCTGTGAATCAAAAATGAAATAAAGACTCACAATTTTTGTTGGTACGAGCTAGAAACAATAATCTTATTTTTATTGCTGGCTACAGAGGATTCACTGTTGAATCTAAAGTGAATACCGAGCTTTGAGGGCAGGGTGTCAGCTCAAACACAAGCAACAAAAATATAATTCTCCTTTATTGACAACCAACTTACATATGTAGTACGGTGTGATATCAGAGTGATAATTCTGCACAGCAGATGCTGAAGTAAGAAGCCAGCCCAGCCAGCCATTTTCATTGTGCATTCAGTCTAAAGACCACCCAGTCTGTGCTATCAGATGCACACAGGTTTCATGGATTGATATGCAATTGCTTGCTATTTCAAAGAATAAGCAATTTGAGAAGTTCCTGCTGTTCCTAATTACCTCGCAAGATTCGGTTGTCCTCTAACAAGAGATTTTTGTCAACTTTTTTCTGTGTTGCTCAGCATTCTTCAGAGCAAATTAAGCCCTACATACAGCCTTGTTTTGTTGCTGTTTTTGTTCCGCCCAACACAAGACTGTGTGACAGTCCTTCATTTTGTTGAATTCCAGGGTTGTTGTTTGCTTGCTTTACACAAAAATGGTTTCTTAAAAGAATAAGGTGTTTAAGCATGTAATACATCTCCTTTACTTCTATCTGACTAATTGTGACAGTATTACAAGTAGTCATTAAATTTCTGTATTTACAACTGTTTTTTGTGTTCAGATTACAGTCTCACCTCCTTCCTTGCAGCCATGACAGAAGTTGATTACTGGATCCCATTCAGCTCTTCGATGTCAGCCAGGCATCCCAGGCTTTCTCTGCACAAGGGAACATCTTGGCCAGCCTAAGCACTTGTAGAACAGCCCTACAAAATTCTAAGCAGGTCCCAAGGTCTGCAAAAATACACATATATATTAGGTCTCTAATCTTGGAATGACCCAGAAAGGCATTTACTCATTCAAGGTAAATCCTTTACACAAATAAAGTATTGTAGTTTCTTTTGGTTTGGTTTGGTTTGGTTTGGTTTGGTTTGGTTTGGTTTGGTTTGGTTTGGTTTGGTTTGGTTTCTCCAAGGGAAAGTTGCTGTACTTTACTTCAGGGTGAGTACATCAGCTTGTAAAAGGACAAAGACAAACATAATGTGAAAATGATAAATGGCAACTTCCAAAAGCAGGGTAGTTATTTGTAAGAATTTTATTATAAAATTGTGCAATGTAATTTCAAACTATTATTTTTTTTCATACCCAAAATTTGAATTGCATTACTTCACATGATTTTCAACCTTAATCACTAATTAAATGAAAGGATGAAAAGCTCTATGACTCTTTTTTGTCTACTTACTACTATTGTAATATTTTGTTCTTTTAAAGGACTTTTAATCAAATCTTATATTTACAGTTTTTCTTTCACACCTTTATCTGAACATTCAATTTTTTCAAACACAAATTTATTTTTCAAAGATGTTTTCTCACAGGAGTTAAAAAAAGGGGGGACAGGGAAGCAAATCTTGGGTTCTATGTCAAAACACCATTTTTAATGATTTATTACTTTTCAGCACTTTATTTTTCTGAGGAGTTCCTGCAGGGGTTTGCAAAATTCACTTCTGCAAAGAACAGCATGCTGTAATTTTGCTTCCTTGATTTCCCTGTAGGTCCCCTCAAACTTTGGAGATCCCTTGTTGCAGGGATAATCTGTTTTCAGTGGCATCTACTGTGCTTATGAATGCAGCACTCCTAATGAAGATATTGAGTCTCTTGAATAAGGATATGGCCACATAAGCATAAAGTGCTTTGGGGGCCTTTAGTACAAGATCATGGATTATCAGCATGGAACACAGACCAACTATTAAAGGGAAAATGATGTAGAGAGCACTCAGGTAACTGAGAAACTCAGATGAAGCCTTACAATATACAGCATGCTCTCTCCTGTGTGTTCTGAAGGACTTTATTCAGTATGAGGCTTTGAATTATTAGAAAGAGTAAGGTACATAACGCAGGAGAGAGCAGATATAACTCCTGACTGTGTCCTGAGTGGTACCACGGTCCATGCTATACCTAAACCAACTATACCACAATAGCCTAACAGATGTAATGTTTGAAAGATGTCAGATAATAAATAGAAATGTGGAAAAGCTGTCATAATTAGGAATAATTACTAACTTAGTATGAGGCCAAGAGTTACATATGGAACAACATACACTTGGTAGGGTGTTGAACTTTGAAAAAGAATGAGTGCTTCCATAGGGAAAGAGAGGATCCTTATCTCCAGTAAAAAAAATTCCTTGTAAATGCTACCGTTGCAAATATACACAAAGCTATGATGATGAACATAAATTTTCAAATCCTTTTGCGAGAGCCCTTTCCCTCAGATCTGAGAGAGGGCTTCTTATACAATTTATAGTATTTGTAATAAGAGTGTCAAAATGAGAAGCCTGACTTGGAGAACACTTGTCTTAATTTTACATGTCTAGAAATTTAACCAAGTGAAAATGAAATAGTTTATGGGTTTTTCATAATCTTGTTTATTCTATTACATGTTACAGCAGAGAAATATATCTTGTGATTCAGATTTTCAGAAACAAGCCCTTACTTGTAGTTAGGCTCTGTGTAAGTTTTCAAAATGTTGAACTCCTGTTAGTTTCCGCCCACCTCAGAGACATGAGTAAAATTGTTTTTATTTTGTTGTACATTTGCTCAATTTCAGTACAGAACAATTCAACTTGGAAAAATGAATAGGTGATAAATGCTGGACAGGAGAAGCAGCTATAACTGAGACCTGTCTGGAACATAAAATTTGGCCCCCAACCATCTGTCCTTTCCTTACACCTAATTTTTAATACTGTATTTAAATGAAGGATATTGAATCAGTTAAATTGGAGCTCAACAGATAAGTAGAAAATGCAAAAGTGTACCTTGTGATGAGGTAGAATCACATTTATTTTTGAAGTTCCTTAAGATAATAGAAATTTAATGAGAGTAACTTTTTAAAAATAAAAACAACTTCTTTTTACAAATGTTTTGTTTGGTTTGTTTGGTTTTAGGGTTTTGTTTGTTTGATTGATTGATTAATTTTTTACTAGATCATCAGTGGCCAGATCCTGATTTAAATTTCTTCAGTGTAAATCCTTGTGACATGTCAACTTAAACTGTAATACTTTATCCCACACAAAAAAGTGAAGCATTTACCTTCTAAAATGATATACTAACTTTCAAGATTTGCCTGTTTCAGATTACCAGCTCAAACTTTTCACATAATAAACAATAGTATTGTCAGTGGAAGGTTAATTTGAAAATTTGTCTTTTTGAAGGTCATTTTGTAGCAATCCTAAGTTATTTTGGTTATCTATTGTGATTCTTCAAAATTCAAAATATCCTCTGCTTGCAGGTTCTCTGTTTTTCATTAATATCTTACTTCTGATAGGTCATCCGAGTAAATAATGTGTTATTTCCATTTTACTAATACATATTCTGTGAATCCATCATTTGTTGTTATTCAGCTCTATGGTATGTTGTAGATATAGTAGCATCCGCTGTCCATTTTCTAGTTAATTTACTTAGACACACACACACACACACACACACACACACACTCTCATTTAGAAATCCAAACATGCTTTTTATCATTTGTGGCTAAGCACCAGTAGTCCAAATTATTGTTTCCATCGTTTCACAAATACTTACTCTTGCCATTGTTATGTTTCTCTAGTCACCTTCCTTAACTTGTAAACTTCCCTCACAGTAATAGATATTTCAGATAGTTTTATTACATGCCATCTCTATTTACTGTTTGCATCATCTACACAACACATCCTTCGTGCAGAAAGTAGAAGCTACTTTTATCATTCACAATCATGAATGCAGCTATAGGCCAAAGTCATCAGAGACTGTACAGACTGCAGAAAATATTGTCTTTTTATGGTAGTTAGTTGCCTGTTATTCACAGAGGATTTACTGCAGTAAAAGAGAAGGCTCTTCAGGATAACCTTTAAAGTACTGTTTCCACGGAGGATGACTTGAATTCATACTAAGGCTGTCTAAGTGGGGAAAAAAACAAGAGAGGTTTTGAATCATGGGTCTTTATGCCCATGACACGTTACCTTCCAGATATCACCATTCTCACTTCAATCTGTCAAATGTTACTGTGGGGAATACAGGCTAATGCAGTCATCTCCTGCTAAGGACATAATGTCAACGATTTTATCCTGTCATACTCCGAAAAGAGAAATATGGTTAAAGATAACCTCTGGACACCTACCATGTAGGTGGATTATGAAAGGCAAGCACTGAAACACCGTGTGAGACTTGTATTGAATATATTCTTTCCTGTTAAAATAAGGCTTAAAGCTGGATGGATTTGTTACCAAAATGGAGTTAAATGGAGTTAAAACAATGTGGAGACAGGGTTGTCTTGTTTAAACTGCAGGAGTGCCTGGACCTACGATATGGGTGTGAGGTCTACAGTTAAATCTTCATCATAGTTTTGGACATTATGCCTAGGAATCATTTGTCTCTATTGTATGAAAAGCATTTTTGCAATTGAAGTTTAGTTTCAAGAGTTACTCTCAGGGATCTCTTTGCAGCTGCTTTTGCTGTCTACTGTCTTACACAACACACTCTTCTAGAAAGAGGAAGCCAGCTAAATCACTTCCACAGAACGTAATGGAGACACCAGGTCAGATTTTCTCTTCTGCTCCAGATTTTTTTAATAGATAAAAAATTGTACTTAAAATGAACTTTTTCAATCTAACAGGGGTTTGTTTGTTGTTTTGTTTCTTTTTTTTTGGGGGGGGGGGGGTTTGGTTTTGGGTAGGGTTTNTGGGGGGGGGGGGTGTTTGGTTTTGGGTAGGGTTTGGTGTAGGACCACGAAGGAATCTATTGCACAAAATTTCATCTTTAAATATTGTTTTTTTCCAGCAGTCAAGAATCCAAGTTGTGCTGCTCTGTGGATCAGGAGATGAGTAATAATAGAATATAGCAACTCTTTGTTGGTCTTCTAAGAAAATCAGGCCCATGGGGTTTGGTGTAACTATGTATTTCCATGTGCTGTTCTAACTCCTTCTTCTCCATCCCCTTAGTAACACTTCAATCTTTGGTTTCAGTTCCAGCGGAGGACACAGGCAAAATATGATTTTATCCAAGGTTTATAAAAATAAATTGTTGGACAGGAAAATAAAAGTGACATTACTGAAATGTGAAAAATAATAGCAGATTGCTGTTGCAGGATGAGACATGAGGACACCATGTGAAATGTACCAAGAGCTTTGTAAACTCTTCCCACAGGTTTACCCATCGGGGTTGGTACTCATGAGACATAAAAACAATGGAAGCAGACTTCTTTACCTATGGCATTTGACAACTGCTTCTTTGCCTCTAGACTTCCAGTGGGAATCAGATCAGTTGAGTAGTGACAAGCTAATTATTGTGTGATATCTTGCTGTTTTATCTTCATGGTCTCAGTTCAATCCCCCATGGGAGGCATTTGCATCCTGAGGAACCCAGCACTGCAGCAGAGCCCATTGCAAGCCAGAGGCTTTCACCATGAAGAACTTCCTTTTTAGAAAGAGATTAGAAACTTTGGCACAAATCCTGCACTGCAAACTCACCCAGTTTCACTGGTGGATGCATAATTTCTCCGACCTTCTGCAGGTAATAATTTGCTTTGAAGGCTTCCAGTTCGTAGAGAGCTATCTTCTCTTCTTTCCAAAAGAGAGTGACTACTTTAATAATAGTTTCCAGTAGGATGACAGAGCAATATAGGAAAACATCCTGTATGTACTCTTTGCTCTGTAGATTAGAGAAATACTATATATATATTCATTCGCTTTATAAATAGGAACTTTTGGAAGAATTTCATTGAGTTTCAATCAGACTGTCATTTCATTTATTAAAAAAACAAATCAAAACACTCCCTACAAATCCCTATTTAAAGGGTGTATTTTTTTGTTTGAAAAATTAGCTAGGTTTCAGATAATGCACTTCAAGAGAGGAGTTCTGTGAGTGAATTGTGAGACGCCTTGACTAGAGAGATCCTGTTGTGAATCCCTGACAGACAGCTGACTACAGGCAACTTTAGTAACCATTTAACCAGAGCAATATGAGGAAAATTGAGCTGATTTTTAGCTGGGTGATAACTCATAAATTTATGATTTAAGTATAATACAACAAATTTGATTCTGGTTCTTTGAAGTTATTTCCTTCAATATATCTTGGAAAGGTATATTATTTGCCTGTCCTAGTGCAAAACCATCAGCTGAAACTAATCTCACTAATGAGGTTCATTTGTTCTTTGACAAACCAATAAATAGTTTTCTCAAGAAAAAACTTAACTAATAGTTGAGCCACAGCCTTATAATTAATTTTCTTCTCCAATGTTAGCAAGCATGGAAACAAACAGTAAATTTTTCATTTGTTCATCTCTTTCGAGCAACTGTTTAGCACAGATATGCTTGATTAATGGATTTAATTTGTTCCTTTCTCCTCTAGTCAGTTTTTATATTACAGTGGTTATCAGAGGGTAGGACAATAATGTGGGTACTCTCATTGTACTGCATTCCATCAGTGTCAGGGCTGCCTTCTAGCTCCGGGTCTGCATCTTTAACCTTTGTAGTCCTCCCGAATCTTTCATCAATCTGTGTTACAGTCACCTTGGGAAGGAAAAACAGAAGCACTCAGTCAGCACTTACAGGTAGTAAAGTGTGTCATTATTTCTTACAAAATGCTGGCAGCACTGCACCTTTCATTTCCCACAGAAATATGATTTGTGAGATGGACAACCCTATAGTTAAGAGAGGAAAATGTAAATTAATAGTCTGCTTACTACTTGTATTTGTTATTTCTGTGTGTGTGTGTGTGCGTAAAAGTATAAATTATATGGGGGTTTTAACCTCATAGTTTATATGTATATATATACACACACACCCCATATTTTACTGGTTCTAAATATGATTACTGTTATATACTTATATTTTGTATGCCTGGTTCAAGTAACATCATAAAAAATAAGACAGACTTCAAAAACTTCCATTTCACAATGTTAGTTCCCTCCCAGTGGAACAGATATAATCGTGGAGATTTGCTAAGGTTATTCTAGGTTTCAGGCTAGAAAAGTTCTGCACAATTACAAGGTGCCATGTTCCTTCAGTTTCTACTATACTCAAAAGGAGTTTAACCAAATTTAGTGGAAAATATATTGCTTCTGTACACGGCACATTACACCCTTCTATAATAAATCAAGTTTAAAAGATCATTAAGGACTACTGAAATAAAAATGTATTTAGAGTGCCACTGTAGGCATGCATGATATACATTCTTTGAGGATGATGGCATGCAACTGGGAAAAATCATTTTAGTGAACTTGTAATTTATGTTTTAGTGATTCAGCAACTGTATAAATGAGTTATATATCTTCTGCGGTATCAAATTCATTTCCATATTGGACAGTGATATAGATATTTACTTGTGTTCTCATAATTTCAGTAGTGTAGAAATGCTGTGAGAGACAGTCCAGGCCAAATAACCTTTACAATATAAGCACACAAGAACAGTTACACAAATGAAAGAAAAAGAGGCGAGGATGACTCGCCCAAAGTCGCAGAGCAAGCCGATGCCGTAGACAAGTGTAAGCCTGACAACTGGATCCTGCTCAGATCTGCAATCCACTGTGGCTGCCTTTGCTGTTTCTATTTCAGTACCTCTCCCTCCACGTTATTTCTGACATATTCAGCTGATGAGGGCTGAATGATACCGTGGTGTACACTAGACATTTTAATACTTGTCAGATCAGGAGGAAAAACATCTGTTATGCAGAGTTTACTTTAGAAGAACATTCTATTAAAGCCTTCATTTGTCAGTGACAATAATGGCCTGACAGATTGTGAAATATTGATGCAGGTTTTGCTCATTCATCAGGATCACGCCATTCATTTTTGCCTATTTCAAAATGTGAGCATCAATTGATACATTTATTAATTTGACTTTTCTTTTACCTGACCCATCCTAGAAAGTGAAATTGTGAAACGACTATTAAAATCTCCATGATTCATCTTAGATACTTTGATAGTTTCACTGTGCTCATTAAATCTAAAGCCAAATGTAAAAGAACACATAGAAATATAAAAAATAGGGTTTTTTTTATTTAACAACAATATTTTTAGGAACATTTTGCAACTATATTGTCCAAGGTGATAGTTTTGAAAACTGATGTTCTAGTCCTGTTTATTTAGTAGTTTTTCTTGTGTCTGTTCATTAGAGGGTTTTTTCCCCACTTAGTCAAAGTTTGGTTTGCCAAGGCAAGTTCAGGATGGCCACACATAAATATTTGGTTCTTCTTCTCATTTTGGAAATGTCTGAATGAAATTAGTTTTGGTCTCATTTTTCTTTTCTCAGTGAGTATACTTGAAACTCCGAAGGAAAGAAGTAGTCATGTTTTATCTGTAGATCTTTTTTTTTTCCCTCAGTTCTATGTATATTTAGAGTCTATTTAAAACTTCTGTGCATTTTGTCTATGCTGTAAATTCCTATTTGTGTGAGTTTTCAGGGAAAAAATCAAGTTTGAAAAAACAGGATTGAAATTATAGATATATAGTAGCTAAAAGCCTTTTAATAAAGAAGATTTTTAACTACTTGGATTACTTGACTTTTACCACCTTTTATCAGTTCTTACTGTCTAGGTTAGCTTTATAACTAACGTGCCTACTAAAAGAGAATTGAAACAAAATTGTAAAAATCAACACAAAATAGCCAAAAGCTGATAGCTTTGCAAAAAGGTATTAATAGACCTTTCAAGTAATTCATGTAGTTTTAAAGATACCATCCCCTCTCTGTTGATTGTAGTGCTCTATGTTACAGAACAGAAAAGAGAAGCAATCGAACACAGAAAGGCAAAAAAACGCCACCCCAGATTTCTAATTAGGGTGTGGCTGGTAATGCTGCTTCACTAACACTTTGTAAAATAAGAGCCCTTTGTTCATTCCTTAAATTTCTGGTGTTGATCTCTGCCTCAGGCTGAGGTCTTCCAAGATTACCTCAGTCAAAAGAGCTCAGAGGTTTCCAAGAGCACAGCACAATTACTGTGGCCTTCTGCAGAGCCAGGTATAGGGACCAAAGGAGATTAGGGAGCCACAGGGAGACTGAACCAAAGCCATATCTTACATGTTAACACACCTGAGTCTTTCCACAAAAGGTCTATAACTGTTTGTAAATATTCCATGAGTCATAGATGTTTCTTTTATTCACACAGCATTTCCACAGTTTGTAGGCCAACCTATAAGTGTGCTAAGGAACTCAGTGAATATTTGAAAGCAAATTTTTACCATGCTTCCCATTTTGATAGAAAAAAACCAACAATGCACAACCTAAAAAACTCCAATGTGGACATAGTATATAATTGAACTTTCAGTATGTGATCTGACAAGCCAATCCTCATATTTTCTAAATATTGCACAAATAAAGTCAACCCTCAACATAGTAAATAATTGAACTTTCTCTCAGTATGTGATCTGACAAGTGCATTGAAAAAGCCAACCCTCATATTTTCGAAATATTGCACAAATAAAGTCAACCCTCATTATATAGTGCTACAGATACAAATATTCTACAAGGAAATGAATAGTTATGTTTTCAAATTAGAGTCTTGTATGAACTTTGGCTGAGATAGAGTTGATTTACTTGAGGGTAGCTTATGAGGGGCTGTGCTTGGGATTTGCACTGGAAACGGTGTTGATAACATAGAGATATTTGCTCTGAGATAATTACTGCTGAGCTGTGCTTACACAGAGTCAAGGCCTTTTCCACCTCCTGCCCCACCTCACCAGTGAGTGGTCTGGGGGGACACAAGATGCCGGGAGGTGACACAGCCAGGACAGGGGATCCCAGCTGACCCAAGGGATAGTCCATAACGTGACATCATGCTCCTTGTATAACGTTGGGGGAAGAAGGAGGAAGGGGGGACATTTCCAGTGATGGTGTCCAAGCCATCATCACACACGATGGAGTCCTGCTCACCTGGGGATGGATGAACACCTGCCTGACCTTGGGAAGCAGTGAATGAATTCTTTATTCTATGTTGCTTGCATAGTGAACTGGTTTTGTCTCAATCCATGAGTTTTCTCACTTTTACTCTCCCAGTTCTCTTTCCCCATGTCACTGTAGGGCAAGTGAGCAAATGGCTGTGTCATGTTTAGCTGCCTACCAGGGTTAAACCACAACACATATGGACAAAAAATTTCATGT
The DNA here is from genome assembly GCA_013396775.1 of Cephalopterus ornatus. Lineage (NCBI taxonomy): Eukaryota > Metazoa > Chordata > Aves > Passeriformes > Cotingidae > Cephalopterus > Cephalopterus ornatus. The sequence continues at coordinate 78,900 of VZRE01000459.1, forward strand.
TGAGTACCACACAGTAATCGTGGGGTACAATAAAAGTACTTACTCTTGTAAGTAAATACCTTTGGTTCCTGCAGGTAAAAACAGAGACTAACACAGTAATTAAACTGTAAGTCCCATCTTTTTCTGTCTGTACAATGAATAAAGTTGCCTTGAAACCATAGTTCTCCACCGTCCCAGTTAAGGAATGGTTTATAAGATTATCTCGGTGATGTTTTGTTCTCATGTAGCACTGTGTGTGCGTGTGCCCCTGAGCACATAACACACTATCTATTCAAGCTCTGTCATTAACATGAGAGCTAACAAGCTGGGAGATGACTTAGTGAAAGGTCAGGTGCTTCATTAAGCCCACTTGTCAGCCATTGGAGGGTTTCCAGCAATGGTGAGCTATGACAAAAACAGCCGAATTTACATTATGCTTCTGCCCAATTAACTCTAAATTAGGAAATTAGAGTCAATCTAGGGGAATAACTGAGGGACTAGTCACAATGAATTATGCGCATCTGTACTAAACCAAAGTGCCTCAGTGCCTTGGCAATTAAAACAGTGTTGTCTCTACAGAAGTGACCATTATGTCAAGCAGTTTGAGCCTGTAATCCTTAGCCAAAAACAGAACATAAAGCTTTTTTCTCAGAAGAGACAACTGAAATCAGAAAACCTCCTACCATAATCAGTAGCATATTTCAAAGAAATTGTAAATCACTCAAGAGCCATTCTCACTTGGGAAGACCGTGAATTATATGTTCTGATGCCATCTATACTTGCTGTGTGTCCCATACAACCAGTAAACCTAAAGGTGAAGCAAATGCTGGATTTCTCCTATGTGCTAGAGCAGGATGCTCCTCAAAGAGGGGTTATTGCCTTGCACTGGGTTTGGGCTGCTGTCTGAGGGGCGGACTCCTACCTTAGTGGTGTTTAACTTGGCACACCCAGGTAATGAAAGACCATTACAATAGCTAGTTCAAGGTATTTCAATCAAAATGAACTGTTGAAATAACAAATTTGCACTGTTAGATTAAGATTACTTAAATCTTACTCTGATCTGGCACTTTGACAGAGGAGCTCATGGTCCTGAAGGCAATAATTCCCTTTTCATGTCTTCTTATAAAATCCAAGAACAAAAAAGAATTACATAGACATTATTAACTTGAAGAAAGAAGGGTAGAATTCACTTTTGGTGGAGGGCCAGTTATTGAGCCTTGTATTTGAGATAGCCAAGAAAATTTATTGAATTCTAATCTTAATAAGATTAAATTCTTTACTACTTTTTTTTTAATTCAAATTCCTGCCTGAAGTGCCATGAGCTTTACTTGAAGGGAAAATTGCAATTTTTTTACTTTGTTAAAATTTTTCCTGCAGCCTACCTGTAGTACTACAAAGGAACATAAAAGTTAAAATCAAAATGAAGACTGGGAAGCAAGCGGAAAGAAATATATATTTTAAAAATCCATATTAACATTCCTGAAAATCAAATTAATTTATTTCAGCATTCAGAAGCAGCACCCATATAAAAATAAAATATATAAAGAAATGCTTTTATTAAATTATGTCTGTTGAATAAGGTGATGTTCTTGATGCATTAGAGAAGCTCGCTCGACCTTTCTCTCTGGTGGCATGGGAATAATTTTTCCATTTTTTTCGCCATAACCTGAAAAATCAAGTTAATTAATTTGGCATTTCCACAGCCTCACTGTGATTCAGAAGCCATTGACTCTTCACTTCCCAACCTCATCTGCACTTTTGCAATTTACAGGGTTCCTCTTTCTCCTCTTCCAAAACTAATGCTGAGGTGGGGGAATGTGGACAAGGCAAGGAATAAACTTAATTTTACCAAAGAAATTGGAAGTACCAAAGAACCTTTTTCTCTGCTTCCTCCCATCACATCCTTCCTGTGAATTTGAGAAGAGGGGAAGACAGATGAGGCTTTAATTAGCTGCTTTTATGAAGAAGGTGGGAACATGTATAAATTAGATAATCAGTGGTTGCTCTTTGTGATGGACAAAACAATTGGAACATCTCTCAACAAACAACCATGTGCCCTGACCAGAAAAATATGAGAGAGAAAAATCAGGAGGTAACAAAACTGGTTGTGTGAGTGTCAGGTTGTATTTCAGTGCACCAATCGTAATGCACTCTTGAATTATCTAGTTTGAGACCTCTTTCTGGGATTGCTTGTCACGTAACAGCTGGGTAAAGAATAAATATTTTAAATTTTCTTGTAATGGTTTATCAAGTTACCAAGACCTGTATCCTTCAATTTCATGAAAAAGCAACTCCTAATGATAATAATTAAAAAAGAGCAAATTACAGAGAGTTGGCACCTTCAGACTGCTGCAAAACATCATATTGTCAACACCATGGATGTCACCAGAAATCTTAAAATGCAGAAGGAACTATAACATGAAAATTTAATTCTTCCAGATCACTGTTTGCAGGAGAAACATGTCAACAAATGTAGAATGCAGTACTTTTGCTCAATGGCAACTTCTAATGAATGCTCAAAAGCTATGAAAAACTGTTGCCTCTTTCTCTTTGTAGGCAAAGTTTGATAAAGCTGGAATATTTGTGTATTTATGCAGTGTAACAATGTATTTTTTAATTATTTCATTTTGTGAAACCTGGTGCAAATTAAATATGAAGTAAACCAACCTCAAACCTTCCCGAACTTTTTTAAAGTATTTTTTAAAATACTGAGAACAGCAAGCCCCTACCAAAAAAGCGTGATTAGTCTAATGAATGCTCTTATGGGACTTAAAAATCTGAATTGAGTTCTCTTCAGTACCAGACTTTTCCTGTGAAAAAAGGAGTCAGTTAGCCTTTCTTTATTTCTCAAAAAAAACAAGAACACAATTTTCTGACTTTAGTGTTATGTGACAGCAATGGAGATTTAGAGGTTCTTAACTACAATACTCATGGTAGAATATTCATTATGAAAAAGAGACAGGTATAAGCTTTTTCTTTAACAAAATCTCTTTATTCTCTGCATAGCTTACAATGCAAGATATACCAAAAATACCTCAATTTAGTTTGGGTATTTGGCATTTATTACAGAAATGTATATCACTGAAGTTTAAAAAGCTGGTACCATCTCAATCATTTGCTATTTCTGCTGTGGTTTTGCTGCGGTTAGATAATTGCACACCTGAAGTATACCAGAAATAAAAATCAAACATGCCAGCTGGTTTGTTGAGAATACATTGCATAAATGATGTTTGGCTTTTTGCTGTCTTCTGACCAGATTTTCTGGTAGTGATAGATTTTTTAAAAATCCTAAATAATGTTTCTTGCACTATACTATAATAGGCCATTTCTCTGCAACCAGCAGGATACTTGTGGTGGCTTGTGGAATATTTGTGGAATCCCCTTAAACTAGAATTGTTGGAAAGGTGATCGTTTGAACGCTTTTTTTGCTCCATTTTGATCCAGAAGTGCTCCATTCCGATGACAGCATTTAAAGAAAATGGAGTTCGGGATTTCAGGAGCCACTGACAAGCAAGAGAGTGAAAGTCATGTATATACGTGAGCATGTACGTAAGTATACATGTATTTATGTTTATGTGCAAATATTGCACATATATGAACAGCGAAACACAGAGATGGGCAACTGCACCCTGTAGCAGTGCCCCAGCACAGCCTAATCATTGACTTGGTACCATAGATACCAGCTGCAATGAGATTGTAAGAGCTTCAGTTTTCAGTTGTTTTACAGAACAATCTCAAAAAAATTCAGAGTACTTAAGATCCTTAAACATACTAAAACTCATGTCTCTGCCATTCTTTATTATGTCCTATTTAGTGTGCAAATGCAGGCATGCTATCATAGTCTGTGCTCTCATCTTCAGTTTGCTCTGAAATTATATTTGGAAAACTTTCCTTATTATGCTTTTGGTGGTGTTTGTATTTAAACAAGAGGAGTAAGTTGGGTACCATTTGATTAATGATTTTACGATTCATTTTTTGGATAAAAAAAGGACTTGAAGACCTGCACAGGTCTTTTTTTCATGTGCATTTACATGTCAGTATATTTCTGATAAAAGCTGCAAATAAAAATATTTTTCAGACAGGCTTTTGTTTGGATTATTTTACCTCCGGCACAGAAGATAATAGTTAATTTACAGCTTTACACTGAGGTGGGGGAGATCTTGTCAAGGATTGCGGTGAAAGCATGACTGTGCTTACAACGTATCTTCCAGCAACCCCAGTCCCTCTTATGAATGGGAACAGTCACATAAAGTGTGATATGAGGCAGATTAGCTGCATCCCAGTGTCTTCTGGCAGCACATTATGTTCATGTCATGTACTTGAGTTTCATTTACAGATAAGCTCTGTGAGTAATTGTAGCGTGCAACTTAAAATTGTAATTTACTTTTGATATATGGAAACAGAGGAAATTAGATTGAGAGACTCTTTCAAATAACATTGCATGTTATTTAACTTTTGAGTACGTGGTTTTCAACAAACAAAGCTTTTCCTCCGCAGCTTCTCTTTAAATCTTTTCAGTCTTCAAAAGACTGTAGTCGAAGGTAAGAAGAATAAATTGGTCACTGATGAGCTCCTGAATAAGTGGGTTTTCCCTTAATGTGGTAAGTCCTAATGGTCTTGCAAGCCTGGATATTATTAATGTTAAACATTATCCTAATGGTCTGAATGCTATTAATATTCTACATTAAGCACCAGTAATTACTATTCAAGTGATATTTAACCTAAAAGCAACATATGAGTAGATTCCACCATTCCACCTTTCTCTCACACATCTCTGTCACATGTAAAAGGTGATTAGAAAATGATTTCCTAATTGCTCCTTAAAAAAACCTTTCAAAACCCTTGTGATATATGATAAGCAGAGCATTCCCTTTGAAGGTAGTACAGTTCATTTTTCTGCTTAAGGAATAATTTCCAGATTTAACAAAAGAAACTCAGTTTTCACAGGGATGTCATAAACCAGGGTGATGCTATTCTGCACCCCTGAGAAAATTTTAGGATAACTTCAGTCAACGCATGTGCAAGGAATTCCTCTAAAAAATACTCGTCTCATGCCTTAATAAAAATTGCCCATCAGCCTGGCTGCTCTGGAGAACTAGAAGTCCTGTGAAACTGTGGAAATAAGAACCTGCTGAAAAAATTCTTAAATTTTTGCTTGGTTTTTGGTTTGGGGTTTTTTTGGGGAGGAGAAGGTTTGGTTTCTTCTGGTTTTGGCTTTTAGGAAATCTCAGTTTTAAATACTAAAATTGACCAGAGATTCCATTTTGGAAGTTCCCTTCCTCATTTCACTCTAAACACAGTCAGCCTAGATGACATCTCCTCCTGCTGCATCTTGTAAATGATTCTGTTATGGATTCATATTTGTTCAGAGCTATGAAAGATAACTATCTCACGTTACATCAGCAGTTAGGAGCTTTCTCAGTCACAGCAACATAAAAAAAACCATAAGGGTCATGATTGGAAATTGCCCACTTAACGATGTTAAGAGCTGTAATTTCACAGCATTATAAAGAACTGTTAGGGCAGAGTTGTTTTACAAGCAGATAGTTTCCTCTCTGATGTATTTGCTTTGTTTTGGGAATTAAAAGTTATCTTTGCATATAAGTTGTGGAAAGATGAATCACTGCATATATCCCCTCTTGTAGAAAGCAAATGAATATTGCGAAGGCATTTTCTTGCATTATTGCCACTCTGTATCATCTCCACCATTTCACAAATATCATTAAAACTGAAGATCAGTCATAATGTGTTTAAGATTTATCATAAAGAGGAGTTATGCATGTATATTTTCCATGCTCGAGCAGCAGACTAGCCCCTCTGGAATGTGAGTATTTACTAACAAATCCACTTTTCTGGCAGTTAACATTGCAATCAATTAGCCCTGCATTCACTTCTTGGCTGCTCCTCAAAGTAAAACTCCTTCTCAGAAAACTTATTTTGGGGAGATGGACTTGCAGGAGCTACCTGTTTTCTACTGATCTTTTAGTGACTGATGCTTGCTTTTATTTGTCACAGGGAAAGACTTGGATACCTATAATGCCTATAGACTTTAGCAGAAGACAGAGACGATGAGAAAGCACTTTATTTACCTTGATACTGGTGTTTGAGCAATGCTCTGATTCATAACACTGAAGCCATCAGGTGAACCTGAGGGAAGATGAACTTTTGTTTTGAAGGCCTCTGAAACTGTTCTTCCAAGGCTTTTGCAGCTAAACACATACTACCCTATGGGCTTAGTCCCAAAACTCACTGGCAGGACTTCACACCTATAAATTCTGGGGGCTCTTTCTCTGAGTCTCCTTTAGTGATTCAATTTGAGATGCTCAGGGATCATTTACAGTCACTTTACAGAGGGTTCATTCTTCAAGGCCACTTTCAAGGGACCATAGTTGGCAGAAGTTCCTTTGTTTGAACTCAAAGACACACATATGTATAAACTTATAATTAATGTCCCTGTATATCTAAAATTTTTTAAATATCCTTAAGGTTTTCTGTTGCAAAACACTTTCCCTAGCATGTTTTCTTTCCTGGGTCCTGCCACTGTGCCCTCTTTAGGTGCTCTGTCCTGGCTCAGTCTTGCACATCCTACTAAAAGATCAGTGGACCTCATGCCAGTCAGGTGTACCTGCAGCTTCTCGGCAAAAGGGACAAAATGCAAAGCAATGATCCAGAAAAATAATAGTACGTACTACTTATATATGACATTTTTCCTTTGCATCCATCTTACAGTGCAGAACTAGTGCTTCCCAAGTCCCAGTTTCCACTAAGCATGGCATGACATCATTTGATAGTTTTGATTAAAAAAACATGCATTCATACCTGCATGTTTTGTAAATCACATCAGTGTAAGTTATTCATAAAGGAATGCTATGACATACTTTTCATTATATATTTACTTGAAGATAATGAACATTTCTTGAGAAATTATCCATAAAGACAAATATTTTAGATGATATCTGACTAAAAACTTAAAGAATACAGGAAAGATCTGTCACTTAAAGGTAATTTTGATAAATCTTGAAGATTTTCTTTCATAAATGAGACATATTCCAAGAATTAGTGTGTTCTACATTAGCAGTAGAGAGGCAAAGGTAAGAAATTCTTTGCATTCCTCTGTGTCAATTCCTTTATCTTACAAGTGTTTGCTGTATCTTTGTTCCATGGTTGCGAATTATAAAAAAAAAAATAAACAAAACCCAGAGCATGTCTCTGGTCAAAAGACACAATAAAAGTGGGTTTGGTTTGGTGATGATTTTTTTTTGTTTGGTTTTGGGTTTTTTGCTTGTTTTTGTGGGTTTTGTTTGCTTGTTTTTGTGGGTTTTGGTTTTGTTGTTTTGGTTTGGTTTTGTTTTCAGTTTTGGTTTTTGTTTGTTTTGGGGTTTGGGGTTGGTTTGTTTGTTTGGGGGTTTTGTTTGTTTGGTTTTTTTTGTTTTGGTTTGATATGGTTTGTTTTTTGGGTTTTTTAAACTTTGTTTCCAAAGAAAATTTCATTGAGAAAAGGTAGAAATCATGATTTAGAGGAATTTTGTTGGTCAAAATGAGAAAGATCAGATGTGAAGCCTGAACCAGAACCTTCCCTACCCAAATGAGATTCCTGCCTCCTAGCTACAGAGTATCTTTCGGTGTGGGAGATATAGCTCTCATATAAATAACACTCTTCTCTCTTTAGCAAAAAGTCTTACATTATTGCTGACCACAATTTTTCTTCCAGATCTTGCTGTGCTGAATGAAGGCATCAGTCTGCAGCCTGCCCTTCATGGTTTATCATTTCTGCCAGCTAGAGGTTAGTATCTTCATCAGCCAACAGCCTCACTGAAACCTTTTCAGGCCCAGGCCAAGCAAAAGGCTTTAGAGTTGCAAATATATTCTATTTAAACTTAACTTCAATCATTTTGACTAACATATTTTGGAAGCAGCAGTGCAAAGTAGCTGAGTAGGAGGTTGGGAGGGGTTGGTAGTATTGAGTAAGAAGATGGCAACACTGGATCATCTGCAGCTGTGAATTTCTCTAGTCCTACTCCGGAAAGCAGCTAAGTTTTTGTATGAATGAGGCTGTGCCACCTCAGGTACAAGGATGAGTAGTAGTGTGTGCTCCTTTGTATTTGCCTTAAAGTAGTTTCTAGAGTGCCTGCCTTTTCTTTAAAAACTCTACACTTATTTATATTGAAATGAAACCCCACCTTTGAAGGCTACTGGTTAGGAGGCGTAGAAAAATCACATTAAACCGCCAGTCTCCTACCACAAAACAGAAGGAAGAAATACAGTGACATTTGTTTAATTTCCCAACGGAAACACAAACGTATTTACCCTCCTGTGTTATCAGGGGAATCCTATAATGTGATACATCCAGCTGGGTAGCTGTTCCACAATTGCATTTTTCCTTTTTATTTCCAAAAAACATTGTCAAGAATTTTAATTAAAGCAAATAACATGGAGCATTGATTAACAGACACAGAACCTTTGGTAAGTGGCTTAACTTTATTATTCCTTGTAGGGACTTAGGAGACAGTGAAAGTAGTTCATTACAATGGGAAACCTCCCAGAAAGAGAGCTCATATGTCTATGATGCAAATAGTAGCCATAAAACTGGAAGGAAGTTTTACTTCTAGCAATATATATTAAAGCCCAAATAAACCAAATAAAGTGTTTTGTTTTATTTTTCTTATTAAACACTACAACAAAAAGACTAAAGGAAACCATTCCCCTGGGTGGAAGTAGAATCAGACAGCATATCTATATGAAGGTTAGTTCCCTGAAAAGAAAACATAAATTGCCGGTAGAGAAGAGATTATTATGGAAAAAGAAAAACAAGGAACTACATCCTTACAAGCATTTCTGCTCAAAGAACTGTGTCTTACACTTGCTCTGTACAGATTTTTCCATCTATAAGGATCATTCTGTATTGTAAATCCGGTAAGTGGCCTAAAGCAACAACGCTTAACATTTGTTTTGTGATCATGATAACACTCTGACAATGTTAAACCAATTCTGCTAGAGTAAAAAAAAAAAAAATCTGCTTGTTTCTTTTTTTTTTGAAGGAAGAGAAAGGATTAAAGGACCAGGGCTCTTTATAACAATGTTCAGGACAAATAATCTCACCTAACCTTGCAGTTATTGTTGTGGGAGCAATAAATTTGTCTCTTTTCACTCTTTTAAGGGCTGATGTGTTATCCACGAAAGTCAGGGGAAGGTTATCAAGACTTACAGGAATAATTTACCACAGCTAAACATCTGCTTTGTCTTCAGAGATATGTAAGTAATCAATCATCTCTGAGTTCCATAATATGTTATATAATGCTAAATGTACATTGATAAGGATTATGTAAGTATAGGTTTTTTCTTTCTAAAGTTATATCAAATATTTTTAATTTTTTATTTAATAATTTTACCTGTAAGTTTTTGGTTGGTATGAAGAAAGGTTCTTCTGTGTTATTTTTAGATTATTGCATGAAAAGAACTATGTAAGAGATTATTTTATGATGAACTATAAGAGTACAATATACGATCTTAAGGTCTATATGCAAATGACAACAAGTATTATTATAAAGTTTTAATTATTTTTCGCAACATTTTCTGGTAAAAAATGGTCTCCTTCACACTTCTTAAATAACAAGGAGTTTTTCCAGAAATAAAAAAAAAAACAAATTAAAATGTTGAGAGTGGAAGCCATACAGACATTGGATTATTTGACACATTCCAGTCCATCTGGTAGAGAAGTTACTGCCTCCTATTAAGTTTAATGGGATTTTCAGAATAAGTTATTTGATAACAGAAATCATCAGCCAGAAGTTTAGGCCAATAGGCAAAATAAGTACTAAGACTAGCAATTGATTGACTTTATTATTGCCTTGATTTGCTAAATTAACATATTTGTGTGAATTTAGAGGCTTTGGATGGATTTTAGATCAGACACTCTGCAATCAAGTGACCAAAAATTTGGTAATGTAAGCTAGATGCAGGCATGATTATAAAAAGACCATAAATATAACTCTGCAGATGTGCCTCAAGTCTTCCTTAACGTACTCTCCTGTAGCATTCCAAATGTATATTATGTTGTGTTCTCCTAATTTTTTGACTATTGTAAAGCAATTTCTTTTAAGTAATCATTATTTATAAGTAAAATGCTCAAATTAATTCCTCTTTCCCTTTACTCGTGAATTCCACTGATTTTCTGTAATTCTCCAAAACATCCTCACAAAGTGGTGTAGGTGAAAATTTGGGAGAAAATACACACCAAGGATTGCCCCAGTGATGCTTCAAAATAGACAAAGGGGAAAAAACCCCCACAACAATAATTTTGGAGGCAGATATCGAAATATTCCTGCAATATTAGATCTGTGTAAGACTGCCAAACTCACAAAGGGGGGGACTCTGCTTACTTTATTTAACTTTGTTTGCAAAGTGGAGCACATAAAACTAGAACTGCAATAATAGCCGTGTACTGAGAAAAGATGTGCTATCAAAATGTGGGAGCAAGAGCAAAAAAGCCCAATTACCACAGCTGAGTAGGACCCTTAAAATGCCAAGAAAACTGAGGAGAAAAAAGGAGATCAGAGCAAGCCTTTCCTAACACTTTGTCTGGTGGCCTATTCTACCAAAATGCTACCTGAAACATAAGGCTGGAAGCTGAGTGATTTCTTAATATTACATTGCTGAAATATACCTTATATTTGGTGTTTGTGCCGTGGTTAGCCTCAAAAATATTGTAGGGTGGTGTTTTTTTCCCTTTTAATAAATGTATTTGGGGCTGTATAAAAATGCATTTACAAGATCTGACATATATATATACAACTCTTGCTGTAATGAAGAAACAAGTGTGTATCACTGTATTTTTTTCATTATCTCTATAAAGATGCACTCCAAATTTTTTTTTTTCATTTTCTCAGTCAGTCAGAATGGGAGAAAAAAACTAAACTGAACAACCTAGCAGGTGATGCAGGAGTCTGTTAATTTTAGTTGTATACACGTTGGTGGTCTATAAATTGGATCTACCAGAAAAAAAGAAGAAAAAAAGAGAAAGCAGAACCAAACAAAAATCCCCCAGTAAGCTAAAATTCTTTATTTTCCCAATTATAGTAGCTAGGGACCAGAAGAGGTATTGTATAATTAAGTTAGATGGGAGGTAAGCTTGTGGATGAAGGAATTGCCTGGTTTAACGTAACTCAAAAATAATAGAGGCCAAAATTCTCATAAAGTAAGTATATAGAAGGCAGTAGTTCTTCCCTTTTTGAACTGATTTGCAGTCAAAGAAATTAATGAAAATAATCACTTTTGCTCTATGGGGTTTGTTCAGGCTACATTTAGAAAGATATTTTCCTCTTAGAAACTGAACTTCTTCCTTAAGCACAACAAAAATTCTACTTTGACCTGTTGGGATTTGATCCCCAACCCCTTCAGCTATATAATCCCACACAAGCATTTTTTTTTTTTTTTTTTACCGAAATGTGAAATTTTTACTCACTCTTTTTCAGCGGATGTTAATAACTGCAGTCTGGGAATAGTATTTGTTCTTCTATGTCACCTTTGAACTGACAAGTCCAAACTCCTCTCAAACTTTAAACTGCAGAAAAATTTTGCAAAGCAGAGAAGGTACGTAACTTCACTCTGAACCAGTGTTGAGCAGCAGTTATTTAAATAAGGCATTGAAGTAAAATACCACATTCAGTTTGAAACTTGGCTGTGAATTTGGGTAGACAGACTGCAAGTATGAAGTTTGGAGACACAAAAAGTCTCTAGAGTGAGAAACTCATAAAGAAATAAGGGATTATATGCCTCAATTTTGGGATCTCTGAGGTATATTAAAAAAACTTGACCTCTAGAAGACAGGCAACTAGAATCCTCTGCTAGAAATCAGATCCCATTATGTCTTTTCATACAGAGCATGGAAAATTAAGGCATCCAGATTTAATAGTTATATGTGAAGATTTTTATCAGTGTCCATGGTCTGATGAAAAGCCAGATGGTATCAGTAGGTGAGTTGGCAGACTTCAGACCCTTTGGAAAGAAATACAGGCATGAAGAAGTTATACAGGGACTTCAAAAGAAAGACACATTTGAATGTGGAAGTTATGAACAGTTAAATAATCCTACAAATTGTGTAATCTTAACTACTGTTATAGCTCCTTCAGAAGATTATGTCCTCATATAGTCCCCCAAATCTGTCTAGAAGAAAACTACAATGCTAGAACAGCGATGTCTATGGATTCAGTGCCTGGTCTCTATCATTATGGATTTTTCCCTTTATGTACCAGCACATTCCAGTTTATTTGGCTTGAAGAGTGGTTCCTCCAGAAATAGCTGTTTTTAGAATAGTCTGGTATTTCAGCTGATAGCTGCTATTTAGGTGCAAGATTGAAGTTACAGCAGTATGCTAATACACGAAAATACATGAATTAGAGAAGCGTTCTGATTACCTATAATTTCCATATGTGTTATCTAAACTGAACAAATTAATACATCCTTCCATTCTAAATAAATATTTCTGGTTTAGAGAAGGGTGACCAGTCTTCTAAGCCTATATTTAGGGAATGCATTTGCACCAAGGTACAGACAGTTATTGAAATTTGCTTAAGTAACAAGTTTCAAAAGTAATGTGTGTGAGCATTGCTCAGATGTTTAGGGGGGTTTCTGTGTCTTTCTCTTCAGAGATATTGCCTAAATATTTGACCTTTAGCTTTGAAAATTGTAAGAAAAAATATTGTTTAAAAATAATTGAAATAATATGGATAGTTTTCAAACGCTGGTTGGTACAAGGAAATCCTTGCAAATGAAAATCGCTTGAACATATGTGAGGAGAGAAACTCCAGTTATGGAAGTACAATGGAATGATGTTTACACAAGTCAGTCAAATAAAAAGATGAAGTTGCAGCAGACAAAGCCCATCATTATAATTCACTCAGCGGTTCTGTGCAGTGTCATCATTTTGCTACTATCTGAATCCAACATTTTTGGTCTGTGCACTTAGATATATATGGAACTGACCTTTAGTTCTGGAGCAGTTTTCCCCCAACTATGCAAACTGGTGATCCATACAAAACCAAGATGTTATAGGAGACAGAAGTATCTTTTATGGTTAATTTATATACTCTGGGGTTTTCTTTTAAATCTTTCCTTACAAAGGAATATTCATGGAATATTTCTATCTTTTCAAGGCTAACAATAATATAAAATTAGGCCAGCAAAGGTGCGTGATTTGACTTCAACCAGGCAAGCATAAATACCAATGATCTACCTGAATATACCATATTGATACATACTTCACATTTTTGTGGCATTCTTAGCAGTATAACAACTCTGTGCACATGCATTATTTGTGAATATAAAATAAATAAAATTTAGGGGGAGATTTTGTTCATGCGAATACATATACTTCTTTTATTAATGGCTACGTTGTGATGTATTGTAGATACATTCTATTTTTACAGAAAGTGCACTTTCAGCTTCTAAATCTTAAATTAAACTGCCGTAGACTAATAAAAAAAGAAAGAAAGTCTACTGAAATAAATTACGTCTGAAATAGACTTAAACTTTGTGAGAATTATCAGCCTCTTACATCTAGTGGGGAAGGCAAAATATGGAGGAACTATTACATTCATATCTCAGCGATTACAAAACAGTATTTCTATATCTGCGGTACATGAGATTGCAGCAGTCCGAGATGTCTGTAAAACCAAGGAATCTGTAACGATAACTGAAGGAATTAGCAAACAGATTAACGACTAGATTGCTTACCAGAGGGGCTACATACATGTTCCCCCAAGCCCTCCTGTAAGTGAATGTTCCTCTTTGGAACCAAGGCTGGCAGAAGCTGGTCTTCAAGAAATATAACTCAGCATGTATCAGGTGCAGTTCTGTTTGAAAGTCCATAGAAAGGTAGGAAGGGAAGGCAGGAAATGAAGAAAACCATCTAGGCTGACAATCTTTTAGCCAGGCTGACTAAACCTCAGAGTGGAAACCAATGCAAAATAATGACAAAAAAAAAATAAAAACAATGTTTTGCTTGCCTATTAACAAGTACCAGCTTTGTTTAGAAAATATACATTCCAAGAGAAAATTAGAAACAAATAATTTCTATGTGGAAAATCTACTAAATATGAGAATAGCCTTTTAAAAGAGAACTACCAAATTACTGAAGGACTAGAAAACAAATGCATAAGATTCTAATGAGACATATGGAGACAATTCAACATTATAAAAAGACAATATTAGAGTAAGACTTTAATATTCCAAGACTTCTCTTGGAAGCAGAGCAAGCTGCAATACACTGAATATAATGTTCTCAGCAAAATTTAGACTAGTGTTCCTCTCCACCTCTACTTATATTGCTGATGCTTTGAGCTCAGCTGTCAGTCTCTCAGCCCAACTAATAGTTAAGTAGGAAGAGAAGTGGACAAACATTAGATACTCCTTAATCACACATTAATGGCCTGTAATAGACATGTCCAAATTGGAGACACGGATTTGAAGAGTAGGCTGTTCAGTGGACAAGGAATTGGCTGGATGGACACAGCCACAGACTTCAGGTCAATGGCTCCAGGTGGAGGCAGGTGGCGGGTGCCATTCCCCAGGGATCTTAGAGAAGCCTTCAAGTACCTAAAGGAGGCTTATGAAAAAAGAGGGAGAGAGACTTTTTTACATAAGCATGTAGTGTCAGGACAAGGGGAAACAGTTTTAAGCTAAAAGAGGAGATATTCAGAACAGATGTGAGGAAGAAATTTTTTACTGTGAGGGTGGTGAGGACCCTTCCAACCCAAACCAGTCTATTATTCTATAATTATTTCAGTATGCATGATTTTTGTTTGCCTGTAATTTCTCAGAATAACAGCAATATGAGCTGCAAGCAATTTTCAACAACAACAACAAATGGTGTTGTCTTCTAACTCATTGGTTCAGAACTCTGTTTTGTTTGAAACATGATATGGTGAAATAAACTAGCAAAAATGAGGCTTATAAACAGATCCTTGGTGCTTTAAACCAAGTTTTTAATAGGTGAAAGAATTATAAAGCAGTCATCTGCTTTGCAGTAGAAGATGATTGCTGTTGCTGAGGAAAAAAATACAACTCTCCTTTTGATCATAGTACCTTTTATCTGTTACATGTTCCTTTTATATAAACACAATAAAAAGAAAAATTCAAACCTCTTTTGAAATTCACAGAGTGGAAAGGCAGCAGCATTTCTATTTTCAGGCACAGTTAACAAGGCAAATACGAAATCCTTCACTAAATTGTGCATGGGCCATAGCATTTGCAAGTGCATTTCCTATCTTTCCATTATTATCTTCACTGAAAGTGCAAGTGTTGCAAATACAATTTCCATAATTAATTCAACAGTATTAAATAAGCGTATAGACATTTTTAAATATTATATAAATTATTATCTCATAATTTCTGTTATTTTTAATCATATCTATCAGTATTATCAGTATTTATAAATAATTTATAATAGTATAAGTATATAAACCTAGTACTTTTGTCTTTTGAAGTGGGAACTTTTATTATTCACTTTCCTGCCTCCTTTTTTATCACTGTTTTTATGACTGAAGAAGTTGGGTTGGCAAAGATGCAATTAGCAACTGGTAAAGGCCACAACCTGAGGTCCAGAGCTGGAAGACTGGACATTTACTCAAACGTGTGGCAGGAATACTCATCTATAACACTGATGTTACTCTCATTTCATAAAATCTAATCATAAACTGAAGTGTTTGCTTATGGATCTGATGCTGATTAAACTCCAGTGACATCTCATAGTCATTCAGGTTATGTTCTAGACAAAAAACTAAAAACAAGTTGCATTGCCATCAAGGTGCAAAACCAGTTCTTCTTGCAAACAGAAAGGCCTAAAAGCTGAAGGTCTAATATAACTGGACTTTGAAATTCCACCCAGATACAGAAGATAGGAGTTTTTAAGGGCTTCTGTTAGTCTTCTTACAAAATGAAAAGAAAAAGCTAAAAAAAAGCCGTCTAAATTTGCTGTGGCAGGAAAAAATAAAAAGAAAAAATGGTTGTTCTCACTCGTTGATTTTTTTTTCCAGGCTGAGCAGTTAAAGCAGATAATTCAGGCTGGTTAAAAATTCATTTACATATAATTACCTTGAACAACTCTGTTCTCAGTGGTGCAAGGTTGTTATCTGGCATATGTGAAATGAAATTCAAATCCCTGATCTGTCCAACTTATCATACACCAAAAGACTGTGCTTTAAATTTAAACACTTTTAACAGAACCATTGCATAATTGAGTTTGTAGGGGTCCACTGGAGGTCATTTTTTTCAATCCCCCTCCACAGAGCCCGGCCAACTTCAAATTTAGATCCATCACTGAAGTTAGAGGGAATGGTCAAAGCCTTGTCCAGCTGAGTTGTTCAAATCTCCAAGGGTGGCAGTTCTCTGGCTATCCTGCTCCATTGCTCTGCCAGAGTTCATAAGGAGAATTGCCTTTTTATACAGTGCCACTGCGTACTTGGGCCTGTTGCTCTTTTGCTGTGCACCCCTGGGAAGAGTCTGGCTCTGTCTTCTCCGTGACAGCCACCCCTCGGGTGGTGAGAGGCTGCAGAGATACTCCTTTAGCCTTGCCTTCCTCACGCAGTCAGCATTTCCATGACATGCCCCAGAGCCTTTGCTGTGGTTTTTTGTCTGCACTCAGTTCAAGTTTTTTCAACTTGAAGATGAAAATGTTCATGTCGAAAATGCCCCTGCTCGTTGTACTTGAACTGGATGACCTTTAAAAGCCCCGTCCTACGCAAAACACTCTGTGATTCTGTGATCTCTCTTTAGTGAGGTTGCTAAGGCACAGTCTGTCCCACTGGCCTTTCAAGGTTATTGCTCTTGAATAACCAAAATAAAGCCTTTCCAGAAACAGATATGTTTATAGAAAATATGGAAAAGGAAAAACCTAACGACATAACAAAAAAAAAAAGGAAAACTCCAGCCCAGGCCCCTTCATTAATGATCTGGAAGAAAAGAGTTTTTCAGAAAAGATCCAAGGCTGTCCATTTTTATGGAATTTTTAAATATGTCACCTTTCCAGACTCTGGAAGAATAATACCTCTTAGAGGAAAAGTCACTCTAAGCTGTTTGATTTACTCCTTACTCCCTAAGAATTTTCTTTTTTTCCCAAACAATAGCTAGCAGCTCTTGCCTAGCCTTCCAGAACAGTGTTATCCAGATCCAGTGTTATCCCACTATTTGGGATTCAAGAAGAGTTTTACAAAGAATACCACTTTTCTGAGCTTTTTCAAACTCCAGAAATCAATTGAACTGAATCTTTGGCGTATTCTGTGCACACTAGTTCAGAAAAGTATATGCTGCAGAAAGCTTAGTGTATGCAAGTGTGTTGTGAATACATTTCAAGCTATCTTGTTTATTTAGGTTTTTAATCACGAGATTATTCATGAGGAATCCTGCATTTCCTCAGCACTTTTGCTCATAGTCAAAGAATAGAACCATGCCATTTACGTGTACTAGAAAAAATGTAGCCAGGGGAAATGGCCTCTAGTCACTAGTTTGAAAGTAAATTGAGAGTAAAGACTACTTTGAAGCAAAAGTATTAAGTAATGACTCATCCCTGAAGATATGGAAGATATAACTAAGTGAATATAGGATAAGTAATAATGGAGGTCATGTTGTCAAATTAAGGTTTTAAAGCACTTACTTCCCCTTATTGGCTCTATTACCAGTTATATACACTTAGGGCCAAAGAAAGCTGATCTGCACCTTTATTTTCCTTCCCATGGGCTATGCCCAGCACCTGTGGGTAATCTATCTGTATTGCCTATTAGTGAGGAAAATGGACAAAATCAAACAAAGTGTGACACGTGACATGTAGCTCACACATATTCCATGCAGTGCAGTCTCCATACTATATTTTATGCTGACAGCTTATGCAGACATCTTGTTGCTTGTATATGATGGCAATAAATCCTGTGAATTGAAATAGATTTGGATTAATGTTTTCCAATTGTTTCCACCACAAGTTGGGGGATCACACTGATGCAAAATCATCCAGCTATAACATGGATAAATATCTATGTTACACTGCATATGTGTGTGTATTAGTACTGAAGGTAGAGGAAAAATGAGAACAGAGGCCGTCGGTCAACATCTAAATTATATTTTAAGAAATCTACTCTATTTTCTTCTATCTAATTCATTTTTTCTGTCAAAATCCTTAATGTTTCCTTTCAAGGGGACACAGAACAAGACAGATGCCCAGAATATATGGATGAAAGAACAGGTTTCATAAGCAACAAGAGCCCAGAAACACCTCTTGAATTTTCTCTTTCATTCCTGCACTTTTGAATCCATTTGTAAACACAGCTGTATGTCAAAACTGTATCCTCTTCAGTCTGCTCCTCAGGTTGGAGGCATTTAGCAGCTTGGTGTTTATATCTGTCTAGCTATTAGGACCTTTCTAATTAATATGATCCCTAATGTTTGTCATCGTTTTGGATTTACCTTCAGAGTTGTATGGAAGAAAAGGTGGAGTCATGTGAAAGTTGTAATGTGAAAGACATATATTCTCTTACGTAATTTTTAATCCAGCCTTTATTCTGTCTGGGGGTTTTTTTGTTTGGTTGGTTTGGTTTGGGGCTTTTGTGTTTTTGTTTAGTTGGGGTTGTTTTTTGTTGTTTTATTTTTTGGTATCATTTGGGATTTTTGTTTGTTTGGGGGTTTTGTGTGTGTGTGTCTTATTTTTTGATTGTTTGTTTTCTTTAAAAAAGAGTTATTAAGTGCTGATACATGTGCAATGGGAGAAACTCACAGGTCACCAAAAGCACTTTCATGGGCACATACTGTGAACTGAGGGGGCCCTCAAATAGGTAAAATGAAACTATCTGCATTTTGTAGAGAAATTAAAGCAGACAGAAGCCTCTGGAAGAATAATACCTCTTAGAAGAAAAGTCACTTTAAGCTGTTTAGTTTAATCTTTACTCCCCAGGAATTCTCTTTTTTCCAAAGGATAGCTAGCAGCTCTGTCCATAAACCTGCATGTTAGCTTGGAAATTCTCTCTCCATGTCTTTCAGAAATAATTTGTTCAATTAATTAGTTCCATTACTGTTTAAAGGGTCACATAGCTTGATCAGAATGCAAAGCTCACTACTGCAACAGATGACTCTGTCAAATCACTCTGCAGCCAGATTGATATAACAACAATCATGAAACATATTTTGGTACAACAACACAAAGATTGTTAGTTAGTTGTCAGTCAAAACCTAAGTTTTTGTGACTCATTGGATGCAATTTGTCAGAAGTGGTCTTACGTTACTGTTGTACTGGTGGCTTAAGGATATGTTTAAAGAAAAGAAGCATTCAAATTAAGCACAGTTAAAATATAGTTAAATTAGGTAGAAGTAATGCATTGTATTAGACTAAAGAATGATAATGGGAAAAAAGCAAACAAACAAACAAAACAAAAGACATTTTAAAAGAAAGTCAGTTAGGAATACAGAGACTTGCATGCATTTAGCTCAAGTTTCATTTATTTTTTTTACGCAAATATTAGTTAAAAGAGAAGATTAGTGTTTCATGTCTCAAGGTCTCTCATGCAAGGTGAAGGAGCGGGACGGTCCCAGTACAACTTTTAACTTGAACTCACTAACAAGTCTAACTCTTTAACCTCTTACTGTCAGTGAGTACCTGTTGAAATTTACTGTACTATAGCATAGGTTACAGATCTCCATATATCAAAACTGTAGTTTATTGTCAGAGGTTGATAATCTTAGGTTTTTTGTAATTTTATTTCATTCTAAACATAAGATTTATGCAGCAAGGGAGTAGAGCTCTACTTAGCCCACACAGTACACCTTTGGGATTGTTCGAGGCAGAGATGACTATGAAGTTCCCCCCCAATAACTACTAGCAGGGTCTTCAAAGGCTCTTTCTTCTGGGAACAGTGTGTTTCTTGAACTATTTACAAGCATTGGTGCTGTATATATTGATTTTATTAGCAAGCTGTTATTCTGGACCAAGAATCAGGATCTTAAATTAAGCTGACCTGACCTTATGTGAAACTGGAGAGAAACAATAGTTTCTACCATCCTGTAAACAGATTTTCAAAGCATTCTTAAAAACATATCGCCAAAATGACTTTTTAGTGAATTTTCAAGGGAATACATTTTTTTTCTCATTTCTTGATTAAAATTGATTATTGCAATGTTAATGTGGTAAAGAGCTAAATTTTCATTAAGCTTAATGTTATAGTCACTTGGCCGATTCTGGAAGTAAATTAATCTTTTGATAAAAATTCAAACACACAAATCGAGTTAATGCTAAGGTAGACTGGAATTCTATAAAAAGCCTACATGAGGTTTACACAATTCAAAGAAAATTCAAGGGTCAATTTAAGAAGAAATTTTGTTGCTAGGAGACGAGAACTGCAAAAAACCCTAATAATGTTTCCTCATTTTAAATAGTAAATGGATTA
>VZRE01000459.1:102101-244045 GCA_013396775.1 Cephalopterus ornatus
ATATGTGGGGGGCCCCAGCTGGTCTGGGGTCTCTGGAAACAGTAGGAACTAAAGATGGAACCTCTGCACCCTGGCAAGGTGGCAGACATGGAAGGGAAGGCTGTGACACAGAGTGGATTTCCTCCCTGTCTTGCTGAATCATAGTTGTCTGACATGCGCAGTGTATGTGTCCAATTGAGAATTATTTATGTTACTGAAAACCAAGGGTGCATGGACATGTGTAGATAATAAAGTGTATATAAGTCGCAGCAGCGTTTGCAATAAAGGTCCAGCTTTCTGAAGAAGACGTGTCGTGTTTTGACCAACCCCGACGCGACAGTTTTCCTCTGCAATTACTGTCCTCTACGGGATTTTTGCAACTTTTAATTTAAAAAAAAAAAAAGAAAATAATCAACTATAACCTAAAACACAATTTTAAGTACCTTTTTTAAAAATCCTGTTTAGCTAATACAGGTAGAGCTGTGCCTTCCAGAAGCATAACAAACTCTTGTACTAATTTCTGTCTATGCTATCTAAGCAGAAAGAAAACTTTCTTTGGATAAGAAAAATAGACAAAAGAATTAAGACAACAACAAGAGAAAAGAGATTTTTTGGTTTAATTTGTATGTGGAGTTAGCAAAAAAATCAAACTCCTTCCAAAAGTGGTGGTTTGTTTTCTTTCTCCTTTTTTTTTCCCTCTGTAAAACTGGGGTTGATTCATAGAATATCCTGAGTTAGAAGAGACGTACAAAGATCATCAAGTCCAACTTGTGGCCCTCCACAAGGCAACCTCAAGAATCATTCCAGGCTTTTCCAAGGTACAATTTTTGTACTAACAAACATTTGAAAACCAATTTCTGGAAAGAGCTATCAACCCCTCTGGGGACAGGCTTGAAATGGGCCTGATTTTAATGAAAATCCGCTGAAGTTAATAATCTTTGCAGATGATGAGCACACTGAAAACACACAGTCATCTTTCAGATAGTAAAGTCCCCTTTCACGCTGACAAAGATGCTGACAGGTGTTTATTTAAAACAGAGTACTCAGGACTGGGCAGAAATTCCAGATGGCTCATTTGATGTTTTGCTCTCTTCCTTCTCTCAAAAACAAAAGACAGTAGCAATAATTTTATGAGGTTCGAGCCAAATTTGAACACCTCTTCCTTCTGGAATCCCAAGGACACATATGGCTGAAATCATATCTGAGTATGAAGCTGTATTCTAACTTACACTCTGCTTTGCTAATGGCAGCATAGCAAAACATTGATCTAAGCAGTCTGTCTGCTCAAAACTCAAAACTGTGGGTGTGTAGGGTGTCATATTTGCTGCTGTCTAACAATGTTTTGTTTTGTCTCTTTGCACAGAATGAAAATGGCAAAGCCTGGGTAGTTATGGTGAATAAATAGAGGTCATGGGTCTTCAAACAACACAGTTCAGCTGACACAGTGGGTAGAGCTGAAAGACATGCAGCACACCTTTCATATACGTGGTTATATGGAAGCACTGACTTGTACCTGATTGTTCAGTCTTGTGCAATTCCCATGTATTTCATTATGTGGATTTTGTGTAGGGTTTGATTGTGGACTTTTATTTCACTAGGTGTAGAAAAATAAATCAGCTTTGGTCTTTCTCATTTCATTTTTCAGGTGTTTTAAGCCTAAAAGCATACTGTGGATGTTGCAGCATGGGGTCTGAAAGATGTAAGATAAAGTAGAAGGCAAGTAGGAAAATAAAATAGAAAGCCTTTAAAAAATGAATGAATAACACTTTTTTGGTTTGGGGGTATTGTTTTGAAACATTTAGGCTTTTATTCTTTTGATCTACTATTAAGTTACTGAAAAAGGTCCTAATACAAAGATTGAAGTCAATGGGGAAATGGTCATCCACAACGGGATGCCTCAGACTTGGTTCTAATTATGGTATTCTGCAGACAAGCTGGTCTAGAAATAAAGACCGCTATACATAGCACAAATGAGGTTCTCACTTCTAAAATTCCTGTCTGACTTTGTTCAAGGACTTCTTTTTACATCTACAAGGTTTGCAGGAAAAAACCCTTAATTTAAAAAAAAAAAAAAAAATCTATGAATACACAATATCAGCCCTCCTGATCTGCTAATGGAATAGGTAGCCATATAGATTCAATTTTAATAAAGCCTATTTCTTTCTGAACTCCCAGATCATGTTTGTAAAACATATTCACCATTTGGTTTTCAAAGGCTATTCCATAAACAAAAGTGTGTACTTTATTAGAATGCCCTTGACTATAATCCTAAACCCAAGTAGGCAAACTAAAATTTTCTTTTTTTTTCCCTAAATTTGTCCTTTATGTGCCGACAACAATTGAATATTGTATTGTGAAAAGGTAGTTCAATTTATATGGGTTTAATAAAAAGCAGCATTTTTTCATTTGTACTAAAGAAGAATGGGATTTTTCCTCAAATCTGCTTAGATAATTATAGAAAATAGATACCCTACTACAGCAGTTATATTAAAGTAGCCACAGAAAATTGACTTGAATCTAAAAGAATATTCTAAATAAACCCCTAGTAGCTCTGGAACTTTTCTCTCTTAACACTTGAGTGCCAGCTGCAGCCATGGGGAAACCACACTGTCAAAGGCATTCTTAGCTTGAGGTGCTTTCTGATCTATGTATCTGGGAAAGAGAATGGAGAATGTTTTCATAACCATTAAAAGCAAAACCATCCTGGAGTTACTGGCCACTGGCTTCAGATAAAGAGCTGACAGTCCACCTTTTAGTTCAAAAAAGGCATATGCGTGTAGTTGACCCATACAGATCTGTTAGGCTTTGCCTGGGATATTTGGGCAGGCATATAACAAAGTTAAATGGAATGACTGTATTGTGACTAAACTCTACCTGTATTTCAGAATTTCATCATGAATAAGTGCTAAACTTTTTCCATGTTTAAAATAAGGTATTTTCTACAAATTCCTCTTACAGGTCTGTAACAGGGGATGGAAAATAGTGTTCAGTGCTGCCTTTTCAGTAATTTTTTACTTTGACTAATGATTGTCTATTCGATCTGAGAAGAACAGATGTAACTTGTGTTACACGCTCCAGACTTTACTGCTTTATTGTGATAACTTTGAAAACTTAACTAAAAAAGGCCATTTCTGTAGGGCAGAGATACTACAAGGTGAAATCAATCTTGCTGCTGATGAAAGGAATTGCATGCCACACAGTTTGCACTTTAAATTATTTAGAGTGTTAAGGCTTCCTTGCCAGCAGAAGTAATTGATTTGAGAGTTGGTTCACTAAAGACTAGCAACGTGCTGTGTAAAATTTGTGATGTGTTCTGTGTTGGCAGTTCTCCATGCTTCCAGGCTAAAGAAATTGCTTGGAATTGCTTTAATTCATAAAGGTGTTCCAAGAAAGTCACTGTGAGAAGAAGCACTGCAGAAATAAAATGGTCACTACTTTTCCTTGAAATGGGGATTCAGTCTACTCAGTAGATTTCATGCTCCCAACCATCCTTCAAACCACTGGCAAATTGGCTCGCGGATGTAGCTCCTGGAGCTAGAAAGAAGAACCAGGCAACCATCAAATGAAGCAGAATGAACCAGCAAATTTCTCTGTGGCTTGTCCCCCTCAGTCTAGGTGACTGGAACACTCATCATGCAATAAATTATAACTCTTTTAAATTATTTCCTGCACGTAAAATAATTTCCCACATTTTCTTTCTAATACTCCAGCAGGCTAGATGGAAAAAGCATTCCAGTGCTTGGAAATCCAAAAAGGCAAACAAGTTCATTTTTCAGTCAAAAGAACATACTAAAGTCTCTCTCATCACTCAGCCTTTTGCTAATGAAAGGTATGTATCTGAACCAAATGAAGTGGGAACAGAGCCCGAAGAACACTGCTTTCATTACATCTGCAGTATCAGTCTCTATCCATCTTGCCATCCAAAAAGGCCAAGAACATGTATTTTCTGTGACTTCTAAGTAACTTAAGTATAAACCACTTATATGCTTCTCTATGCTCTTGGAGCTGCTGGCACATATTTGGCCCATCAAATCCAGCTGGAGATATTTTTTCCAAAGAATAAATAATTTGGGTGAAAATAGTTGAAAACTAGTTTAATGTCTTCTGACTGTATGCTCATCAGCTGAACAATGCTGTTTGAATACCTTAAATCTCTTTGCAGGAAAAAAAAAAATCCCTTTATCATTCATTATAGAGAGGTTTTTCACTAAGTAATTATCTGTTGGACATAGGCTGAGTCTATCAGTACTGGCCATGTAGACAATAAATTATCAGTAAAACAGCTACTCATGATTAGTCTGCCATAAATGTCGTGTATTTGGGGAAGAAAACTGAGCAGTGAGGACATCCAGTGCAGAAGGTCAGGCCTATGCATGAGCTTAATGAAAGATAGCGAAGCATGTCATGTCTGAATGGAGACTTCAAATAAATAATTTACTTACTTGTCCATTCTATCTCGTTAAATCTTCCTTCTTGTCTTTCCCTTGTGACAATTTTATTACTTAAACAATTTATTATTTTTATCTGTCAGTCTTTATAACTGGCTTTCATTATTTTGACTGTTCAGATGAAGCAAACACGTTGGGGGGAGCATGTTTGACAGTCAGCCAAGTCCTAGGGTTACTGATGTGACCATCAGGTTTTTTCATTCCTCCTTGTTCTGAGCAAGGTAAATTAATAGTATATTTAAGATAAACTGTAGCCTTTTTTTCCTTTTTTTTTTTTAGAAGAGAACTAACTTTACAGTAACTTTTATTGCATATTACACTAGGATTAAAACCTTTGCTTTAAGTTATAATCTTCTTCTCATTGTTAAAATGGCAAAAATTCAGCTTTGGACACCTCTATCTCTCCTTCCTGCCCCTCTCTCCAATTCCACCCAGTTCCCCCAGCCATTCCCACCTTGGCAATGCCTCTGAAACTGCTGGGAGCAGTCCAGTAAGAATCAAGTTTAAGTGTAATCAATATTTAAAGGGTTACAATGATACAAATCTATTTAAACACTCTTGTTTTCATTCTATTACAGATCCTTTACCAGTGACACTTCTCTGCCCCACCAGAGAAAATAATCAATGAAAAGAAACAATTTTCTAAATTTATGATGGATTATTTTTTTAATCCTGGTCCGTTTTTTATTTTGCAGCTCAAAAAGCAGTTCTATTTGTTTAACTGAGGAGATGATTGCAAGGGGACAGGTAAGATCAGCAGAGAATGGGACTAACTCACACCAATTTTCCTGTTGCCTTGAAAAAGGGGTCTGACTCCTGTGTAGGGAGAACAACTGGTATTTCAAGTACAAAGATCTAGTTAAATTCTGGAGCCCTGATAAGTAGGGAGAAGGGAAAAGAATCCCACCGAATTTAGCAGACTGCTTTTTGTTCTGTTCTGGTTTGTCTCTCTCTGGAGGCTGAATAACTTTCTGTAGATCAAGCAAAATATAACATTCGCATGAGTGCTCCATATATAAGAGGAGAGGAGTTCTGGTAACAACTTCTGTTAAACTTGCCAAAGAGCACACATACAGGACACCAATGGGAAGTGCAGAAAAGTGCAAACTGATGGGTTTTTTTAGAAAGAAGTAAAAAAAATAGTTTCAAGAAACAGAAGGAAATACTTGTACAGTCAGAGAAAATGCAATAAAAACTGCTAATCGTGATGCACAACAATAATGTTAATTTAGGGAAAGGTGGAATATGGGTGCAAAAGCCTAAATTCTAAATCAATGCTGAAAAAAAGATATTAAGAGAAAGGACACAGAAAGAATTAAAAAGAAAAAAAAAAGTCATGTTTGTCTTTCTTTTGCAGGATTTGTATATGCCTCAATACTGGGTTTTAGGTAGTATCACATCTCCTTTCATGAATTGTTCTGTATCTCAGGGACTGGAGCTCCTTAATAATTTTACAGTGAACGTCTGAGCTGCATTTCTTCCTGTTTATTTTGTCTGGAAAATAATAGAATTGCTAGCCCATGACTTTTTAAATAAGCCTTACAGCAGGTAAGGCTTAATTTCCTTTTTTTTTCTGCTTGTGAGGCAATCATTTCTTAGTGGGTAATTTCAGCAGAAAGGCCAACCTAGGAAGCCGTCTGAAGTTCTCCACTGTAGCAGGAATAAGATCATGAAAAGTACTAATTATTTTTAAATCAATGTTGTTCATTAATCAGGTTCATAGCTTGGCTCAGAAAACCATTGTGCCAGGCCTTCGGATCTGGGAAACAACAGCTCAGATCTGAGCCTGTAAGGCCAGAGGAGGTTTTGAGCTTCTTTGGAAAGAGCCAAAATAATTACAGGGAAAAGTGGAGACTTTTTCCTAAATAATGGTTCAAAGTGAGTTTTAGGTTCCAGGATGGATGAGGTTGGTGTCTGCAGGTTCCTTGAACTTGACTTCCAATATATTTGAAATCAAAATAAATGTCACAATGAAGTCTCCGAGGCTTGTTTTCCTTCTGTGCTGTGTGTGTGCCAGGTGACATGGGAGAAGGTGGGCAAAAGATGGCATGGAGCCCATGCAATCCCAATCTCCTGTGGCCTCAGGGAGCTAGGAGGATTTTTGCATATTTTTCACTGATGCCTGCCTTTTCCCCAGAAAATACCTGTTAGGCCTGTCATCATGAGTCTCACACTATCTCACACTATTCTGGTAACTGTGTTCAATGTTTCACCTTTTTTTTTTCTTTCTTTTTTTTTTTGTTTTTTTTTTAAGGTAGGCATTTTCCAAGAAATTCTGTGTTAACTGATAAAATGTGTAAAGGTATTCACCTTCATAGTGGTTAAGGACAGAAAACAACATGATGTGATCTGGACCTTTTTTCTCATACTTTTGTATGCTTAGGCCATTGAACATCATCTTTATCTGAAATCCAAGAGAATATGTGTTGTTAAATCCTACATTCTGGGAAAGTCCTCTCTGATTATGAAATGATTATGAAATGATTATGAAATGATGAAGGCTCCAGACTTTTCACTTGTTAGTTACTAGCACTGTTATTTATTTTAGTTCATAATTTATAAACTATGTTTGTTGTGTAGCTTAAAAACCTCATTCATATCCATTAATTTTGCCTCTCTGTGGGTATATGTGCAGACACTTATGCAATAATATTACATAACTTTTTGCTAGAAATTATGGACTGAAGTCTTCCATTCACTCACTAAAAATCCTTTTTTTCCCACAGGCCCTGAATTGTTCTCGTGGTTGTTACACAGCAGTCACTATTTATGGGGAACAAAGAGTGGTGTGTAGTGTTACATCATCTGTCTTGCTGATGCCACTGACTGAGGTAAAGTTATTCCTCCATCCCTCTCATTGCTTAGT
Source organism: Cephalopterus ornatus (assembly GCA_013396775.1). Classification (NCBI taxonomy): domain Eukaryota; kingdom Metazoa; phylum Chordata; class Aves; order Passeriformes; family Cotingidae; genus Cephalopterus; species Cephalopterus ornatus. Next base: position 109,395 of record VZRE01000459.1, read on the forward strand.
TTGAATATCCATCCATCTCTGGCCCTTTGTGCAGCCTTATTCCACTGGGGACACTTGTTAGTTACTGCCTACCCTCAAAGCCCTTAAATCCTTTCCAGGGTTAACTGCTTCCCAGGGTAGCATCTATCTCTGTATGAAGCTGCATCTTATATACCTGTCATATCCTCTCACTTATTTCCAATTTACCTTTGTTGCAGACAGCTTTTACTAGTTGTTAATCTTACATGTCCAGATCGCCGAAGGAAGAATAGATCAGATCCACGAAGCTCAACTACAAATCTGGGGTGGGAATGGAGGATTTTTGATTTCTCCATTTTAAAAGCTTCTTGCGTGATCTGTCACTCAATTCTTAAATCTTTAACATGGACTTTGATGCTATTTTAATCCATTTGGCACTGCTAAATGGAGAGTCAAGTGACACTGAGATTGTGCTTTTTTGACATACTAACTTACAAAAGATTGGAAATATTTCTAAACTTCATTTGTATAAGTAAGGCAGTTCACAAGGACCTCACAATCAAGTGAAAGGGGAGTGTTTAAACAAATAGCAAGAAAAGACTATGTGAAAACAAGAAGTGGTGGGACAGAAAAGACTATAATTCTTCAGGTTAACATGCAAAAAATTGCAACATAACAAAAAAATCTCTTTAAGTTCAGGGCTGGAATTAAATCAGATTATTCAAATATCAGTGTTTTCTTGTATAGTAAGGAAATCATCCTTCATGCCTTTTTTTGAACAGCATTAAAGACTAATATTTTCAAGAGATACACAGGTACCTTAGATATTACATTTACGTCTTTGGAGATAAAATTGCTTATAATGGCTGGTTAAAATGTTTGTGAATACAAAATCATATTATTTTCCCTTATATTATTTAACATTCTCTTAGGTTTATAATGAGCTGGCAAGTATTAAATCATTATCAGTGACTTCAGTAATTATTAGTACAGAAAAGATATATTATTAAAGTTTCTATCATTCTGGTATACTCATTAAAAATGTTTTATTTCCATCTAGTTATAGGTTCTATACAATGTACAGTTGTGTGAATAACTTTCTTCCTTAACTTCTTCTCATCCTGACAGTGAGGTATTCTTCTGTGCTTTTGACTTTTCTTAGCTTAGTTGGACACTTCATGGGCAAAAATCAATATAAATAAAATACTAAGTCCTGCTTTTATTTATTTTTTTTCTATTTGTTACTTTTTTGTTTCTGAGTTCTGCTGTGGAATGAAGATGGAGTTTTAGTCTTGGCTATTTTATTTCTCTTTGAATTGTGGCTTAATGGATATCTAATTTGGGCCTTTTAAAGAACTTCTAATTTTCAGTCTCATTCTTCTTTGTTTTTCAGTTCTACACTAGTGAGTCTCAAGTGTTCTGTAGAGGGAAAATACATATTTCTTTGGATGAACCCCAATCAGAACTTGCTTTCCAACGATTTTGTCTCTGGAATCATCACTTTGCACTGGTGACCTTCAAACTGCTGAAGGAAGGAAATTAAATGTGATCTATAAAGACAACAGAAAGTAGCAGTTGCTCTTCATCAGGGATTGATTCAATAACAACCCCATTGCATTTTGCTTAGAACCATGAAACTATAAGAACACACAACTGTACGTGATGGAGGAAAAGAAAAAAAACAACTTTGTTTTGATTTTGGTGAGCTTTCAATTCTTAAACATAAAAAGAGAGGGCAGAAATCTCAAGCTCAACCGGACATGTATTTAAAATATAAAGAAAACAGCAACCACAAAGTTTAGCATTTCTTTGTCATTATTTAATGACCAGAAATAAAATGCTTGATATTTTAAATGGAAGTTTAATCAGTGTTAGAAGTAAAACACACCTCCGTTTTTTTGCGTTAAAGTCAGTTCTTTTTGGCTGTATGCTGAATTTCCAAGCTAGAAAGTGATTTGTTTACTTTTTTTTTTTTTACTTTGAGACTTGTACATTGTTTCAATTTAGAAAAAAAATCATACGAAATAAAGTCTTGTTTAAAGCCTATTAATATTTCTAATCATTAACCTCTTAAAAATTCAGAATCCCCAAATACCTGAAGGGCTGGAGGCACTAAGCAGGTTTAAAATTGGCATTGATTGGCAGTCCCTGAAAGGCAATTGCTCTGCCTTTGTGATAACTAAAGTCTATTTTAGCTTTCATTCACTTTATATGTTCTTCAAGGCAGGGGAAAAAAAAAAAAAAAAGCCTTACACTGAAGGTATATTTTAAAAAAGATAAAACTCTGCAAAAATTCCTAGAAAACTCAAAACTTATTCAGATCAAATTATACACTTTTTTCTGCAAGAGTTTAAGTTACTGAGAATTCTTTGGTTTGTAAGGGAGAAAAAATGCAACTGTTTTGATATGTTTGAAATAAATAATATAGAAATGTTTCTGCATATGAGAGAAAGAGTCTGAAATCTCTCTCTGGATATGCAACTCTGAGTCCCCACAGAGATCAGCTGAATGCATAAATGTACAGGGATTGGGATAAAGAACAAATTGTATGCTCCCTTCCTGAAACAAAATCATAGCTGCGTATGAGTTAATTTGGTCTGAATAAGTTTTGGTGTGTATTAGAATCAAGCAGTGAGGATCCCAATGTCACTGGATTCTGAACTGATTTCAAAGCTCTCATCAGTTTTTGACTGATAAATTAAAATGTGAGCTGAGTAGGATAACAGACTAACAGTTGACAAAGGCAGAACCATATAACCCTAAAACAACAGTGGATGAAAGGATTTCTGGAGGTCACCTGGGTCAAGCTCCCACTCAAGACAGAGACAGCTTTGAATTTAGAAGCAAGTTTTGAGTCATGTCAGGTTGCCCTGGATCATACACAGTTAAACACCGAATTTTTCCCAGGATGGAGGTTCCACAATCACTCTGGGCAACCTGCCTAGAAGAAAAGCATCTTTAAGGAAAAGTCATGAAGGACCAAATTAGTCACTGACGCAGCCCTGACAGGTACACGGGGAAGCTCACCCAAAGGAAAGGTCCGACACAGGATGAAGGTTCAGAGAGAAGTGAGCACTTCATTGAAATGGCATCGCCCTTATATAGGGTTAGCCACAGAGCTTTCAGGAAGATAGGAGGGGAATGGTCTAAATAAGGAAAATAAGGGAGGTACAACAACCTTATTAGGGAGAAAGAAGGAGTTTTAACCATGTGTGGTAACAATAACTGGGGTTTCATGAACAATAGAAAACATTTAAAACTTTTTTAATTTTTAAATTTATTTTTATAATAATTTTTTTTATTTATATTATAGAAAAGTCCCTTGTCTGATAAAGTCTCTGTTTTCTGTTAAACTTCGTCTTCTTCAGGGTACACTTCCGCTAGAGTCTTGGTGAATTTCTTGTAGAGTTCCAAGTCTAGTGTCTCTTGTTCACCTCCAACAAGTCATAAAATGGAGAGCAGGAGTAGTTCACCAGGACCTGCAAAACAGCTGCTATGTTTTTATGGTAAGTCACACAGGATCCACTAAAAATGGTCAGAGCACCTGGTTCCCATAAAGGACAGCATGATAAGGAGTCACACCTTTGATAGGAGTCATGCTCCCTTGACTCCACCTCGAGCGTGAGCTCAGGACCAGAGAGGGTGTGGGGGGAGAACCTGTGTCTTCCTCGTGCAATATTCTGGAGATCAGTGTTTTGATCTGTGTCCTCCAAAGGTGGAATATCCTTGAAAACTTTGTTCAAAGCAGTAGTTTGAAGATCATGGAAAAAAATGTGAATAGTGGATAAAACCTCTTCTGATTTTAGCATGAGAGAATGTGTATGGACCTCTAACATTCTCCGTGGGGGAGGGAAATGACATCCCTCCCCTTGACCAATATCAGCAGCATAGACAGATTGATCCCTCTGCTGCTCAGACAAGGATTCTTCCACACCTGACTGCCAGGCACAGAATTCCTGTTTTACTATCTTTGGTTAAAGATCGAAAAATAAAGCACCGAAGGTGAGATTCATCTCACCTTTTGAACAAAAGCAGTCAAAAATAATGGACTAATTAGATTTTTTATTTTTTATTCATGTGTTCAATGGATAGAAATTCCAATGAGGAAGCCATTTCATCTGCCTTTTTATTCTGAACTAAAAGGAGAGCCTTGGTAATTAGATTAAAGTCAATGTATAATTTTCTGATGAACTTTCTCATAGAGATTAAGGGTCAGAGGCATGATGGTATTTAAACTTTCAGCTCCCTCTTTAGGCAACTGTCTCATATTGATCTTACCAACAGCTGTCTGAGTAATTTCTGAGATTGGGATCTAACTACAGTATAGAGATCATGTGTGAAGTCTGTGGCAAGTCTTACTGAAATAAATCTTTCAAGAAATATTGCACCCTCTCTTGGATGATATCAATAATATTTTTCATGTCTGCTTCATTACTGAGATACAATTAATGGGAGAATGCATTTAGAGTTTGCACATTTATGAATAATTTTTAACATATAAATGATAAATTTTAAAACTTAAATTACTGTAAATCATCATGCTTTCCATTTTATTATTGATGGTAATGTTCCTATCCATCTTTCAGTTATATTGATAGAAAGCTATTAACAAATTAATTAAAGCTAATGGGTGGATGCAAGGAGCACAAGCCAATATGTGTTACATTAGTTACTAACTCAGGAAAGCACTTAGACCCATGGCTGAAGTTAACTTACCACAATTTTAATCAGGTTTGATAATGTTCTTATTAAATCCATTTTACAAAAAGAAAATGTAATAAAAATATTGCCTGCACTGTTTCAATATGTCCTGCCTAATTTTAAAATTATTGATTTTTATTATTAATTTCAACTTGCCTTTTGTGAATAGAATAAAATCATCTACTCAAATTACCAAATCATAATGAACTTCAAAGGCAATCCTGCTTTAGGAAGTGCTGTGCCCTATTTTTGTATTTTAGGAAAGCAGAGGAACATCTTTAAATGAATTTGAATATGTGAATGCAGAAATGTTAAAAAATAATTGTTGAATTTACATATTTACAATAAAAACTATTTTTTCTATAGACTAGATGTTTTTAAAAGATGGCATTATTTCTTAAACATATTAATATAAAATGTGATAAAAAGATAATATTCTTTAAATTCAGTCGTCATTCCTATGATGCATTATTTCTAGGCTGATAAAATAGTCAAACTTAGTTCATAACATTATGCATGTTATTTAACAGAGGTTTGGCACTCTCTTTGACTTTTTCAATGTCATGCAAATGAAGTTTTGTAAAAAGCAGCCATGCAGCTTTGGTGATTTTTCTCTACTAAAGCATCCAGGAACATTTTGTGTTTGGAAGCTGTTTGATTTTTCAGTGCTTTTGCACAGAGAAATTAGTGGCTCACGCTAGGAATACATTTTTTGGATATGTTGTAGAGGCAGATGAAGTGAACGCTTTTCTTCCTGCAAAGCCATGCTAATTTTGGGGAGTTGAAGGAAACAATGCCTGGAGATGCTCAGCCTCTTCCTGTTCTTCTGAAATAGGTCTCTCCAAATGAGGCAGCATGAGACTTTTATCCATTCCTTGTGAAACCAGCTTCCTAGGCCAGCTGGCTTTCAAATAAGAGTAAAATCCTAGCAGTGACAAAGATCAGAGGAGGTCTCTGAGGAGGGATGAATAACCTCTTGAAATGGTGAATAACGTCTTGAATGCTGAAGACAAGCAAAACATGCCCAAGGACCATCAGCTATACCATTTCCAGGGCCTGAAAAATAACAGCAAGTTCTAGAATCGATTTGAAAGTTCGCTGACTCAGATGTTAATTTTTGAACAGTCCAGGAAGAGAAATTTCAATTTAGATGAGCAGAGAAAAATAAAACCCACTTGTTTACTTTCAATCTGACAATAAATCTCCCTGATTTCTTTCTCGGTGAAATTCAAATTCTGCCTTTCACCACATTAATATGATTACCATATTTGCATGTTTTGTTAATCATAAAAGCTTATTTCATTTATATGGCTTTATTTGCTTTCTGAATTAATGGTATGGTGGATGTTTTCTATTTTCTATTATTGCTTAATGTTTACAGCGCAGAAGAGCCTCAATATCTCTAGGAATGACTGATGTCTCTGGTGCTTAGCTCAGTAACACACACAGGGAGGAGGGAAAGCAGAACTGAGACAAAACTTGTGCTTGGATGTGTCCAGTCCTCAAGTAATAATGGCAACGTCAGAATCTGGTCTGGACATCAACAGAAGGGTATTTCAGTTTTAAAAGTGTTCTGTTTTTACTATATACCCATGGTGATATTAAGCTGCTTAAATACCCTCTCTAAATTGCTCATAGGACTTAAGTCACATTGTCCACTAACAGCCTTCTCTGTGGAACACAGCCTCAAGTAGTTTTCTTTTTAGCTAAGAGTATTTTAGTCTCAGGTGCTTTTAAATGAGAAGCATTTAATCCTGGATTATACCACGATTTCTGTAACATAATCGTAGGAAACGCATTTTTCAGAAAACCTTTAGAATATTCTGTTTTCTGGCATGAAAGGTTTAATACACAGTGGCTCCAAAAAGAAAAGAAAAAAAAATTTGCTTTGCACAGAAATCAAATAGGGAAGTTAGAACAACACAATATCTGTTTTAAAGTCCAGTAACCGAAAACTGGATTGTCTGCCTACATGTGGCGTGTTTAATTGCTGTTCAACTTTAATAAAATGGATATTAGACCTGTAAGGGGCATCCAACTCTGATAAAGGGCAAATACTGTGTAAGATCATTTAAAGGTGTTTATGCTTCACCTGCCTTAGTTTATATGGGAAGGCAGAAGCCTTGGAAATATCCTACCCATTTAACCCAACTGAGTTTCTATAACTTAATAATTAGGGTTGGTGGGCTTTTTTCTCCTTTTATTAATTCAAAAGAAATGAAACCACTCTTTAAGAAAAAAGACTAACCCCCTGCCACAGACTTATAAACAAAGAGCTAAAAGGTATCTTAATATATCATCAAACTTTGCACAATACAGCATTTTGAGTGGAATATGTTTTGCCCCTAGAAAAAAAACCTTAGAAATTTGATTAGCTTTCATTAATATTTATTAAATACTATTAACTAATTGGATTAAGCTTGATTAAATACAGCTCCCCTTGGCTTCATGGTATTTTGAATCAGCTTCTCAGCAAGTTACAATACTAATCTAAATTATACTAACTCACTGCATGAAATTCTGGCTCTCCTGAAATCAGTGGTAAAATTCCCATGGACTACATTCAGGTCAGAATATTATTGAAAGTGCCTCATCAAAGTAGTGCTCAGCACACCTGTGGTGGAGGTGAAGCTCAAAGGCTTCTTTGCAGCAGTAACCTAAGTCCTGATATCACCTGGGGGTTCAAACTGCTTGAGTGAGTTTTAATTCTTGTCCCTGCTGCTCAAACAACAAAGTGAGGACTAAGTAGGGCTGGAGGTGTCCTGCAGAAAGAAAGCTGTAAGTCTGAAGGTTTTGGGTCTTTTTTCTTAGTCCTGGATTTTCTGCGGACTGCTTGATTTCTCTAAATTCTTTCTTTGCAATCCTGAGCTTTACAAAAGACAGCTGCTTTGGTAAAAGTCATAGCATTTTAACCTTGTCATTTTCCTCTTATTGTTGTGCCACTTGTTTTAACCCGTTGGCATGGATTTTGCACTAGCCTTAGTATTTATCAGGAGATGACTGGATTCAAATACATAAATAACTCTCCCTGTGGCCAAATGCAAGCGAGCTTTGTTTGTAGCATCCCATATGGTGTTGTGTTGTTCTGGATTTGTGGCTATAACAGTGTTGATAAAACACCAGTGTTTTGGCTGTGGTTAAAAATGCTTGTGGAACATGAAGGTTTTTTCACTCGAGATTTCTCTGTGTTCTAAACAGGCAGAAAGTTCCATTTCACTTCTGTACTTTGTTTCCTAGAGCTTTTGTTCGGTTTCGTTAGTTGGGTATTTTTTTGTTGTTGCGGGGGCTTTTTTGTAGTGTTTTTGTAACAGTTTGTTTCAAAATGGAATAAACAAAATAATATTCTTTCTCCAAAAAATTAAGTAACATGACTGATTAAATGGAAAGTTAGTTTCTGGGGATTCTTATCAGGAAATAAAAACATAGGTATCTGGAATATAAATAAATAGCTGTGCATATAGGAAAGCTAGTTAGACAACATTTGTTGAATATATTATGAATTGTATTTCTGGATTTCATTTAAAAATACACTTAGAAACCCCTGGGGTTCTTTTTCACTGTTAAACAGCTGTATGTTTGGCTGAATAATGTATTGCAGGTATTAATTGAGTAGTATATTGCCAAGTCTGACAGTAAGCAGCAATACATATTGAACAACATATGTAATGAATTTTCATTCTGTCATTCAGCTCTAGGAAGGGTGTTGAGAAGCAGTACGTTACTTTATTTTTTTTTCTCATACTGTTTATCATCTGTGCATTTAATTATGTGGTGCTTTGTAAACTGAAGTTCTCTAACCATCTGTCATGCAGACGTGAGTCTATTGTGGCAGATATCACTGACTTCATGTCTCCATCGCCTTTTTTGAAGGAACTACTAAAAGGTAAGAGGGGAGCAAGGGTTTTTTTGTGAGAGGGAAAATTAGAGTGAAAGAGAATCAATAATTAGAGTAAGGGCCCTCCCTAAGCTGACATCTTTGGTCTGGGCTCAAAAATTCCCTAATCCACTTGTATGTAGCGATTGTCCTGCTGGGAGGCCAAAGTCATCTCAAGCATCCCTCAGGTTAGCCATGGACCTGTGCTGTGACCTTCTCAGCTGGGAACTGGGGAGCATTGAAGGGTGAAGATGTCATTAAGGTGAAGAAGGAGAGATTATATTGAGAGATAAAGGCGGCAAGTGGTGATGCTTATTGGGTTGAAATTCCCGACGTTAAGAAAAGGACAGCTGGGTGTGCTAAACTGGAGTTGCACGTTGCGGCGGAGCTCCGGAGTCAAAGATGAAATCCTCATGGAGGTATAATCAATGCTCCATTTTATTAATAAATCTACAGACTTTTATAGGGGTTTACAGGGTTCACNGAGTTGCAGCATTCAGAAACGTAATATTCAGGTTGGTAGACTCCCAGATTTATTAGGGCTGCTGCTCATGGGACTATTTATTATGGGGAAAGTACTTATTGGTCTAAAAGCTGCATTGGCATAAAAGGTATTCAAAGAGCTGATAATTTTAGCTATTAACTAGAAAAATCTACAAATTAGAAAAAAGATAAGGTAACTAGTCAGAGTGGAAAAAGTCTTGTCCTTTTTTTCCATTTAAAAAATTTAATGTAAACAACTTATTTTGAAAATGTTTTCCTTAGTGTTGTTTTCTTTTAGTACATCAGACTGGTGTAAATTTTCAGATATTTAAATAGCTCTTAATAGGATCAAATTAAAATGCTTTAATTTTTCATTTTCTCATTATTTACTTAATTCAATGTAAAACTTTAAGTTATTTTTATTGACCATAAACAAATATAATAATTGACAAACTTATTATTCAACCCCCAAACTGTTCAGTTCTAAATCAAATTCCACTGTCAAGCCCTTCGAGCATTACGAGGATTTACCCTTTTTTCATATGTACTAATTCATACCATGCTGAACAATTACACAATCTAAACCACAAGAATTAATAACCATTTTTGCCTTGTTTGGCAGGTTTTCTTCAGACGTTTCTGGGGAAGAGTGGTGTATGTCTCTTAAATACTCATTGCCAGATGTCTAATACTCATGCCTGGGTTCTTTAGAAATTGGTATTTTTTAAGCTGGAATTGATTATAGTAATAAAGAGGACCTGATATGCTGGGGAAATTTGGTAATTAATTCTAGGTATGGTGTACCTGAAGAGCAAAACTCCTTGGTGTAGTTTGTTCAACACTGATGCCCTTCCAGCCAAATAGTTAGTTTGCAAGTTTACCATTTTGCAAGCATAATGTCATGTAAATCCAATTTTTTTTTTTTTAGCGGGACTTGATTTAATTCCTCATGATCGATTGAGGAGTGTAAGCCAGCCAACATGTAGTGCAAATCTGACCTAGTGATTTTTCCTTTTGCTACAAACAGAAGATTTTATCTCATCTTCTCAGACCTAGCTTCTCAGACCCTGATTTCTGTTTGTGGCTGAATGTTAATCTTAGGTTAAGCTCTCCAGTAGCTTGATCTTGTGCAGAAGGGTTCCGAAGATGATCTTATTCAGGTGGAACCACAAAAGGTGTCCAGTAATTACCACTGGGGTCTGCATGATGTTAACCCACTGCTGTGAGTGGAAACTTGTGACTGTGGCAATCAGATGTTCTGGGAGAAAAAAACACCTGTGATACGGAATGGACATTCAGGGTGAGGGAAGGGCTCTTGAGCTCTCACAAGAAGGCATCCACCCTTTCCTAAAAGTTCTGTGGAAATAATCAAACGTTTGAATCTGTGGCTGACAGATCACACGTGTTTCTGTAAACAACCCAAGCAATATTATTTTTAACAAATTCACTTTTTAAAGATGTTTTATGACCAGTAGGACATCTTCTATCACATTTCAGTAATCTTTTCTTGATTGCTTTTATCTGTCCAATTACTGCCTCCCGGTCCTCTGCCACAGTAGTGCATCAGGGAGCTTGAAACTTCCCTTAGACTCCCTCCCTAAATAGAGTGGTGCATCCTCAGTGTCCTAAAACAGGGCACTGAAGACTGAGATTAAATTTCAGGCCTGATTGCGAAGTAGTTCATAGGTGTGGATTATATGACAATTCTGCTGAATCTTCTGAAGAGGTTTGAGGAATAAATACAAGAGAGATTCCTTTCCTCTACTTGTTTCTGTTGAGCATTTTAATAATTTAGGAAAGAATTTCAGTGGAGCTGGTGAATTAGACCCTTCTGACTTTGAGGATGGCTTTTTCTCTTGTAGTTATGAAATGTTATTTGTGCATAGCAGGTTCTGAAACTCTGGATTTCTAAAGTTAATTAAAAAAATATTATATTATTTCAAGTTACTCTCTGCTTAAACAGAGTAAGGAAGTTCCAGCAGCCTTTATACCCTTCTAAGTGTGCTCCCCGAAAAGACAAGACTCTGAAATCCAAAAATCAATAACTTCAGTTCTTCCCAGATTCAAACATGTAAAAGCTATCCTTTCTGACAAGCATCTGGATTTTAGTCTGATGGATTGCATTTCAGCAAAATGGGCAAAAAAAATCCAGTTCTTTTACTCTCCTACAGAGTAAAATAATAATAAAAAAAGTTTGTCTCATTTTGTCTTTTCTTAAGAAAAAAAAGAAACTAATGTTGAACAGATGGTTTCAGGCTCTATGTGGCTAAAATGTCAGAATTATTTGCCAGAGTAGGGAAGTATTTCAGAGTATGTGTTTTCCCAATTATGTACATACAAACTTCAGTGATTTTTGAAAGCAGTTTTGAATTACAGGGTTATTTTAAATAACTTATTCCATTGTTTCTGCTTTCTTGTATTTTGTTTTATTAATATGTAAAAAAGGCTTAGTATAGCTTATAAATTAGAAGCAGGAGGAATTTTACTAGAATACCAAAGTACCTATGATGTTGGCCAGCTACAGAGACCATTTTAGGTGTCGTAGGTATTGACTCTGTAGGTCAGCAGGTAAGTTTTAAGCATTAATCCCCTCATAACGTGTATATGACAGCAGGAGTAGCACTTAAAGGTCATTCAATATCTGCCTTCAGAAGTGAACTGGATAGTTAACCGCTTCTGTCTCAGTGAATTCAAATAACTCCAACCCCACAGGCACAAAAGGCTGTTTCAGAAGTCAAAATTAGCAGGCATAACCAGGTCTATTTGCAAGTGGCGGGGCAGTTGCACTCTCAGCATCATTTATTTGACTCCTCTTAAATTCAAAATGCTGCCTGAGTCAATACTGCTAGTATAATAACCAGCAGGATGGACTCCATAGGCAGGTTTTCCTAACCATTGCTGATACAATATGAATAGTAATGATGATCCTAAGTAAAAACACGGTTTGTGAACTATGTAATGCTTTTCTGTTGATATGTGCAATATATCAGAGCACTGCAGAACAAGGAAGGAGAACTATGTGCATAAATTTGTCTTGTTTACCTTCACACATTAATGTTTCTTATTAAGCTGCTGCAAAGGAAGTGCAAATACAGTTGTAAAATCTTTTGTAGAGTTTAAAAAAACAAAACCCAGCAAAAACCACAACAAAACAACCCAAAGCAGCCAAAAACCATCCCAACAGGGAGGGACTTTAAGCCACAAGATCCTATGGTGTATATGTTTTTGAGTGAGACACCTAATTAGTTTTCTTCAACCCAGTCAATCCATAAAGAAAAATTCACTCAAGACCTACTTGACTAAGCCTTCCAACTAGAGTGGGAAATGCGGAGTGCAAATCTTGCCTGAAGATTCTTTATCCCCTTATTAACAAAAGTGAATCATCTCAAGAAATCATTTATTTCAGTATTACACCCCAGAGGTGTAACCAGCATCCAGTCTCATCAGTGCAGGGTATGGGCAGCTGCATAAATATGTTGGAGAGGAACTTCCTCTGAACCAGGTATGGTTCCTGCTGGAAACCTACTGTGAAACCACAGCCCCTTTCCAACACTTCTGTGCCTGGGGCTTAGGCCCTTTGTTTCTACACAGAAAGTTTTGCTGAAGGAACTTCCTAGATTCAGTAACAGACTCTGGAAATCCTAAAGTAAAAAGCACCTATTGGACCATGTTTACAGCTTTTCAATATCCCTGAGATTTTTGTTCTGCTTTTCTCTAATATCTATGAATTATTTAAGTTCATTAAAAACATCCATAATATTATTTTGATAAATTACAGCTTGAACTTTAACTGAAAACTCAGACACTAATTTTGTCATACCATGAAGAGTCAGCTCTCCTCTGTGTAATATGCTCTGGATTCTCTCCTTTAGAACCAAATAGAAGAAGGGAAGGATAGAAGTACTTAACTGGTAGTCCATAGAACAGTGGGTAACCTGCAGACTGCTGTGTCTCACTGGATGATAGTTTGATCTCTACAATTTATTGTCCTGGGAAGATTTAAGAAATCTAGTTTAATGTATTTCTTTTGGGGTTTTTGTTTGTTTGTTTGTTTTATGTTGTTTTTGTTGGTGGTGGTGTTTTTTTAATTTTACTTTTTCCCCTCTAGACATGAATTATGGGGGGTTCAGGGAAGCCAGGAGGGGAATGTTTCTGTAAGATACCTTTTTTTTTTTTAAAGAACTTGCTTCCTGAAAGTAATTTTTTTTTAATGAGGAGCAAGTAAATAATTTTGTAATACTCACCTGAAGCATGGTTTCATTAGGCTGCTATGTGCAACCTGAGAGTTATTTTTCATCAGTTTCAATAAGTTTCAAGTTTCAGTGTTTTGAGACAGTCATTGCACTCTTTGCTGACATATTCTGATGAGCTGTGGCTTAAAAACACATACAGAAACTGTACACAAGTGTTAGAGCTTCATTCAAACAAAACTACAGTTTCAACTACAGTTAAGAAATGAAGTACAAAAAGGACTATCTTGGGTGCGAGGAGTAGAGAAACTCTAAACTCTTCCCTGACTACCAGATTATACAATAGAAAAGACCTTTGAATATTTACTTCAGGAACTGCCTCTTTCAAAGTCTAAATGTATGACTAATATTAAATTTTTAATATAGTTTGCTATGAAAAAATCTCCCAGGCCTTAAATCTCACTTATTAAATTTTTAGCAATTTGTTATGGGCCAAATGCCAAAGGAATTAGGCATCACTTGATTTAAAGTGGTGTTTGGAGATTATCACTTGAGACTGGGAATTCTTTGTTTAATTTGCAAACAAAAATGAAGTTTCAGTTAAAGATTTGAATTGTCATGATCTCATTGCTTTCTAATAAGGTCAGGAGTTGATTGAACTTGTATCATCTTCAAGAAATTAGAAAACTGATCATGTCCCAACAAAAAAAATTCCTAATTGGGAATTCAGGTATTTAATTTCTACAAATCTTTAATATTATAACTTCATTGTATAAACATAAGATATTTTCCATGTCAATCTGAACATTTTTCTTGCTAATGACTTGAATGATAACCTAATTAGAGTTGAATAAGCCACTGAGGTATGAGCAGACTTGAACTTACGAGCTCTAACTTAATCAAAATTCCTTTAATTTTGGTCTTATAAAAGACTTGCCTCCTTTATGTTATCCTGCCTGTAAAAGGGACCAAAAGACCTATGAGTAAATGATATTTTCATCACTTTTTCTGATTTAGGGTCTAATCACATGATGTGGAAATTCCAAAGATTCTCCTCAAGTTGATCCCTTCAGTGCTAAGGTACTGAGAATTTTTCTGGTTCTCTGAAACCCACTTTCAGTGTTCATCTCATAAATTATTACAGAATCTCCATTTAGGTTGCATAGTGACTCTCTGCTACAAATATTTGACTTATGATGTACTGATCTAGGGGAAAGATGATTTAATGAAAAAGGGTGCTATGGCCCCCTAAATCATTCTAACAGATTGCAAGGTCTCTGAGAAGGCTTCCCTTCCTTCTTCCTCTTCATCCTCTGTCACTTGATTCAAGTGTGGCATGAGATGTGTCTGGCACAGCTTGTTACTGTAACCTGTGTTGCTCGTGTGAAAGTGGCTGATCAGTTAAGGTGAAAGTAGATAGGGGGATAGAAATAGTGCAAAACAAGTTTTAATAATGCTGACGAGCTTGTCAAACATCCCCCTTGGGGTTGCTTAGTCTTATGAGCCTGGCCTTTGGACCTGCCTCCCTTCCTAATAATCCAAAAGAAGTGAGAAAACACAACAGCATCTCTGCTTTGTTGTATTCCTTATCTTCAGCATCCCCCATTTTCCTGTACTTTAAGGGCTGCTGTTCATAATCTGGCCCTTTACTTGTCACAAAACTTGACAGCATTTCGTTGGTGGAAAGGCTAATGCAAGCTGCTCCTTCGCCTAGTTTCTGCACTACCTTCACAGCTGTGCTGTATAACTATTCATGTGGTGCCATTTCATGACTGGGATGAGATTTTGGTATGTTAAGCTAAGATACGTTGCCATAACACCATGGGGACTTTTCAACACAAAACCGATAAATTTTTAGAGATATTTTAGTTTGTAAGATGGTAAAGCAGTGAAAATTCCGTGAAGAAAAAATGATCTGATAGAATTTTAGGGGATAATCTGCCTAAAAAGAGAATAAAAATTTCCAAACAGATTAATTTTTCGTAATATGTTTTTAGCAAAATGTTCTGGTCTTGCAAAGGAAAAAAACTACTTCAGAAATTGCATGAGGCTATTTTACTTAAAAACTGTACTTAAAAATTCTGCCTTCCTTCACGGGGTAAATATAATAAATATAATACATATTTTATATATTATAAATATATAATAGATATATTACCAGAATCTACCATGTTTTAGGCTACATATGGTTTATGAGGCTGTACTGAAGTCAATAACTTCTCAACAACCAGGCTGTACCATGAGGCAGGACTAAAGTCCAGTTTCCAGTCTTTCCTTTGGGAAGACCACATGGCATGAATTAGAAACTACCATTGCATTGGCTATAATTTTATTATCCCATCTAATTAACTTTTCTGGACGTAATTGTCATTCTATATTAAAATTGTAGAAATCCATATAATAAGTATGTTTTTTGGAAGTGCATAGGTGCATTAAAAAGTCGTGTGTCCATGGTGCTCTGATCATTTGGCAGAATTGTGATTCCTGTGCAATCACTATTCTTGTTTTTAATTTTGTTTCCCTCTGCTTAAGCGCCTTCTCAAATGATGCTGATTCCACAGGTCAAATTCTGCTATGTTGCTAAATTAGAGTCATCAAAACAGCAAAAAGCAGTTGTCCTGTTGTAGTCCCATTTTTCAGCTGAGAACACTAAATAGATCTGTTCTTATGCACCTAAGTACATTTTGTCATATCCATAATACAAAAATAATTTCATCTGATACTGTAATCTTCAGAATGGAAAACTGCAGCTCTCTAACAGCACACAGAAACATTATACAACAGCTTTCGTGCAGGAAATGAAAAGCAAAGTCTTATCCAGATAAAACTGCAGGGAAAATATAGATAGGCAGCAGAAAATTATCACTTGTGATTGAATTTGGCAAGGACAGGGAGGGTAAGTCTACGCTCGTGAAGAGTGCCGTGGGATCTTTAATGATCAGTCACAAAGGGACCTGAGTGGGCTGTATCACCCAATTACTGTACAGATAGGCTCATTAATGGAAGATTACAGCAATCAAATACAGTTCTCTCTTTAATTTTACTACTGTATCTAGTTTCCTACCATGAATTCCTGTGGTCACAAATCAAAAGTTGGGGTGGGGCTGTGTGGAAGAGGTATTCTTTTTCTTTTCTTTCATAAATTAAGTTTTGTGAATGTTAATTTTGTGCCTCTGGCAGCAGTGCAAGAGGAAGGACTTTTTCTTTTTTTTCTTTTTCTTTTTCTTTTTTTTTGAGTTTATCACTCAATAGTGACTGTTTTCCCATAGAGGCAAAAAAAAAAATCGATCTCTGCTCAAAATGCCCCTGAAGACAGAAGAATGCATTGTGTAGGTTGCTGGTTAATATGTCTATCTGATGGGGAAAAAAAAATCAATACATTTTTCTTAAAAAGGGTTACTGCAAGAGGAGAAAGTAGTTTATCTCTTTCTGATTGATGAAACTGCATCAAAGTCAGTTATCCACCATTAAGTTCCATATTTATCCTCGTCACCCTTCAGACTGCTGGAGCTCAGTGCTCAGGCAGTATTCCATTATAATATTAAGCCAAAGCTGAGAGCACTCAGAAAACTCAGAGAATTGGAAAGTTTTATTAAAATAAATGTTTGAAAGGGAAGCATGGTTGATTTAAATAAATGTGAAATTTTTTTTTAAAAAATCAAAATCAAAGGGTTCATAGGGCCAGAAAGGAAGTCAGAACCTTGGCAGGCTGAGGTTGTTGTATTTCTCAGGAGATTATGTATTCATGGGTTTTTTTCTGACAGCCTTCAGTCTGAGGGATGTTATTCTTTTGAATCTCAAACTCACCCATGCTCTAGAGTGATTTGGTGCCCTTCATTCCTTTTTAACTTGAGAAAACTACTTACAATTTAGAAGATGGAGGTAAAAAAAAAATTACTTGTAGTGCCGGAGTGCCATTGCCTTAGCTTTAGGCTTCCTGCACAAAGAGTTGGTATAACACATTTATTGCAGAAAATATAAATATAAAAGTGTTGATAAAAGTCAGAGAGACACTGGCACAAGTTGCCCAGAGAAGCTGCAAATGCCCCATTCCTGGAAGTGTTCAGTGACAGGTTGGATGAGGTTTTGAGCAACCTGGTCTAGTGGGAGGAGTCCCTGCCCACAGCAAGGGGTTGGAATGAAATGATCTTTGAAGTCCCTTCCAACACAGACCATTCCATGATTCCATGGTGCATGATGTCCTGGAACAGATAGTCATATTCTCCCTTCAGGAAAACAAAGGGACTTATTTCCTCCAGTGTAACCTAAATTCCAAGTAAGGTAAGAGAGTTAGTTCCCATCCTTATTGACCACTAGCAATATTCATAAAATCACATAATTGTTAAGGTTCTGTTACGTCACCGAGTGCAGCCCCACCTCTTGGGAAGGTATGCAAGCAGGAAAAGGCTGAACTTGGTCCAGGTTCATCATTTAACTGTTAATATTATCTATAATCAGCCAATTTACCAAGTAAACCCAAGAACATGAGAATTGGTTTTATACAATTTCAGATACTATAATATTCCCTTTCCTGTTTTATACAGTGAAGTTTCTAGTCAACAGTGATTTTAGCAGAGCTGTTATGTGTATCACTAAAGTAATGAATGGCAGAGCTGTGCAGAGGAGTTTTCTTTCTCCCAACTCTCTGGTGTACTGAGAGTCTGACTGTCAACACCAAACATCTTTTATCACAAAAAAAAAAAAAAAAAAAAAAGAAAAAAAAAAAGAGGAGAGCTTACACAGGGCTGTGGTTGGTGAAGGGTAATCCACCATTTGCTTGTCAGCTGGGAAATATTGCTGAGCTTTTAAAAATTGATTCAAGCCAATTAAAATCAATAGAAACACCCCCAGTAAAATTCACATGCTTTGCATCAGTCTTCTAAAAGATATAAATTTTTCCATAGGCTGAAATGACATACAACCAGACCTAGACAAAATCCATTTGCCTTCAAACTCTATGAAAAAAATCTCTGATTGAAAAATATCCTGGAACTATCAGCTTTCTTCCCTTCTCGGTATTTCTTTGAGACTTCAATAGTATTCCCTCTTACCCAGAAGATTTTGCCCTAATCCTTTTCTTGCTTTTATGCTTCTGACATCGTCTCCCCAGAAAATCTATAGTCTAAGTAGGACTAATATTATTTAATAAACCACTCCATACTGACTAAGCCTGCTAATCCCCAGTTCAGTGTCTCTTGGTACTGCAGACCTTCAGATCAATCTTTGAATGTGCAAACTGAAGGCTTTTTGGAGGTAGAATAGATTGCACAAATTTAGGGGCAGCAAATTGTTAAAAAACTACTCCTATATTTGCTTTTTTTTTCTTCCCCCCCCCCCCCCGCATCTGAAAGTATTTCTTTTCTCCTTAATCTGTGACTTTAACTTTTTTTCCTTTTTCCCTCTGGTCTCCAGTCTAATCTTCTGCTTCTTCAGTCAGACCCAGAAAAAGCTGTAATTCATTGTTTTCTTTCCTTCATGCTGTGTAGCTTTGGCACTGCTGAGTGAAATTACACTGTAGAGTAATGTGGGATCAAGTATTACATAAGAAAGTGTTTTTTAAAAATAATTTTTTGTACTGTACAAAGCAGTGCTACATGGGAAATAGCTGGTGGTAATGATGAAGATTGGAATCATAAACATAAAGGAGGATGAGAGGAAAACAAGGAAAACAAAAACTAGCTCACAGATTTGAAAGCCTGTCTAGTCTAATAAGAGCCAACCGAATGTAAAATAACATCAGAAATTATCATTGCAAACGTTGTTTTTTAATTAGTAACAGACTTAATAATTGTCATGATGTATCTGTTTGCCCTTTAACAAAATAAGTAAAACATAAATTTCATTCATCTTTCTCGTCTTATGGGGGGTTTTTTGAGTGCATTAATTAGCTAATTCCTCATTAATTTTAGTTATGTTAATAAATAGCTAGTAGACTACAGTGAAGTTATTTGTTAACCAGAGGTGATATATTTTGAGGTTATTATTTAGAGACTGTAATAACCTTAAGCATTCTCATAATTATCAATCTGAATAGACACAGATCTGCAGAGAGACAACTGCAGCTTCTACAAAGCCTTAAAGTCTGAAAATGTTAGAGGTGCCAGAGGCAGCCTGAGATGATGTAGGTCCACAGCACTGCAGTGAAGCCGACCTCTCTGCCCAGTCAACTGAAGGTTACATTTGTGATTAGGAAGGGAACTTCTCACTGCACTCCAATAAAACTCTCTGATAGAAGGGGAATGTAAAATTATTAGAAAACTGTTTCCAGAGGAACTAAAACTCCTACAGCTAGACCTAGGCTCTTAAATCAGGTTGTCCCAAGAACCACATGTTTTCTGCTGCTGGTTAACTTGATTGAACCTAGAATTTGGAATCTGAAACATCTCAGCTGCTGTGTGCACCCAGAGGTTTCCAAAGCACACCAGCATTGTACTGTGAGCTCAGCTTCAGAGAGATTAGGCAACCATTTGGCACTTAGAGTAGAACAGGCTGTCTTCTCTGCCCACCAAAAACCTGGTAACCCATAGATCCTATAAAGCATTTGATACCACCCCTGTTAGGCTTACCGATCAGAGCATGCTTTTTGTCTTTGTTAAAGCTGCTGCTACAAGACATTATGATCTAAATGTACCGGTCATGCCATGTAGACATAGCCCGTGCTCCTACGATATCCAATCATGGGTGCTTGGTATAAAGCTGTCATGGTTTAACCCCAACAGGCAACTGTAAGTATCACATATCTGTGTGGAATATCCCTTTGGTCAGTTCAGGTCATGCCACGCAGCCTCCCACCTTCTTGTGAACCTCCTCACTGGCAGAGCATGAGATGCTGAACAGCCCTTCACTTGAGGTAAGCACTATTCAGCAGCAACCAAAACATCAGTGTGTTATCAACATTATTCTCATACTGGATCCAAAACTCAGCTCTGTACCAGCTACTAAGAAGAAAATTTACCCTACCCTAGCTGAAACCAGGACAGAAGCTAAAATACAATGGTCTTTGCCATGGGAATGGATGAAAGTTGTGTCCATCCCTTTTCAGGTATTAAGTAACTTGGTCTTTAGCAGTGTTTTAAATCTGTCAGGTTTAGGTCAAATATACTGCTGGTAACTCAAGGCACCTGGCTGTACTGAGCAGCTAGTATTTATCAAATACTGTGCTTCTGAGAATGGTGGTCTCACATCTCCTGGTTCAAAAACACTATCCAATAGCATAACTGTCTGAGATGTGACTCCTTTACGCCTCCGATGGAAGTTGTATTGTAAAATGATTAATAAGAGATGCAGAACAAGATTCTTTTATCAAATGGCCATGGGGCATCTTAGGCAGTGGATTTCAGTCCTTGATCCAGTTTACTGAAGTATAACTCAAATTTCAGTTTGTTTTCCCCATTTCTGCCCCATATATTTCAGGCATAGTTAGATAAATCTCACTTTGCTGAAAAAGTCAGGAAGAGGTGATTTGGGAGATGATGGCTCATGCTCAGGAAAGCCAGCTGACAAAGCTTTCACCAGGGATAGTTGCAATGATTCCAGCACCTCCTCCACAAGACAGTCAGAAAAGTAGCAGGAGTAGGGGGCATTAAAGCTCTACAGTTTAAGATATAGGATAGATATGAGACTGAATACACTTTTGAAGACAAAAGTGGAGATATTCAATAGGAGGGAGGAAAGGTCAAGAAATCTGAGATGGAAATCTTGATTGAAGGATGCAATGTAGATGAGCGAGGAGTAGGGTGGGGGTGGTGAGAGGAGGTAAGAAGTATTCTTTATGCAGTAAAATAAATACAGAAAAAAATCCAAGGTCATCTTGTATTAAGGGTAATTCTATTTTTAGGGACTGCTGCATTTAATAAAAAATCTAACAAAAAAAAAAGAAAAGAAAAGAGAAAAGAATAAAGGAGAGAGAGAAGAGAGAGAGGAGAGAGAGGAGAGAAAGAGAAGAGCTGAGCTACAAATTCTTGCATTCCGGGATCAGTGCTGTATGTGCATGGCCTCATGTGGCTATTCAACAGCTGATAAATGTACACTGGGCCTCCTGCAAATGCCTTATAATCGATTCTAGAGCAAATGTGCAGGAAGAGATCCTACTGCCTAATGAACTGAAGCCGTGCTGGATAGTACAAATATCAGTATTCTAACCTTCCTTCTTGGCTGATTTTAAACTTCTGGCTCCATCACACAGTTAATTGTTTCTCATTTATCCATATCAGTGGAAGATCATATGAAATCCATGTAAATTAGGCTGTGAGATCCTAATTGACTACATTTAAGGAAAACTTGTGGTCAGATTTTTGTCAATAGAACAGGTTCTTCGCCAGTGACCTGTTTTTGATCAAGACCTGCTTGGTGTGGTGTGTTGTATGTGGTATGAAGTTTAACAAGGTGAAATGCCAGTTTCCTGTACTTGAGACAGAAGAAAACCCTGCAGCACTACAGACTGGGGGAAGAGTCACTGGAAAGCTGCCCAGCAGAAAAAGGCCTGGGGATGCTGGTTGACAGCAGCTGAATTCGTGCCAGCAGTGTGCCCAGGTGGGCAACAAGGCCAGTGGCATCTTGGCCTGTATCAAGAACAGTGGGTCTGCAGGACAGGGCAGTGATTGTCCCCTTGCACTGGTCACTGGTGAGGCCACACCTCAAATCCTGTGTTCAGTTTTGGGTCCCTCACAAGAGAGACATTGAGAGGCTGGAGCATGTCCAGAGAAGGGCAACGGAGCTGAGGAAGGGTCTGGAGCATGAGGAGCTGCTGAGGGAGCTCGGGGTGTTTAGCCTCAAGAAAAGGAGGCTCAGGGGAAACCTTATTGCTCTCTACAACTCCCTGAAAGGAGCCTGTAGCAAGGTAGGGGTTAGTATCTTATCCTGGGTGATAAGATACAAATGACAGGACAAGAGGACATGGTCTCATGTTGCTCCAGGGGAGGTTTAGATTGGATATTTGGAAAAATTTCTTCACTGAAGGGGTGGTCAGGCATTGGAACAGGCTGCCCAAGGAAGTGGTGCAATCACAGTCCCTGAACTGTGTTCAAAAGACACATAGATGTAACACTTGAGATACAGGTTACTGGTGGACTTGGCAGTGCTGAGTTATGGTTGGACTTGATTTTGGAGGTCTTTTCCAGCCTCTGTGATTCTATGTGCCCCATGTTGCAGATTCAAGGTTGTTGATCTGCAAGAGGGATGCTGATAGGTGGTGGCAATAGGAAAATTTTTCTAGGATATTTGAGGGTTGACTGTAGCTTGCATTTACCTACTCCTTCTCCTGAATGTGACTGTTGAAAAAGAATGTTTTTCAGAGACTGAAACTGCTATCCTTGCCTGGAAAACCATTCAGAATATAAAACGGACA
The DNA here is from genome assembly GCA_013396775.1 of Cephalopterus ornatus. Classification (NCBI taxonomy): domain Eukaryota; kingdom Metazoa; phylum Chordata; class Aves; order Passeriformes; family Cotingidae; genus Cephalopterus; species Cephalopterus ornatus. Next base: position 131,947 of record VZRE01000459.1, read on the forward strand.
TCATTATCTGTGTCAGATTTTGTTTCTGAACCTCCTTCTACATATTACACGTGAGGGAAACTGAGATAACTGTAATTGAAAATATAAAAAACCTTACAGAGAGCATTTGGAGTAAATATCTTTACTTTTTAAGCAGGATACCAGTCAATTACGTCTAAATTTACTAATGTAAAGTTGAAAACAAGGTCAGAATTCAATTTCCCTGGGTGCCTGGGCTTTGGAAGGTAGGTGTCTTGGTCTTTGTTTGGTTTTGTTGTTTTGGTTTTGGTTGGGTTTCTTTTTGTTGGATTGGTCTTGGTTTTCTTTTCCTGGACACATCTGATACTTTGCTGCCCCTTATCTTGTGATTTGCTTACTCTGAGTTGCTTTGCAATTTTCTTACTCTGGATTTGTGCAGCCTGTTGGTGATCTGTTAGTCGTAGGTCTGAAATGATTTATTTTTTCCCCATTTTACTATAAACAGATTATATATTTATACATAGATAGTGAGGAATCGGTGCCTTCAATCTTAGATCTTCCTCTTTATTTTATGAGATGAACTTTGCATGTTATGAAACCATTTCACTTTTGCAAAGGAAGTGTATTACATAAAGGGTTTCTGATTTTAAAGACTGACAAGTTCCACGTCATTTCTGCATTTTGGAAGAGGATACCAGGCTATGAATCCTTCCTAAGAGTAGTCCAGTGCTGTGTATTAAATAGAACTATATAGTTATTTCTTGCATTGTCTTTTTCTTGTGATCAATGGCTCTCTGAACACTGACTGGGAACTGATATCTTGTAGGAGAATTTCATCATGATATATGGATAGTATGGGACATCAGCATCACCCCCACAGTGAGAACAATGTTTTGCTGAATGATTTGGTCCAGAGGACTGTGGCGGTTCTCCCAGTCCCCATTCCTTGGGTTCTTTGAAAAGGGAAAATTGTTGTAATTTCCGGGAATTTCCAGCTCACGTGCTGCTATGCCTGCTGCCAGGCAGTCAGTCTGACAGGCACTACAGGAGCAGCACGCAGATGTGCCTTGCCAGTGTGCCCAGTGTGCCTCAGCCACAGGCAGAGGTTGGAAAAGTCTAATCCTACAACCAAAAAAAAGCAGGCTAATGGGACAGGAGTCCTAGTCTGAGTCCTGTATTTGTTCTGAGAGAGTCGTATGTTTCACTAACTCCTCACCCATGCTGTCCTCATCTCATTCTGTAAGACAACTCTGTACGAAAACACAAATTCAAGCTGGATGAATTGCACGTTGGATGAGAACATCTTTCCTTTCTGGGTGAATGAGTTGGCTTCTCAGGAATATTTTGTCTTTATTGATTATAAGGGGAATATCTCCTTCTAAGTTAAGGATGTACTGCCTTTCTAGTCATCTTGGTTTGAAAAAGTAAAGCTACTTTGAAAAGGAGCTCTCAGAAACCTGGAAATCTGGGGTACTGACTGTAGGTGCCCAGGGGCTGGCAGGGGCTGCTGGGCAGCCTCCATGTGGAGCAGCCAGAGCTGCCCCTTGCTGGACACAGCCAGGTCCAGTGACTCCAACCAACCCACCACAGGGAAGGGCAGAACCTGCCCAGCAGTGAGGGGGAAAGTGTAAGAAACAGCGCTGGGAGCCACAAGGGGAGAGCAGGAGGGGGACGTGGTCATCCCAGTCACTGCCAGAGCACGTGTGTGCCCCTGCAGAGACCATGGTGGAGTGAGCATTTCCCTGCAGTCCGTAGAGATGACCGTGGAGAAGCAGGTATCCATGTATCCACTCTGCAGCCTGTGGAGAACCCCACACTGCAGCAGGTGGATGTTCCCTGAAGGAAGCTGCAGCCCCTGGAGAGCCCATGCAGCAGCAAGTTCATCCTGAAGGACCACACTGGAGCAAGGGTTAAGTGTGAGGAGGAGGGAACTGCAGGGAGGAGCTGTTACAGAGTGACCACAGCCCTCCAGCTGAGTTTATCGCAATCCACAGGCTTTTCAGTCTTATTTTTCTCCCCCACTCTTGTCCTTTTAAGGAGAAGCAGTGAGAAAGCAGCTGGGAGGGCATCTGGCAACTAGATAATGTGAACCCAGCACAAGAAACACCTTTATGCACCTTAGTTGCGTGATAACGCAGCTCTTTTTTGCTATTCTCTGTCTTACCGTGCTTCAGTGGTATTGATGGTATCAAATTGGCCCAATAACATGGGAGTTATTTTCATAGACATTCATGGTTGTTTGAGGGGAAAAGAGGGAGTTCAGTATGAAACCTATATAATATAATTACTGCATACATGAAAATGTTAATACATAAATTTTTTCAGATCCAATGAATCACTCCATAAACTGTTCCTTTTCACGCTATTTTTGCTGAGGAAATGTTGCCTGTCTATAGTTTATCTCTCTTTGTTTCTCTTTCAGCCAATAGATACTTTCTACTGATGAAGAAAGACAGGATGTAATGTGCCTAACAAGATAGGAAAATCACGAAAATGTCATTGGACAGATTTATGGTATAGGACAAAGATGTTCTGATTATACTAGAAAAACTCAAAACCCATATATCAAAAAAAAAAAAAAAAGAAAAAACCCGNAAAAAAAAAAGAAAAAACCCGACCTAAAATACAGTGATTTCCAGTTTCACGACATAAGGTTTATGAGAACATTCAGTAATTTGCATGTGCCTACAAAAATCTGTACTGACTTATGATTATATCTAAAAGCATATATGCTAAATAATATAGCAAAAGAGCCTGATCTTTAGTGACTTTGTATTAGTAAGAGGCTGGTCTCATATAGAGTGAATATCAAATTCTATATGATCTATGGTAGGAAACAGTACAAAGAAATGAAGGTAATCAAGCAAAACAGTGATCTCTTACATGTGCAAAACCCATCAGGGGAACACTACAAAAGGCTGAGAAAGTAGCAAGGACAAAACCTATTGATTTTGATTATTATTTTAATTTTAAATGGAGCATTTAGATAATTCCATACAGGAAAATATTTTTTTAAAATATAAGATAAATAAAGAGTTAAAAGAATTCTGTAGACTTCAGACCCAACCAGACTAGATTACTACGTAGATAAATAAAGAGTTAAAGGAATTCTGCAGAATTCAGATCCAGCCAGACTAGATTATTGTGTATATTTTGATGTACCTTTTAAAGTAGATATCTTCACATTTTTGAGAACACATTAATTCTATTCTTGTGTCATGTATAAGCTACTTTTTGGGCTGTGTCTCCCTCCAGAGGCATTTTATAAGAACGTGTGCCCATTTTTTGATTTTATAAAACTGAAGGAAAACAGGAAAAATATGCCTAGTTTACAGTGTAAGAGGCAATTAGCCAGCACAATATTTTATTGAGCTCTCTCTCAGACTGAAAAGGGCAATTCCAGTGGTCACACTTACTATCACGACACTTTGATGGGATAGCAGAGTTATTCTTGGATATCAAGAATATTACAGAAATTTACACATTGCAAAATTGAAGTTTAGCCATATGTTATGCAAATCAACAACACAGTAGGGAGAAAGGTTGTCCCTTAATGCATGTCCCTTCCAGTCAAATGTAGCAGTGGTTTTTAGTCTTATTCTTCCATATATATATATATCTATATATATATATCTATATATCTGTGTGCTGAATACAAGCACAACATAATAAATTTTTAGGGTTCCTTATTCTTCTGAAGAAGGGTAAAAACCTTAGTTTCTTATTAATCTGAAGGAATGGGAAAAGGAAACAAGGAGAAAAGGAAGAAACTAGGGCATAGACACCAACATACAATCTGAAGATATATAACTAATCCTGATTTCATCCTTAGGGATTTTCAAGTTCCTGTACAAAATTCTTCCTCTAGCTCCCTAAGCTCATTCCTTACTTTCTGCACATCTCATTAGAAGGCCAGTCCCTCGACTACTCCTGCCCTTCATAGAGCTTGCTTGTTAACTAGCAAATCAAGCCTCCCATATTTTGAGGAAGATGTTTTCCTCTTGTGTCCTAAATAGCCTTCTCTGATTCTGTTTATATGGATTCCTATCTGTATTTCTGTGACAACATCACCTAAAGAATTAAAATTTATTCCCTGACTTCAGCTATTCCAGTCTGATGGGAAAGAAAAACAACAAAAAAACCCCAAACAAATAAAAACTAATGAACCAATTAAAAAAACCCCTCAAAACAAAACACACCCACTACCACCAAATGTCTTTTGACTGCAGCACCAATCTTTGTTTCACCCAATGTGATCAACTAGCCTCCAAATCCTCTTCAAGGATTGTTTGCCTCTTCTGTGTCTAGGGTAGAGATTTGAAAAAGAAATATACTGGTTATTTCTCATTTAATTTAAAGAAAGCTCAGTATCAGTGTGGGATGTGTTTAAATATGTTTTATGTAAGAGCTAGAAGCTGTGTATGAACATACATCACATGGTAAAATGCCTGAGTTCCCTCTGTAGAACAAACTCACCCTGTGTAAATTGTGTCTGTGGCCTTTTGTAATTGCATAATCTCACTGTCTCTTCAGTACTTGATTTTTAAATAGTCACAGCCTGGCAAAAGAGTATTAAAGGACATCCATGGGTTCTTCAAGACCTATTTGATCTGTGAATTGGGTGCATTGGTGGCTACAGCCTACTTTGAGGCAGGAAAAATCAGTGTGCTCAATAGACAAAGGCGAGTCTCTCTGCACCCCACACATCTGTGCCCAGACCAATGGCACCACATAATGAAAGAGATTGCATACAGAGGACTAGAATTGAGAATCCTGTTAAAGATAAATAGGTCTAGTGAGCTCTTGCAGATAAATGGCATGGTTTCAAAGAAGAGAGGAAGATGACGATGGTAGAATGTGTCTAAGTGGCTCAGGCATAAACAAACTCTAATTTGGGTTTGAATATGTTGCTGCTTCCAGGCCCCATGATGAGTGTTTTCTGCTACTGAGAATCCATCCTGTCTAGTAGTGTCGTACATCCTGTCTAGTGTTAATGTACTTCAATTACATGTCTTGGAAGTACAGGTAGGTTCATTGGTTTTATATTTATTTACATGTTCACTTTCTAAAATGTCCTCCTTGGATATTGAAAAAAACAGTAGAGATTTTTGAATGCATATCTTAGATTCAGCAATTTAGATATGTTTGTTAACTTCAGAAAATGGTCAGAAAACCACAGTTTTCAGCTGGAATTATATGTAACAGTTTAGGGCAACATGCTCCTATGCATACACTGCTTGGGCATAAAAGGACTAACCAGCTGCATTATGGGCATGTCTTGTAAAATACTTCCTGTCACAGTTGGTGTCAGTAAACTGAAGTTTAAAAGCAAATCTTTCTTATTCTAAATATTTCTTTAGCTCCTGGATTAGTGACCTCTTTTTTTGTCTTCTTTTTCCTGTTTCTTGCTCTCCTCTCTACAGCAATGTATCACTTCAGTGAACAGCTCATCACAGCTGTCACTCCAAGAACTTTTTGGAATTGTGAAGTTTTGATGTCTCAGCAAATCAGACAGTATTTTCAGTTTAGTGCCTGGCAGATTGCTTTTTAGAAGCTACTGGAAGAACTGGTAATGGCATGTGGAGACTTTCAGCTGCTTAAATCTATTTCAGGTTGACAGATAATTCATTACCAGCTGTATTGTGAATAAGTACACATATTTGGTGAAAAGTTGGCCTCTGTTTTTCTTCCCCGGACATACTCAGAGGTTCAAACAGGTATCACTAAATTAATTTATTTTACCATTAACGAGCACTCAGCTACTTTTAAAGTACGTTAACTAATGATGATATTATTTCTACCCCTTCAGTTCAGGAACAGATTCCTAAATGTCTGGGAATTGGGCAATGTCAACTCTGAGTTGGACCTAAGAAACACAGATAATCATAGAACCATAAAATGGTTTGGGTTGGAAATGACCTCAAAGATTACCTTGTTCCAATCCCTCTGCCACAGGCAGGGACATTTTCCACTAAACCAGGTTGCTCCAAGCCTCATTCAACCTGTCCTTGAACACCTCCAGGGAAGGGGTATCCACAGCTTCTCTGAGCAGCGTGTTCCAGTGTTTCACCACCTTCACAGTAAAGGATTTCTTCCTAATATCTAATCTAAGTCTACCCTCTTTCATTCCAAAACCATTCCCCCTTGTCCTTGTCCTTGCCCTTGTAAAAAGTCCCTCTCCATCTTTCTTGTAGAGGCCCCCTTTAGGCAATGGAAGGTTGCTATAAGGTATCCCTGGAAATTTCTCTACTCCAGGATGATCAACTCCAGCTCTTTCAGCCTGTCTGAAACCTCCAAGAGGTCCACATCTTTCTTGTGTCAGGGACCCCAGAGCTGGATGCATCACTCCAGGTGGGTTTTCACCAGAGCAGAGTAGAAGTCAACGCTGCTTGTGATATGGTTGGCTTTCTGGGCTGCTAGGGCACCTCGTCAGCTCATCTGGAACTTCTCTTCCACCAATAGCACCGAGCCCTTCTCCTCCATCTGCTTTCAACCCATTCTTCACCCAGCCTGTATTTGTGCTTGGGATTTCCCAGACCCATGTGCAGGACCTTTATAATCTTCCCCTTTATAGCTGAAAGGGCTGAAATTACAGTGTAGCTTGGGTTCAGGGAGCAAGTGAAAAATCTGTTTTTTGTCTATGTAGATCCATTCAAGAGCCACTGCCCATGACTCCCTTGAGCACTCTCAAGATTGTTCAGTAGTCGAGCACAGAGTTCTCTTCCTTGAATTTCCCAGTAAGGTCTCTTTGAATATGTTGAACATGTTTAACTATTGTTTTCCCAACAATGGATATTTAGGTCTGGGAGGGAGAAATGAGTTCTGTATTGGGTTACTTCATCAGTTTTTCAAAAGGGCTTTGGTGATCATGAAATTGCATTGAGCCACTTTTCAATCCTAAATGAAGATAATTCCAGAGATTTGTGTGTGGCCGATTCCATTTCTGCATTATGTACTACTAATTTTCTATTTACTTAGGCAAACATAAGAATGAGGAGTGGTATTATAAACTCTGCTGTTAGTGTTCACGATACCTACTGTTGTTTTGTTGGATCCCCTTTTCTTACATTTTTACAAATGGTAATTGTATTTTTTTCTTACAATAGAAGTATTTATTTACTTAATAGTCCCACACATCTTGGCAGAAGTCATTGGGGTTGCGTGAAGTCTTTATGTACAGTGAATCATCAAAACTGTGTTTGTTATACACATTTTAAAAGACTGCATTAAAAAATTTTCATAATACAATCATCATAGAGCTACTGCACTGTGATCCATCACATCAGCTCTCAAACACTCTGCAGGGTTTATGCTCTTTTTGCTACACAAAGAGAAAATTAATTTACTACACTGATCTTATCTCCCTACTTGGTGCCAAAATGTACAATGTTCATAATTTTTTTCCGAATCTATGAAATAGAAAGTATGTTTATACTTCTTAAATTTTATTAGTTTTCATCTTAGAAAGTGTTCCATTTTGTACATCTGCTGAGAATATCTCTTCACATCTTAATTTCAAGCAGAGCGTGGGGAGCTTTATGGACTTGACTGATTTTCTCTTTATTCATAGGAAGAATGAAAACTCATAGAAAGGCAAACCAATAGATTTCTCCTTTTCCAATGAGAAAATTACTACTACATGTTGCCATTTAATCTGGTGCTTTGCCTGGACTCTACTGCCGTTTGTGATGTCAAAGATCAAGTCATCAAGAAATTACTCTTTGTCTGCAGCCTATATTCTTTTTAATTCTTTTTTTTGTAAATCAGTAAATGACAATCACTCTTATTCTTGATCCAACTGAAATGTTCTTTCTTCCTTAAAAAAAAAATCTCTATTCTCTATAGAAATGACGAAGCAAAAGGTGTTATAGGTAAACTCTCCTGTGCATCTGTCTCTATGGTTTCACCGAACTGTGAACAGAATGTCCTATTGGCTCTTTGTCACAGTGTAACTTCTTACCCCATTCACTGCCTGCCCCTTTTTCTCTCACCACATATTAATATTTAGAGCACATTTCACTGGTTGTCTACCATGAGATATAAATTGCATCCCATTCCCAATTAAATGACATGAAATTTTGTGTCCATACTTACAGACTTCATAGACAGTTTCACTACAAATTTAGAAGGAAAAAAACCTTGAGCATGACTTCTCTCCTTCAACCCCTGGAAAATATGGGACTAATTCTTGTGTCTCTCGGCCTTTGGCTTAAGAATGATGGATATGTCTATGGCCCTGCTTCCTAGTCTGAATAATGTAACCCTTTAGCTATTACTGGGCACTTTAAGCAGATACACTGTGAAAAGCAGCAGTGAGGAAAAGAGGTTTAACCCTACCTTATCACGAATCGGAAAAATATCATCACCAAATTCTCCTGGGAGATTACAGAAATAGTCTATAGCCCTTGGAGGAAGGAAACATTTAAAGATTTATTCATTAAGGTGTCTCTAAAACTTACTACACAATGCAGAGAGCTGTGGAGTCTGGACAAAGGACTAGTCAGTATGCCAATGATGTCTAGCCTTGAAACAGGTATCAAGGGAGAACTGTTAACCAAGACTTGCAAAATGGTTCAATCAGTTGCCCCTCATTAGTCCTGTGACAGCCTTCTGCTGTTGTACATTTGACATCCAAATCAAATAGGTTTTGTATGATAGTAACCTATTAATTGATAATTTAGCTCACGTGTTTTATAAACGTGGTTTACGAGTGTAATTTAAAGATGTGATGAACTATATTACTTGAATTTAAAATATCAGTGGCAGTTGCAAGCCTGTCAGTCACAAACTTGAAATGTTTTTTATGTTTAAAGCTGAATTGGACTTTGATTTTTTTCAGTTACACTTATTACAATACTCAAATTGTATGGGAGATCTAGGAGAGCTTGAGGGACTTTTTGATCATTTAATCTGACATCATGCATACCATAGCCATTTAAATTATGCTCATGCAAGACAAGTGACTCTTTGCATCTTAATGCATTTCAGTCTTTGAGACAGAGATGGCACTAGATGTCACATCTGGCAACAGCCAGGGGTTATTAGTATGACTGACCCAGCAGCCAGCCCATTCCCCATGCCCCTGGTAATGGAAGTAACTTCTTTTTATCCTCCTACTTTCCCTCATTTACTTCACCTTTAAAATTTGTTCCATTACATCGTGAGTTAAGATTCCTGCTGGGTTCAAATCTCATTATCAATGAAGACTAAATGCACTGATTTGTCATACAGGTATTTCATATCCAGCTGGTATCCAAAGTCTCTTGTTTTAATGGCAAGTGTTTTGGTAGTTTTTTTTGTGGATTTTTTTGTTTGTTTATTTATTTGTTTTGGGAGGGCTGTTTGACTGTTTAACTGAAAACATTTCTAATCATCCACAAGAAAAAGAGTATAATCAAGTACCTGAAGACCTAAAGCATGAGCTTTAAGACATTCTCATCTAGTACAGATAGAAACGTTATTAAATACTGAAGATAGTAAAGACAATGTGAGATAAAAATAGATCCAGAGGATTCACAAATCATAACCATGATCTTTCAATTTCAGTGTTTTAGGAAAACCCTAAGTTTTTTCTTACCATCTTGTCCAGCACGCTCTCTCCTTAACTTTACCATCTCATTCCAACGCTGACTTGCAGCTAAGCTCTCAATTATTTCTCAATTTTCCTTTAAGCTAGATGAACAGACCAAACTCTGCAGGATTCTTTTAGCTCCCTTCAGCATATGTCTTTTTTTTTCTTTTTTCTTTTTTTTCCCTGCTTTTTTTCTTTAAAGTTTAAAGTTGAGGAAGGGTTATATTACTGTCACAGCCAAATTTTATATGTGTTCCTTTTGTTCTGAATCATGGTGTTATGCCAAAGGCCTTGAAGAAACTGTAGCTATACAGAAAGAACTGTTCTGTTCAGGTGATTTGATTGCAAGGTTACCTTCCATTAAATTATGTTGAAGAACATCATGTCCACTCTAGATTTCAGTTTTGTATTGATGAGTGTCCCGAATGACATTGCTGTATTTTAAGCATAGCTGAATGTAAGTCTAATTGCTGTAAAAACAGGTGTACCACATTTGTAGTACTCTAAATCTTTGGATTATCTACTTTTGCAACTTGCTCCGTTCTTCTAACTCTTGGAAAGAAGTGTTCTCGAGTTTGAAATATTTAAGGTTTGAAATATAACCTACACAGGCAGGACTTCGTGAGCTTTTTCTACTTCCAGTACAGGTGTCATAGTGAATATAAAGTAAATCTCCTTATGTTTCTGCTCTCTGTAGAGATTTCATTTGCTTTTTTTATTCTTCCTCAACAGCTATCAGTCTCACCTCTATGAATTGTGAAAATAAAACACTTTTCCTTAAAGAAAAAGGGTGGGGAAAAAGCCTTATGAGGAGTGCTAAACTTGGCCGAGGCCCTAGACACATCTCATAAAAATACTTTGTTCTATACACAAAGTACAGGCCAAAGGGCCAGAGGATGGCAATGTGTGTGTGTGTACGTGTGTGTTGGGGCAGGGTGTGTATGGTGTTTGGTGGGTTTTGTTTTGGTTTCTGGGGCAAGGAGAGGGCTTGAATGACATGTTGGATGAGGGCATGTTACTGATTGACAGGGGTGCGGGTCAACATCGGCTGAACATGAGCCAGGTGTGCCCAGGTGGTCAAGAGGGCCAATGGCATCCTGGCTTGTGTCACCAATAGTGTGGTCAGAAGGACCAGGGCAGTGATTGTCCCTCTGTACTGGGCACTGGTGAGACCACACCTCAAGTCCTGTGTCCAGTTCTGAGCCTCTCAAGACAACAAAGTCATGGAGGTGCTGGAGCGTGTCCAGAGAAGGGAACAGAGCTGGGGAAGGTTCTACGGAGTAAGTCCTATGAGGAGCAGCTGAAGGAGCCAGGGTATTTAGCCTGGAGAAAAGGAAACAGGGAGACCTTACTGCTCTGTCCAACTCCCTGAAATGAAGTTGTAGCCAGGTGGGGGGTCAGCCTCTTCTCCCAGGCACCTAGTGACAGAACGAGAGGAAATGGCCTCAAGCTGCACCAGGGGAGGTTCAGGTTGGACATCAGGAAGAATTTCTTCACTGAAAGGGTTGTCAAACATTGGGATAGACTGCCTATTCCGATGATTGAGTCACCATGCTGGAGACATTCAGGAAACAACTGGATATGGCGCTTGTTTAGTTCAAAAGGTGGTGATTGGTGAAAGGTTGGACTAGATGATCTCAGAGGTCTTTTCCCACCTAAATGATTCTGTGATTCTGTGTCCTCCACCTCTCCTCATGGAGAACTGTATTTGTCTTGTAGTAGAGCACCTAGTGCTTAACTTGGGGGAATCTTTCAAAATGCACCCAGATTCAACTGAAAAAATACTGATACTTCCACTCCTAAGGTCTTTTTTAAAGACTGTGAGAAACAGGTAGCTATTAAGTAAATTAGGAAAAAGGGAGTCTTGGTAGAATGCAAGTTTATTCATATGGAGAGATGAGCAAAAGAGAAAAGGCAATACAGTGAGAGAAGTGGAATACTTGTACTTTACAGGAGCATGAAATACCCTTCCAGTTTGTTAGCAACTGAATGGCTTTGCTTGTGTAAACCTTTCCTTGTAAAGCTGGCTGAATTTATCTTGATACTTCCATAAACCTGCTGGCATTTTACATATCACCTGATTACCGGGTGAATAAACATTGGACATATTTTCAAAGCTGAACAAAGACCCTGTCTGCCGGGGCAGAGGGTAAAGATGTTCCGAAAAGGAAATGTTTCTCAGACTGGTCTAATACAACTACTTTAGCTACTGGAATATTCTTCAGTATTGTCTTCCGCTGTTATGGGGAAATTGTGTTTATTAGAAGGGAGTTGGCATGGTGGCTGTGACATTAGCCAGGATCAGAAGAGAAGAGCCTGCAGACACATGCAAAAGGACAGACACTACTCCCAAGTGCTCCCAGTAGCTGTCACTGGGGACAATTCTCAGGTAGACCTCTGTTTTTGGGATGTTTCCACTACCTCCATCAGAGGTAGTAGAAACATCAAAAAAAAAAGTCTTTCCATTTATTTCAAACAGATTCCCTGAATTATAGTATATCTATTTTCCAAAGTTTGTTTCAATAAAAAACTGCCTTGAATAGCCTGCTTCTAATACAAATTTCTTTCTCTGTAAGACTTCACAGCCAAACTGCATGACACAATATTTTGTGTTTTGTTTGAAAAGCAAATGCCTTACTTTTGCTTTAAAAGGAGAGAATTATAAGAAAGATGATTCACTAAATAATTACCTACTGCTGCAAATGGAGAAATTGCTGCTAAGGTGAATAACATTAGCAGCCAGCTGCAGAAGAAGAAAAAATGTTATTTCCTCTCTTTTTGCATTTTAAAATGCTGATGCAGCAGCAGATGTCTAACAGCTTCAAAAGTATGAAATTCAAGCATTAAAAATATTATCTGAATGCCCTATCGGTTTATCCCACTCATCTGATTATAACCAGGCTCCTGCAATTTTTCTTTCTCAAAGCAAATTTTCAAATAGGATTCAGAGAACTCCGTTAAGCCTAGAATACTACTTAGAACAGTGCTCCAAGACCTGTGTCACGGGTGAGAACGGACGCTCACACAGACTTGAAACTTCATTTTTCTTATTTTGTTTTCCTTCTGCTACAACAAAGACACGGATCACTGCTCTCTGTGCGATGGCCCTAGCATGCTCGCTGCCATGTAGTTAACATCATACCCACCCTGGAAAATCACTGGAGCGTGCAGCTGGCCCACGGGGGTCAGGCAGGTGGCCTCTTATTAGAGTATTGCATGGCTTTGCAGTTTTTCTACAGCTTGTTTACTGAAGCATCAGTCTTGCAAACATATTTATCCCTTTAATCATTAGTGTAGTTAGCTTCTCTGAAAATGAACAGAATCCACATGAGAGTGTGTAGTACATGTCACCCACCTGAAGTGCTGAGGAGTAGTGGTACACTTATATGAATACTACGTGTCTTACTGCATGACATTTATTGCAAATTAGAAATGGAGAGAAGAAAAAGTCCTTTGAAAGAAGAAAGTAAATAGGATGGAAAAAAAAAATCCTGTGAGGCTTTTGCTTTTGCTTTCCAAGATATGTCGGATTTTAATTGTATTTAATCTCAATTTAAATGGAAGAAGAGAAAGGTTTTAAAAGCAATTGAAATTTTATAGCATTAGTTAACTGGCATCTCTGCTTGTGGTTGAATAAAAGAGAGGCAGATCTGACAATTTTTTTTATTTTAAAATTGAAAGATGCATATATAGAGGGGAAAATGCTTGTAGGTATATGTGCAAGATACATGTCTGTCTAAACAAAAACATATGCAAAGTTGGGGTTTTGTGGCTTTTTGTTTGGTTTGTTTTAAATCATTTTCTTGGAAAGGAGGGTCAAGTGCCATTTACTGGTTTGGAAACTAGTTAGCATGTGTTAGTTCACTGTAGATAGTTTATGGCTAGTTTTGTCTGTAGGAAGCTGGTCTTAGAATGGGTTAGAGGAGTCCAAAAACTTGTGAGAAATTGAGCTAACACGTAAACAAGATGGTCAGTCATGAGTTCAGTGTTCAGACTTACTGCTTGGCCTTTTCTTTTAAGCACTGAATACTTAATCTAGGTGTCCAAGAGGTTTTAAATTGGTTGTGACATTAAAGTCTTAATTTTAGTCCTAAGCTGACATATGGCTGTGCTAAGAGCCTATGAAGGCTGAGCTTTGCAGTATTTATTATTATCAGTACCCTTCTAATTGAAATAAATTAGAGTTCTTTGAATACACATATGAATACTTTTGATTATAAAGGGAAAGTACAAAATCTGCAAAGTGTAGACACTCTGAAAGCTGCTCAGAGTTGATCAAAAATTCATAAATCATCCCTATTCAGTTGCTATCTCTCCTGGAAAGAAGGTATATATCTGCATTAGCAGATGTGCCTCTCTTCTCATCCCATTTTGGGGTTGAGATTTGGTTACTCATAATCATCACCTTCAATCTTTTTCCTATTGCCTGATTTCTTTGGAGATGAATCTATGGTTTCTTTCCAGAGAAACATATTTCAGTAGGTACCTGTTTGTATGAGTGTGGGACCCAAACTCCACACATTTCAGTGCCTCACTTCAGGTAAACTGATGCAGCCTGAGATGACCAGAGAGAAATAATAAGTTGGGCCTACAAAAAAAAAGTAATTAGTCTTGTTATTTCAGATGTTCAGTTTGATGCTGATGATATTTAGCTACTTTTCTGGATATCTCTGCTCAAAATTTATATTCTGAAGCTCTAGCTGGCATGATAACTTGTTGTGTACTAATGGTTTAATCCATATATATATATATATAAACTGAATAGTATCTAAATGTTTTTACCTTAAAAAAGGCATTTGTCTGGTATTCTCTCTCTCTCTTTCTCTCTTTCCTTTTTTTTTAATTCCCAAGGAGCTTTGTCATCAACCAACTAACCTAAGCAAACCAAAATAAGCCCTGTATAGCTTTTCCTACAAACACTATAAATGACCTGTTTCAATCACCTTTTTTTTTCTTCCAGTTTTAGAAGAGCTTCAACTTGAATGATGGCAAATCATCTCAAATAATAAGAAAAAATATAAGTATTTTAAACCACTTGGTTTATTGCTGTATTTCCTGGGCTTGAAGCAGATGCTAAAATGAAGTCTGCTCAATGGTGCATAAAGGTCTTAGGCTGCTAGTATGAATAATATCCTCAAGCAGCAACTTGTAACCCTAAGGTATTTTCCAAAACAAGGAGGAAAATCATCTTTGTTCTCATGTCCCAGCAATCTGAACGTTTAAGTTGGTTATTCATTATCACACTCATGATAAGAATACATCATAAAATAAATATTTACCAGTGTTACACAGGTCATTGTTGGTTTTGGAAATACAATGTAATTGTATAAAACTACAGTACAAAGTAGTGATTATAGCATTCACATTTACCACAAGATAAGAGCATATACAAAGCAGCAAGGATGGCACAGACAAGGTGCAGCAGCTTGTTTTTCTATGAATAAGATCCTTCCCTTTGCACCTTCTCAGTCAGTGAATCAAAGACTGTTTGGATTTTAAATTATAGGATGGGGAAAAAACACTATCTTGCATTGAGGCAAATATAAATGTTGCTTTATTGTGTTTCCTGTGCAGGCAGAAGCTCTTCGTTCTTCTCAAACCAGTAAGTGTTCACATTGTCCAAAATTTCTCCTGGTGTGTAGCAAATTGGCATACTATGTGATTCCATCCCTTCTAAATCACAAAGCGTCAGAGAAACAAATTTAGATTTTGCTCTGAAAAAGAGAAATCAGAGAAAAAAAACATACTGCCTTTTGTGGGGTGTGATCATTCAGCTCTATGAGCTGTATAATTGTCCTTTCAGATTTAAGATTTCTCTCTTCAAAAACAAAACAACTATTATTTTTTTCCTTATTCTTTTTATAAGACTTCTTTTTCTCTATTAAATTAATGTGAATAGACAATTTGATTTGATTAATTCTATCCATTTGAACACTGTTAACTATTTCTCTATTGATCAATTCAGGAAAAATGCCAGAAGTGATTACTGATATTGGCTACAAGTGCTTTAGGGTTCTTATGACTGAAGAGTTAAAACAGCCTTTGCTCCAGCTTTTGATTTAAAAGAGAACATTTTGCGTTTGCGGGGAAAAAAATAAAAGTGATTATTACTGACCAGCATTCCTCCTACACTCAACCCCTTTAAAACATGTGTGTGTGTATGATTTTAAATGTGTGTGTTCAAAAAGATAGAATAAACAGATTTTTACCTTCCCTTTTCCCTTCTTTTGCCCCTTCCTTCCTCAGAAAGGTCTCTGTGTTTTTGGGTGGGGAAGAGAAGGGATTATTTTTAGGGGCAGGCAGAGGTTAGAATGTTGGAGTGGGTTAATCACCAAAGCAGCCCTGTTATTCCTCTCTGCAGCTGCAGTTTCCAGGTTTACGTGTGTCCCACCACCAAAACCTTGCCCTGCAAACCCAATACAAATGTTATCATGTCTGAACATGACAGCTATTAATTCTTTATAACTCCATTTCCTTTATATCTGGTTGAAATATAAAAATGGGAAAGAAGCTGAATTAAAGCAACAGTATCTATATTGAGGATAGATATAACATCTGTACTTTGGGATCTGTACTTCAAGGAGATGTATTGATGGAGAACATCTCTTTGAGACATATTTTCTTTCCCAAAGTCTGCCTACAAATTCAAAGTCATATTTTTTCTACAGTGAAATCAAGATGACTGTCATTCCAGATTGTAATGATTCTAGCAGTATTTTGGGAATAAACACCTTTGCTTGTTGTTTCCCATGCAAGCTGAAATCTCTGGCTTGCCTTGCATGTACACTGTGAGAAGCCAAAGTATGAGCTCTTGTCATTGGTCTTGGTAGGTAGTCATTCATCTTGTTGAATTGAAGGGATGTTATGAGTGGTGAAAGGGAACATAACAAGCGAGTGCTGATGTTTGTGCACCTTTCATGAAGTTTATAGTACATATTTTATATGACTGATGGTCCACTGATGGATGTCTGATAATGGTTTCTTCACTAGTTGTAGAGATGAGGTTTGGATTTTCAGTAACCATTAACCTCAGCTTTCTTATGCACTTTTAAAGGTGTGTAACATGGCCATGGAATTATATGGAATTGTATCTTTGGAATTAATTTTTTTTTAGTTTTGTACTGATAAACAAAGTGGAAAGACAACTTGAATATCACTGGTTTTGTTTCAGAGAGCAAATAACTAAGAAATAGTTACTTAAGTGAGCACTAAGCTGTGAGGGGTGGCAGTCTACAACCTAGTTACCAAGATTGTTATTTTCATGCTCTTGCAAGTCAGATTTGATGTTGTTTGGGGACAGGATTTTAAAAAGGTAAACCAAAACATCAGCCAGAGGCAATACGAAAAACAGATGAGTAAAAAAATGAACTTTGAAGAATTAATTTGAAGAATAGCTTTATATATATTCAACTTACCTGAAAAGCATGTCTTCTGTGACATGCGTTATCTTGCTCATGACATTTTCACAACAAACCTCATGTCTTTCTGTGTGCTCCCTCGATAGAAGTTCTCTAGGATATAAGTGCCTGCAGTTATATCTTGTGCTTGTGAAACAGGATGCACAAAACTCGAGGTAGCTGCCTAACTCAGCCTAGGTTAAGTGAATGAATTTTAATTATAAAGAAAGTATTTTTTCATTATTTTTAAATCAAAACCATTACTTGTGTTTTAGCTGTAATTGCTAATAGAAGAGTACAGCTTTCTTTTTTAACTACAGAGATGTTTCCTTAACAGTTCTTCCTGTCTTGCAAAACAATAATGAGTTTCAGTAGTTTTCCCCACTCAGCACTGAAAATAAATATTTAGAAAGTACTGGAAGTATCTTTCCAATCGGGCAGTTTTGCTTGTTTGTGCATTGGGTATTTCTTTTTTAATGGAAGAAACTTCTATTTTAATGAAAGAAACTGTATAAATACATTGGGAAAGCTATTTCAAAGGAACACCGGCAATTAAATTCTACTTAAACTATGCATATAACTCAGACTGATGAACTAGGCAACTGTGGCTCTGAGAGAAGTAGCTTATATCTTATCACAGGTTAGAGGCAACATCAAACTTCATCAGGGACACAGCAAGAGGAAAGACAAATACCTATAATGGCATTGTCAAAAATAACTACACAACTTTCTTGAACTTGATAAGACCCATATGGCAAGATCCCAACTTTAATAAGCAGAGGAATGCTACATAGATATTTGAGTGTGTTTCAGTATGTGATTGCTTTGTTAATTTTTAAAATATATGAAGTGGTAAAAATTTTTGGATGTGTGCAATAACTATAACCATTATGTGGTGGTAATCACTGATGTCGCTTATTAAATTGTATCACTTTCCTATCTTTTGTCCCTGATGGTTTCCTTTTTGTCTTTTCTTCTGTGTTTTCCACCACTCAAGGCTTTTGGGTGGCCAATTTACAACTTCAGTATCTTGAATGCCTTGAGGCTGCAGTTATTTCTCTCAGTGGTGTGCTTGATGTATTAAAGTTACTTTTGTTCTCTTCTTTGAAATACAGTGGAGAAGGGATTTAGCATTCATTATTGTGTACACTGGCTCCTTTGTTACCACTAGAGTGGAACAAGCACTTGGCACTGGGACTCGTTTATTTATTTATTTTCCTAGTTTGTGCTGTGTTTGAAGAGGTGTTGTGCAATTGCCTGTTGTTCTTGTATTCTCCTGCTTAGGAACAAGCAGGTTTCTTCCTTTCTTGTTTTTGTGTATTATCTGGGGAGTAGTGCAGTTTCACAGTTCTCTTTTTGGGTGTTCCTCTCCACTGCTGTAGCTGGAAGATAATTGCAGGTCAGGAGCCGAAGTCAGTGGGCATACATGAAACCCAGTAAACAACCTAATTGTTCATCTGACAGTAATGCAGTCTGGAGGGAGAGAAAATGGACTACAAGCAATTGTTATATCTTAGAAAATAAATAACAAGTGGGAATAACAAGAGGCAAACAGATTTTTTAAAATCTGTTTAAAGCCAGTTTTTCTTGCTTGCTGGGTCTTCACCTTTGCACATTATCCTTTGAAATCTGCCTTCTATTTGTCTTCCAGTTGTCACAAACTCTGTGGATGGCATTCAAAAAACCACAGTTTCTCAAGTAGGAATAAAAAAAGGCATTTTTTCTCTTCTGCCAACATCTTGCTATTGTCCTTTTGTCTCTGAAGTAGCTCATATGGACTTTAGGATGAGCTGAATATAATTCTGTCTGAGGCTTCCCAGCTTTCGTTGCCCTATGAGATAAAGGGCACACTCTGAAATTTGAACTTGCCTCATAATTAATCTGATTAAAGAAAAGGAGTCAATAAAGAGTTTGACAGCAATATAGATAAATGGAATACTCCATCTTACATCTGACGCACAGAACTCTATGACAGAATATTCGCGCTTCAGGCCATAAACCAGACTTTTACCATAAAGTTAGGAACAAATGTGTCATTGCAGAGCTACTGATTATTATTTACACTAGAATATCAGATCCTGGCCATGTTCAGAAATATAAATTAGTAGATGTAGTTCTTTGACTTTCAAGTTCCTATGTTTTGCTTCCAAATTAGGATCAGATGTGCCAATCTTTGTACTGTACCCCTGTCTGCATCAGCAAACCCTATTTTAACATTCCAGCTGCTCTGTAGTGTTAAATCTCGGTTCCCTAGGATCCATTGAGAACCATCAGTGGGTAAGCCCAATCATTTATGAAGCTTACAGCAAACTAAAGGCTGTGTCAAAATATATGTCTCCATAGCTGTTTTGCTTTACAGGCATGCCAAAGCAATATAGGGAGGTGAAATAAATCAGTATATAAACCATTGTGGTGGTTTCTTCCTTCAGTTTTGAAATGGAGCCATACTCTGGTATGATACCAGCATGCATACCAACATCACACTGATTTGGGAAGGAGAATAAAAGAGCCCATATCCCAGAGGAACACAACATATAGCTTGCAGTTTCTACAGTCTCCAGGGACACTAAGTACCAAAAGCTTTGCTTCTGCCTTTCTAAGCAGCTGCAATACTTTTTCCTTCCTAGGCTGATGAATAGCATCATCTTCTGAGACTGCAACTGCTGTATTCATTAAAAACTGCAACAAACTGTATGTGTTTGAAGCTGGTAAGCTTCAAATTAGATCTGTGTTCAAAGAGCCCTTCTTTAAAACAAAATGCTCCATTTGTTCAAAAATCTCATTCCAAGCTCACATGCTCCTGTTCTCTGAGGATATAAGACGGCTCCTACATATCCAAGACTTGTCTGTATGAAAGGACTAAACTAGCTAATGTTTACTGAGTTATGATTAATTCAGTGTGTTACACATTACTATCTCTTGGTTCCTAAAAACATAGTCAGGAAGCATCATCATGTGCATTGGATTACAAATTAACAGTTTAGGACATAATTATTTTTTTATTAATAATTAGCAAAAAAACCCTAAAGAAACCCAGTCTCTAAATTAGGGACCATAACTGGCTCTTTTCCTGCCTAAATAGGTGAGGCCTTGAAGAAACTTTAGCTAGTCTTGATGAAGCATTTTGTTTATTGCGGAAAATCAGTTTGTGATGAAATATTGTAAGAGACAATATCGTACCATATATGGTCCTTTGCAAGCACAGGTGAAAAGGGGAAAAGTATATTTTCTGGGCACAATTGAGATTGTAGATAATATTCCTTTGTTCTCTGAACAGTTCTGTAAAGGAGAAAATTTTTCTAATCTTCCAAGATATTATTAGAGAAACCTCTGGCCTGCACTTGGAAACCTCACCCAGAGACATTATCCGAAATAGACCATGTTGGATAGCTATGTAACTGCACACTGTAATGGTACATCTTCTCTCATACAATTCTTTTGCACCTTTCTTTGTGTCAGATCAGCTCAGCTGCAATGTAGCCTTAGTGTAATGTAAATATAGTTATAAGGCTTTCAGGTCATATCTACCCAGCTGAGAGCACAATCAGGCTTGCTTGCATCTGATTTTGCTCTACAATGTATTTGTAGGGAATATTGTGACAAAAATTAAACTCTGACAAATGTGAACTGCTGCTGCCATGTCTGTAAGAGAGGTTTGAGGCCTTTTATATCATTAAAATTTGAAATGATGCTACAGATCATGACGGTATCCAATAATATCTTTGGGGAAGTAACAGGCTTAGTCCAAGGAAGCCCAAAGGTAGAAGTGTGACAAAACCACTTCAAAACAGCAGCAGGAGCCGTCATTCCCTAACTTTCATCGATAGTACTCCTGCTTTTGGAAATCTTTCTCTTGTAAGAAAATATGGCATTAGAGAAAGGATAAGAAAAGGAAAGAGAGGTGTATACTTTCCTTTTTAAAAGATATAAAGTAGAATGAACTTTCAAAGAGGAAATTCATGGTCTGGTTCCTACTGACTGGTTTTGAGCACACACGACTGATGGGCAGGGGATGCACACGTGTAGCGCAATTCCTAAGGCTGTCAGACTGTAGTGGATCTAGACAAGTGGCAGTGATGCAGAAGCTGACTGTCCCAGCTCTTCATGGTGTCTTTGTGGCTTCCACTTAATACTTCCATAGCTCTTAGTTGTTGTTCCTCCTAAGAATTAGAGAAATCAACATCTCCTTTACAGTGCAAGAGAACTAGACAGCCTGTGCATTTTATACAAAAGCTGATGTCACAATTTCCCTGGTAATTTCTTGGTGCATTATTTCCCACTGGCAGGCTAAACAATGGCTAAGAAATAATTCAAAATCAATTTAAGTTGGAACAATATAGTCTCAAGACACACAGAGAGACTAAGTGTGGTATATGGTTGTCAAATTGCTACGGAAATAAATCCTAGAAAAGAGCATTATATCGATGTTGTGGGTTGACCTCGGTTGGATGCCAGGTGCCCACCCAGCCGCTCTGTCACTCCCCTTCCCAGCAGGACAGGGGAGAGAGTAAGGTAGGAAAACAACTCGTGGGTTGGGATAAAGCAGTTTATTTAAAGCAAAAGCAGAGCGGAAGCTTGCACACGCAAAAGCAAAAGATAGCAGGGTTTATTGTCTACTTCCCATCAGCAGTGATGTCTGGCCACTCCCGAGCAGCAGGGCTTTGGTACGTGTGATGGTTCCTCAGCAGGCAGCCCCTGGAGACAACGAATGCCCCCTTCCTGCCCCTTGCCTCAGCTTTTATATCTGAGCTGGCGTCATATGGTCTGGAATATCCCCTTGGTCAGTTTGGGTCAGCTGGCCTACTTGGGTCCCCTCCCAGGGTCTTGCCCTCGACTGAGGAAGGAATGTTACAGTGCTGATGCTGTGCTCAGCAGTAGCCAAAACAACGGTGTGTTATCAAAGCACACCGATGCAAAGCACAGCACTGTGAGGGCTACTGTGGGGAAATGAACTCCAGCTCAGCCAGGCCCAATACAATCTGTATTCAATCATCTATAAAAATCCACTTCTACCTTTGTCATGATTTTCATTAACATAGGTTCTTAGAAGGGAAATCACATTATAGAAAGCTTTTCATCTGCAGACAAAGAAAGGAGAAACAGTTGAGAAGGTAGAATGGCTGGATACTTTTTTCTCTGTGTATGTTCAAGTGAGATAAATGTATAGTGAGTTCATTTTTGATTACAGATTAAACAGAACCCTTGTAGGAGGCTTCTGACAGTCTTGAATCTTTAAAGTTTTGTGCTTTTGTTTTGGTTTGTTTGTTTCAAAGGCAAGCAGAAAATCAAACCTCACACTGGAAATTTCTACAGTCAAAAGACTTCCTACTTTTGAAGAAAAGAGTTTATATTTGGGTAGCGCTTTTGAGAACTGAAATATTTACCATTGTCATGACTTAACATCTAAAGGTGACTTGGAACATAGGAAAACCATTTGATACATAGTTCTTCCGAGAATTACTCTTGGGACAAACTTGCTCCTAAGCTTTGATTCATAAGGAGAAAGCTAAAGCTTATACCACACAGTGCAAGAAGCAATATAAGCTGAGGTGTAGCCCAGCTCAGCTAAAAGGCTTTTCAAAATCTGGTTTTGTGTTAGAGACTCAAAACCTTTCTTGGTAACCATAAAAAGCTCTTGGCTTTCTTAGAACATTTCACTTGGGTGCTCAGACTGATAAAGGATGGAAGGTAGGGACTCACAGTTATATGTGCAATGATCTTTCAGGCTGGAAAGAGAAGGAGACTTTGATCCTATACGACTCTTTGGTTGATTCCAATGGGACTGGCCCCACCTTATGGTGGTGAGGAGTCAGGTATGCTGACTCTCAAAGACAGAAATGCATGACAGTGGTTTTCAGCCCACATGTGGTGCAACTACTGAGCAGGAAGGACCTGAGTTGAGCCAGTTTCATAAAAAAACATTAATTAGTTAATTAGTAAATACAAATATAATTATAAACCTAAAATGATTAAACAAACAGAAAAAAACCCCAACCTTATTAGAGATATGCGTGTTTATTCACATTTTTAACACCAGATAAGATCAGTAGAATTTTTAACTTACCTCTCTCCATGTCTTCTCATTCCTTTCCTTCAGTAAGTTTCTCACATTTCTTCTCTTTTAGGTGACTTTACAGTGCACACAAAGTGAGCAGTCCCTTGAATAAAACACATGCACATACTTCCCATCAATCTTGCACTTCTGTGATATTTCCATTTGTAAAAGCTACTTTGTGACTACAGGGTTATATTTTAACCCTGCTCCTGTTGTCAAAACTGTTCCATCAGTTTAAACTCTGCTGAATTAGATTTTCAATTCTTGCCACCTGTATGACAAGATTTATTAAAATAGCAGAAAATTCCTAAGTTTGCGCTTAATTGTAGTCAATTTATTAGATTTTGATTTGTTCGACTAAATTTCACTTTACATGGATTTCTTTTGTAAGCTTATGATACATCAGGGTATCATTGGTGAGGACGTAATCCAAATGGCTCCTTCCAACAAAAGATATTTTAAATTATTTCTGAAGTAAGAAATAATTTTTAAAGTTAAGAGGAGCAAGGAATTCAATTGATTTCCCCACACATCCTTAGAACTACTAAAGTTTTCCTTCTTTATGTGCTTCAAATATGAACCTTTGTCCCTATTGAATTGTTTCCCATACTAATGTCAATGAAGTTATGATTACAATGAAACACATGTGATGTTTGTCAGGAACAGAAGGAGGAGCTGGCAGAAGGTAAACTCAGATCTGCTAAAGGATTTTAAATAGAATGGATCAATTTTGAATTGTTTCTGGCTGTGTTACCACACAGTTCTCATGCAGACAAAATTATACATAACTTAGTGGGACTCAGTAAAGGTGAAAATAAAGGGCAGAAAGAAAGAGAATAGCACTGTAATTCAATCTCAAAAAGCTCTTTTGTGGAACAATCCAGAACCACATTGCTTGAGAAACCATTCCCATAATTTTTTTCCATGCAAGTTACGCTTTTCTTGCCACTTCTGCTCCTTCAATTGTTGTTGCAATGAATGCTTGAATTAAAAAGTCTGATTTCAAGTATCTTTCATGAAGCAACATTGGTAATACCTTCTGCTTTACATGGCCCCATTTAAAACTGATTTTTTATTTTTTATTTTTTTTTTTAACTTACAAGTGTCATTTAGAATACAGGTTCACATTACAGCTCTCAACACACTTTGAACCACCCCTAGTGCTTCTCTGACTCCCTGATGAATGGAACTAGGGAGCTAAACATGCGAAAAATCAATTTTACATGCAAGAAATGAGAAGTGCACTCTGCACCGATTCCCTGCATCACATCATTTAGGGACAACTCCGGTGAAATGGAAATGGCATAAATACCAGGGCGAAAGTGGACTTTTTCCATGACAAGCAGCCATTAGATCATTTTGTCTTGAACGGCAAAATGTCAAGGCTGGGGTTGTTTTCTCTGTTAGTTGTCTTGATTAAACATGTGGTGAAAAGGATATCTCAACATTTGAACCAAAGTAAAATAAAAGCTTGTGTCCTGGGGTGGGGGAAACAAAACACCACAGTTTTGACAAGCTCCACAATACAAAGAGGCAGTTTTTAAGGTATGCTTGAAGAATAGTAGGCACTACCATGAATGTTGGTAGCAGAGCTACCGTTATGTTCATACACCTCTATGTTCATTAGTAAGAACATATGAAAATTAGTAATTGAGCCTCCATTACAAATTGTTTGAAGAAATACTATTCTTTAAAGTGATACGTTGAGTACTTGCACCTTTCTGAAAAACTAAGTTTCCATTAACTGCCCTGTATTGGTCTGAAAGCACCATAATTTGTCAAAACACTGGATAATAGAAAAACAATTACAGAATCAAAGAAGTTGTTTATCGGCTTAAAAATTGTGTACATTTCATCCTTTTTACTTTTAACCTGAGCTTTTCCTATTATTGCAATAAGAATAGAAATTTTTTCCTGAATACTCTGACAATTGATTATTTCTCCTATTTTTCTAGCAATAACAAGTCAAAACATATCTAACCATAAATTGCTCCAGAAAACAGAATATAAAACAGTTTGATAAAGCAAGCTGCAGAAAGGAGATATATATTCTAATAAACTGGTTAGATAATGTTTGTGGTGCAAATGCGTGCTTTCCAAAATAAATGAAGCTTGGATGCTATCACTTTGTTGTCACAAATATCTTTCATCTATATAAAGATGTATTAGCATTTTTAATTTGCAGTTTGTTATGTACTTCCTACAATCTTTCCCCGTTCCTCATTTTTAGAGTAAAAGAATACATACAGAAGAAAACATATGACCTGCAATATGGGAGCCAAGTTTATCCATTCCTTTTTTATTCTTTTAGCGCTTTTCCCCCATTCTAATCAATATAAACCTTAATTCACATTTACATTCAGATAGATTATAGTGTGGCCAATCTTACAGACTGGATTTGATTGTTTCATTTGTATTTATCTGCCAGTTCCAGATAGATGAGACTCATTTTCTTTTTCCTAAATGTAAAGAAATAACTGAATATTTCCAACTAGTTCTACACACACACATGCACAAACATTGCATTCTGTGGAGGTAGGGTTCCAAAAAATCCAGCTTATTAGAGCACACTGTGTTTAGTTAGGTTTTCACATATATCTCCAACTATAGCGGCATTCCCTGCTATCCCCAAAAATGGAGCCATGTCTTGAAACAGCAGCAGTGGTATTACCAAGACCACTCAGAAACCTGCACAGAAACCAGCTCTTCTCATCCCTTAAACCCCTTGGTCCACACACATCTGCCTCACACAGATCTTCAATATTCTATAAATTGCTTGACCTACTGACAGGGATTGTTGCAGGACTTCATTATCTGTTTAGAATCTTCTCTGCCTCAGATGTCCTTTAGAGCACTCAGTCCCTAATGAGGTAGTAGAGAAAATAACACTTTTGAAGATCGTCCTTATAGGAGATGCTCACCAGTTTCCCTAAGTACCAGAATTTGTATATATCCAGCAGAAAGCAAAGAGACAATTTAGCAGGATTTTGAGATCCTCTTAGTTTCTAATTACATTAGGTAGCCTGGTTTTCAGCCATCTATTGCATGGAATTCTGACTTTTACCCTCAGTAGAAGCCTTTTTGTTTGGTGGATTTTCTAACAAACCAGTTATTTTGCTATTTTAGGATAATAACATTAATAACTATTCAGCATTAAGATGTCTGAATTGGAAATGTTCCTTTTCTTTAGGTGTATGTGTTTTGCAAGAAAAAGGAATTAATTGTATATTTATACATTTTTTATTTTAATGAAGCATAAATACTTATTTAAGAATAATAGTTAGATAATTAGATACCAACTCTGTTTTCCACTTATCGGTCAAGGGTTGGACTCAATGATCTTAGAGGTCTCTTCCCACCTGAATGATTCTTTGATTCTGTAAAAGAAAGCTTAAAAATGAAAAAATAAGAATGTTGAATATAGTGCACACAATATTTGTATTAAATTAAATAGGCATAGTCACATGCACAGTATATGAATATTTGTGCTCCTGTCAGAGGAAAGTCACTCAGCTGGGAATGACTTCTACATCATGCGTGGTGTGACTCAGACTTTAAAAGCTGTTCTCTTTACCCATAGTAAAATCCATGTTGTCTTTTCTTTGGAAGTGCACAGGAAAAGCTGAGCACATCCTAAGGACTGTAGATCCCAAGTAACAGTGAAAACTTACTATGTTCATTAAAGTGGAGGTAATAAAAATCTCTGTTTGTCTCTTCCTTTCCCCTGGAATCTTCCAGGAGAAATCCAAGATCTCTTCCAATGCCCTGGTGACTGTCCAAGTTTGTTGTTTGGTAGCATTGAGAAAGACAATTAGCAATTCCAGTTAGGCTGTTAAAAAAATTGAGAGTCAATAGCATGCCCAGAACCAGGGAATACACTTGCTGAGAAATGCAGCAGCATTTATTTGGGGGCTATCTTTTGCCTTTTCCTCAAAAGGTACCAAAGACAATTGATTATGAATATTTCTTGTTTTCCCAGAACACATATACATGAACACATATACGTGTACACATGTCTGGGTATTTAAATGTGCTTATTATGTAAGTATTTCACTACTCTACTGAATTACTTAAACATCACTAAGGAATGTGTTCTTCACTCTGAGAGACAGGGTATAAAACCCTCAAGGGAGACTGTCAGCTTGCTGATGATATACAAATTAAATGGAAGACTGAATCCTCCACAGAGAAGCAGTTACAAATGTGTGAGGTGGTACTTATGAAATATTTTTTGCTTATTACATAAAATGCAACAGAAGGGAAACTGATTTCTAAAACATCTGACTGCCTACAGTTTTGCATTATAGCCAGCAAATGTTGCATAATAGTGGTATACTGACATTTCCTTGTCAGTGTGACTTATTCCATTTGGTTGGTAGGAGTTAGAAGCTAAATAGATGTTAACGGAGTCACTTCATCACGACTGATGACTTTACCTTTTAGGAACTGAGCCAAGATTGATGGAAGTGTCAGCATCCAAAACTGCATTTCAGCATATTTGTAAGTGTAAGACTCAGTAGAAACCTTGATATTCCTTGCTGTGACCTTAAGTTGTACTTTGCATTGCTGACAATATCAACTGTTATTGTTCCTTTTTTCCCTCTTGGATGTGTGATTTATTCTAAGGAATGTGCTAGGTAAAACACATTGCAGAAGAGTGACAGGAAGGATGAAAGCGTTTGTGCTGTGAGTTACACAAATGACCTGTCTGTCTCCTCTCAGATAAACACTTACTCTTCAGCTAAGAATGTCTAAGGCAGGCAGTGGCTAAAACGGCACTGCTACAGTTTACATCTTCTCTGACCATGTTGTAGGACAACTGAAGGGTCTGCAATCAACTTGACCAATTGTTTGCATGCAGAAAAGTGAAAGCCCTCAGGAAAGAATCCTGACTCTACAGTGCTATTCACACTCCTGATTTCAACCTAAACTATAGTAACCCAGTTTTCTAACAAGCTGAACACGCACCTGCCCCACTTACACCTCCTAAAGTCTCACATGTCTGAAAGCTCTGAAAATCTAGTTGCATCAAAGGTCTCAAAGAAGTAGAAAAAAAATTGTTTGGCTCTACTCTCAGAGTTCAAAAAGTTCAGTAATCCAGACACAGCTTGCACCTCAAGCAGACATACTTGAACTAGGCTCAAATAAGCTGATGTAGATGTTAATACGATTAAGTCTGACTTTATAAAGTTGTTTAATCAGCTGGTATGGTAACTTATCTTCCTCCTGTCTCCTTCACTTGCGAAAGTGTTTTATATGTGAGAACAAAATCAAATGATACTTCAGGGAAACCTGTTCTTCAGTGAGGTGCTAAATAGGGATGATGTCTGGCACTCTGAATTGGGGTCTTACTGGAAAGTTCTTGAACCTCAGGTAATTTTATCTAGACTCATATCACTGTCAAAGAAAGAAAAAAATGTATGAAGATAAGTTACACTGTTTGTCCTTTTGTTTTCTCATGGATTAATCTGCATATTGTTATGCCAATGTAATATTTGTGTTTCCATAAAGAAGGAAACAGAAAATACCATTGTAATTCCACGGGATTTCACAAATTTTTGATATTTTTAAGTTTATGGTGGTCATTTTTCTTGGTAATCATGAGAAGGGAAGCCCTTCTATGGCTACTAATGCATTTTTAAATGCTTTTCATGTGCAAATTGTCATTTTGAAGAGATATTTCCTGTTGAGGCACATTTACAATTGCAGAATATTTCTGAACTTTTTTTTTCTTCAATATTCTATAAATCCGATGTGAGGCAGATATTTAAAAAGTGATCCTGTTATTAGGAAATGCAATTCCTGTGATTTCTGGTGTTTGGGGTCAGTAACATTCTTCAACAGATTCATTTTCAGAAAGATCTTTTTAATCAGCTCTTAACACTCATTCTACTTAAAGAAAAAAACAAAACCGCAATAACTCCTTGAGCTGAGTAACTACTGTGTATGATAGTGGGTTTTTAACAGTATTTTTAAAGTACATATCAAATAGAGAGTGTCATGGATAATTGGTTACAGAAATTGCTATCTAAAGTACTCTTAATGAAACAAATAACAAAATGAGAGTATACCCATTACAGGCTGTTACAGAGATGGCCCTTATTGTACCACACACCTTCTGCTCGGCCTCCAGAAGTTAGAAAAACTCAGTGGGTGTTTCTGATTCAGAGATGCAATTTCAGCTGCAATTGCTGAGCTCACCATGGCTCAAAGGGGTGGCTTCATTTCATCCCTGTCCCCTGAATTACCTTTGTGCCTGCTCTGGCATGCATCTGCTTTTCGTCAAGAGCTGATTTGATTCGATTCGTTTGCCTGAAAGTAAACTATCACCTCTTTTTCTTCCAGCTTAGCCACTTTGTTACAGTGTTGGACACGCAGCACAACACGCAGCTTCTCTCAGTGATGTTTGGAGTGGTTTGGATAAAAGTGGACTTACAACCCTTTATCTGGAATACCAAGATATACCTCAAAGTTTTTCTTTTGAAGGTGTGCTGGTTTAACGTTAACTTTTCCATGGGTTTTTGTGTGTTTTGGATTTCTGCTGATTAATGACACATTGGGATCAACATACATCTTTGCTGGATTTCTGAGATTCTGAGATGCAGAAGTATTGGTAGAGGATGCACAACTCGGTGTACCTTGCACCTGAAATCAGCATTCCATATTCTGCAGTACCTGTTGGCCGTGAATTTCTCAGTGGATCCCATCTGTTATGATCGATGTTTAAATGGTCTGGGTTTTACAGCTCCTGGAGGTTTTGCTCCTTCTGTGTCCCATATGGTCATATTGCTGGTTAGATTTGAACATCAACCTCTTGGAATGAGTCCAGAGGAGGTCATGAAGTTGATGAGAGGGATGGAGCACTTTTCTCCTATGGGGAAAGGCTGAGAGAACTGGACTTGTTAAGACAGGGCTTAGGGATGACCTAATTGCAGCTTTCCAGTACCTGTAGGGAGCCTACAAGAAAGATGGAGAGGGACTTTATACAGGGGCATGTGACAGCACAAGCGGGAATGGATTCAGTCTGAAAGAGAGGAGGTTTAGATTAGATATTAGGAAGAAATTGTTTGCTGTGAGGGTGGTAAGGCTCTGGAACAGATTGCCCAGAGAAGCTGTGGATGTCCCATCCCTGGAAGTGTTCAAGGCCAGGTTGGATGGAGCTCTGAGGAACCTGGTCTAGTGGAAGGTGCCCCTGCCCATGGCAGGGGGGTGGAACTGGATGGTTTTTAAGGTGCCTTCCATTCCAAAGCATTGTATGATTCTGTGATTCCATGATCTGAACTGGATTTCACTCAGCAGAAAGGAGATACGGATAATAAACAAAGAACAGAAAAGGCAAGTGTTTATGTTTTGGGGCTCTTTCACCTGCTCAAATGTAAAGGAACTGTGGGAGAAAGAAGTGTGATCACTACCACTAGAGAAAAGACAAGGGCTGAGCTGTTGATGGTCATTGAGGAGGACTAGTGAAGAAAGCAACTAAGTACTTTAATTTGTTTTGTAAATTATGGACATTTTTATAACTACAGTAAGCCATAACTGTAAAGAAGGAAAAGTTATAACTAACTCTTAGTTGTAAAAATATCAAAGAAAAATAATTGCCGTTCTTTTTGAGTTTTTCCCCTGATTTTCATGTGAAAGATTTAATAGCAGTACATTTCACAGCAGGATAGCTGGAAATAGCTTTACTACCCAGAGAACACTTGTGAGCAGTGAAGCCGGAAGATTTTACCTCCTCACTCTCCAGCAGTTTATTAGGATTAAATGTTCAGTCTCTTGCTTGAAGGTAGTTATGACATGAACTGGGGTAGGCTATGACGCATGCAGGCGATTTTCTTTCATCTAATGTCAGCAGTAGTTGTGGTAAACCTTAAAAACATTCATACTAAAAGGTATATTTAGGTTTCTACTCACTATAATCTCATTGTCATAAGAAATTAAGTCCTGAGGAAGAGGAGGAAAATTAGGTGGAGGTTTTGCTTACTTTAGCTCTGAAAAAAAATAAAAAAAGTTAACTTCCAAAAGAAACACTCTTTGATATATCACATAAAGTATAATCACTTATATGCTCCTTCGGAATGAAAGGTAGTTTTTCATTTCATACCATGAATTAGATATTTTCAAATCACCATTGTTCACTAAAAACATTTGACAAGGAAACACAGAATCTGCTGAGCTACCTCTGAGCCAGAGATTTCACTGCAGTTCAGCTTAAGGCTCGTATAAATGAGTGTAATGGCAAGTATCACACTCTTTAAAGCCTCAGTAGACCTGGCCCTGTGTGTTTCACTACACTTGAGTATGGCTGTGTGCTTCAGAAAAGATGTGTTTGAGATGCAATACAGTGTGTGTTTGCCACTTACATCCCAGTTGTAGGGTGTCAAATCAAATTCCTCCACACTGATTTGTACCCATGGATTTCATGCTGGGTTTACAAAACTGGATTTGTAAATAAATTCAGGTCTCTGAACTTGATGTCTGGCATATTTGTATATTCTTTTTACTGCAAAATTCATATTCTCACATCTATTTTGATCATTATTTTTGTCATTTTTATCCTCCAAGCCTATTCAGTAAATACTGTAGAAATGTTCCAAAAGCTTTTTTACTCCTCTCCAGTATTTGTATTACCATGTAAACTTTTTGTTTTGGTGCTAACTTCAGTTATCATTAGTTATTGCTTAGTTTCCCAATGCTGCAAAAAATAAACTGTTTATATTAAACTCATGCCAGAAGAATAATAGGTGAAATGTTACTCAACGTTGATTGAGTAAGCATCCACAAAATTCCAGTGTCCATTTCCCAAAAATCCTTGGCACTGAAAGTGATTGTTGAAATCTCACAATTGGAAGACAATTCAAAATAAATTGAAGGATGCCATGGATTTCTTGCTGATCAGACTTACACGCCTTTTTTTTACATGAAACAACAAGACATAACTTAAGGACTTTTGATCTCTAGAACAAGTTTTATTAAAAGGTAGAACTGAAACTGCTGGGCTGAGTAGATTGAAATGAAAAGTTTAAAATTTAGTTTCTTGCTTATCCATTGCTTCTTTGCAAAATTTTTTTTATTTCCGTTTTATTGGGACTTTTCCTTTTGTGTATTTTTTTTTTCCAGATGAGGCTTCACAGCTGAGACAAGCTGATCTTACTGCTTACTGACACTAATAGAGACCATGTCACCCTCTGGTCTCATCCTCAGCCTTAGACTGATTCTAGTTATTATCTGATACCTGTATGAGCTGGTACAGGAGAAGATCATGATTTTTCTTTTTTCTTTTTTTCTTGGGTGGTTTTTTTTCATTTGTTTGGTTGGTTTTTTTGGTTTTTTTTTCCCTTGGATAGTTTAATTTCTCATTATTTTAATGAGCTGGGTGATAAGAATGTAATCTGGGCTTGCATAAAAAAAGTGCATAATGGTTATGCTTGTAAGGATCCAAAATTGACTGACTTTCTTGTTTATTAAAGATTCAACAGACTGAAATTGTCTTGTGTTGCCCCCCTGCAAAAAACAACACAAAACCAACACCCTTTGCCATAGATCCACCCAAAACTATAAAAACACTTTATTTATATTTAGAAGTTGTGAAACATTATTTCTTGAGTTTTGTGTTCTGAAAGAAACCATAAACTGTGTGCTGTGTCCCTGGGCTGTATGACACCTAGTGAGATTTCTAATTCTGGTCCTTCACATACCTCTTTTTCTGTCATCACGAGTTGCCTGATGCATTTTAGCTGTTTCAGCAGTGAGAGAGACATGGGAGCATTAAGGAAAGTGTAATTACAGGTTTTATGCTGCAGTAATAAAGGCATCAATAATTCGTCCAAACTGCAACTCCTCTTGTCCAATAACTGTAGCTCTGGAAAACAGAAATAGTGGAAAGTCATATATTTCATCCTGCAAAAGCAAAATCTTTCAGTCCATGTGTCCAATGGATTGTGAATATAAAATGTGAACTGCATATACAGACGTGGAAGGTGTCTTTAAGAGAAAGATTTTTTGGGGGGTGAAAAAAGGTGTAAAAATAATGCATACGAAGATGGACAGTGATTTATTAACAGAACAAACTCTTACTTTCCTTCTAGATTATGTGTACTGGATAGGGCATATATATATATCTGAGATATAGATATATGAGATATATATATATGTATATGAGATTCTTATATATGATGGATAGATATATATGATAAAGGAAACAGTACACCAGTGAGGGAGTAATAAATGTGTTTTGCAGGTTTATTTGGTCACACGGTTCATAAATTCCCTGAATAGGACATGAAATGCTCCTACCAAGCTTGCAGAGGAAGACCATTGTATTGACCTACGTTTCCTCTGAACCTTTCTGCTAAAGGTGGTAGTGGACCTTATCTTTCTTATTGACCTGGCAATGAAAAAGTGTTCACTGTCTCATGCTGTGAGTAAGAACCAACTTTTCTTACAAGAGAGACCACAGAGATCTTAAAACAAAACCAGGGAAGCTGCCAGTGAGAGCTCCCTCTGACACCCCTCCATCATAAAGATGCTTTAAGCTCTGGAGCTTACTAGCACTGACCATTTGAAACACCCAAACAGAGCAGGAAGTATCACACCTGCGAAAATATTTTTAGCCAGCCCAGCGTTACAGCCATTTCAAGTAGCTGCCTGTTCTGCTACTGGGGAGAAATAAGACTGAAGTCCCAGGAATGGGCAAATCCTGAAGTGACCAGCAACTTTTGGGGTGACTTAAGACCTCACAGAAAGGGCGAATGCTAAGAAAAGTAAGAAAAGTAGGCGGTTGTGTTCCTGACTGGAATATCTGAAATTTCATAGCTCTTATGAAGCTCTCATGAAGCAGCTTCAGTTATTATGCAGAGGGATCTCCATAGCAATTTTCTGAGGCACCAAAGGTAGCAATGTGTTGCACAAAAACAACACCTCCTGTCTCTTGAGGATCCAAATAGGGGCATCTGTTTGGCCATTTGTTAAGTGTGCCACAGTGTACCTCCAGGCACTAGATTCACAGCTGCTTTGTTATATTAGGAAATTTAAATTAGTTTTGCTGAGACACAAGGATGTTTACTTAGTTTGTCTATTATATCATGAATTTTGAATTCCAGATCCTTGCCTCTTCGTATGGAGAGACATGTTGCAGATGTCTGCACTCTGTAGAAAAAGTGAGGATTCTGGTTAAAGGTAAATGTTATATCTTGAATAGGCTTAATCTTCTTTTAATCAAAAGGATTTTAAAATACAAATGGAATAGTATAGAGACACTTAGAATTTAGCCAAAAAGAAGGGGTTTTGTGCAAACATCACAGAATAAATCTGAACTCAGAAATTCATTTCAGTGTTACTTTCAAAAGAAACTGTCCAAAAAAAAACAAACCAGAAAATTAAAGAATATTTCTATATTTGTTATTTCTTTCACTTATGTCTAATGATGCAAAACATCCAGTTTGTTGTTCTTTAAGACTTTAAGAAAATAATTATCTGTGTGACAGAAAGAGTTGCACATATTCACAGCTCAAGGAAGTTACTCCTTTTTGACTTTCTGTGCCGGTAGACTGGTAATTCCTTCTGAAAGCCAAAACCCTCAATGCCTCTGACATGCAGTTCCCGGTCACTGGACCTGTCTTTATTTCTAGTAAAACAAAGGGTTGAACAACCCCAAACTGGGAAAGTTAAGTAATAGCATCTCTTCTTTAAATGATACTGTTTTGCATTTCATGGGGAAGCAATCTCCTTTGTTCATCTCCTTCATTTTCAAAAAAAATCTCCATCCATTATGCAACTGGGCTAGAATTTAAGTCTGCCCTCCTGGACTCAGACCATGCTGCTGGTTCTCACCCTCATGTATAATTTTTTTCAAGAATGGGATTAGCTGTGCTTTCAGGTCTTTGAAAATCTCAGTACCACAGACAAGCAGCTGTAGTACACAGTACCAGATGTGCTGCTTTGACAATAGTAGCAAAAACTTTGTGCTTATTTCTTAACTCTCCATTCTTTACTGATAATGGGACCTGAATATTTATTCCTTGACACATTCATCATCACCATGTCTGAGCACCATGGATAAGTCACCCTTGTTGTCAGAGAGAATCTGTTCCGGAGGCAGCAGCTGTGGCCTTTAGCTACCTCTGCATTTTTATGTGGATGTGGTAGTTTACCTAAATTTTCTCTTGAGTTAAAGAGTTCTGGATGAAGCTGTTTATTCACTCCTATCCACACCTTTCTCCCAAGGGGTTAGTCAGCATCGGGGCTGCCATAAAATTTGAGGGTTTTTAATCTCAAGTGGAGGCAGACAGACATCCCATAGTTTTCAGCACAAGACACAGTGGCTTCTGAGGCAGCTGCAAAGTATGTTAAGGTTGTTAAGGTTGTCAGAAATGCTTTCGTTGACTTATTGGGAATGCAGTCTGAGAAGGTTTTTCACAGGATGCAAAACTACTTTCTTAAGGATACAGGAAAACCTCGGGACATACAGAAAAATTCCAGATGGTGTGTTTAGCTATTTGCTGTGTTTGAATGCAATGTGCGATAACCAGTTACAGAGGGCAGACAAATTATGAAGTTCTTTGTCTGGAACGCTTATTTCTTGAAGGAGGTAGTACAAGCTGAGAGGAAGAAGAAACCACTCATTTTTATATTTGCACCAGATCTTCCAAGCCTAATTATAAAACACTTAATCGCAGTTTGAAAGCAATTTGACTGGGACTGGAGCGAAACAAAGCGAACTCGTGATAATCGGCAGTGACAGCAGAGGGCAGCAGTATCCCGCATTGGAGGAAAAACTAACCTTTTCCCCAATGTAAATTGCACAATAAATCCTTGTTTGCTCTTACCAGCTTAATACAACAAAGTCAAAGCAATATGTCAGTTTTAACTGATTCTTAAGGAGGACTCTTTTGGGTGTTTCAGATATGTGCTTGTGATGGAAATGCAGTTTCCACCATCTGATGTCAGAGAGAAACGAGAAAAATGTCTGAGCTGTTGTTTAGCAAAATTTATTGCTCGCACATTGGCTAAAGATAATATAATTTTAAAAGCTGGTTGCTTGGGAATTTTTAGCCTTACACCTCCCAAGAAAAGTATTTATTCCACATATAAAATATTCTGTGCTCTATATATTATTGATCTAAAAGTTTTAAAGAGTCGGTAGATTGTGATTTATGTCACAGTAATTTCGCATACAAAGTAACAGAAACAGAAAAGATTTGGCTACTGAAATCTATGTATAAGTTACTGGCATCTCCAAAAACTGCAGGTGAGATGGTTACAAAAGCTAAGGACCACACAGGCTCTTCATTGCATTTATTTTGTGTTAAGATGCCTATATGAATAGGTAGCCCCTACCCTCAGTTTTTCAGCTTCCTGTAGAGACCTTGTGCCCCTAAGACATTCAACTTTTGTCAGGTGCAAGGGGTAAGAGGGATGGATGGGCTAAACAAGCCATGGATGCATATGAATATTTTTAATCATATGTAGATATTATAGTGTATGCTTTTATGATATTAAATACTACTTACAGATATATATTTTTTACACACTTAAAAAAATATTGTATTATGTTTATCTGGGTGATGGTTCTAATGGGATGACAATAGGGGCAAATTCTTTGCAAATAGCACTGATGCAGGTTACTATTTAGACATGTTTAGAGAATACTGAAATCATCAGCTATTGCAAGGCCAGTGACTGAAAGAGGGATAAGGAAACCCATTGGTTATTCCCTTGATTTAATATTATGTTTATTATTACATTTTCATATTTGTTTATTGAAAATAGCCATGTGAAGATAATGAGCTGAAGACCAGTCTTCATTTTATATCACTCTCCAGTATTTAGTCCCCAAGGATTTTGAAGCTGGTGTGCTCTAAATTTGTAATAAAATACCCTTTTAATTGGTAAGCATAGAAAATATTACTTTTATAAATATTTGATGAACAGAGATGTTTTATCTATTCATTAGACTCCAGAGTAATGTATGTTCATTAGCAGAAGATGAATAACAGCATTTAATATTCTTTGTTTACAACTGAAGGTCACATGGAAGAATATATTAATATGTAAGTTGTGACCTTCACATTTTGTCAGTTTTAACAAGAATGGAGTTGTTTCCCGTTATATGGTCTGATCCGTCTTTGATTTCCAGATTTAATTAACACAATTACATTCAATCTCTGTGAAAAGTCAAATGCACTATGATTGACATGACCGGTTTGTATACTTACAGTTTTTAGTCAAAAAAGGGGTAAAAAATCCTTTTTAAGAAGAGACATATTTTTTTTCACATTCTCAGAATACAATTGTGAATTACTATTGGGTATAGAAGTCACTAACATCAGAAATAATCAGAACTAGGAATCAGAAATTACATCAGATTGTTTTTGTTTTCAAATATGTGTATTAATAAGAAACAACAGTCACAGAAAGAGAAGGGTACAGTAGGTCTCTTGCACTGCACATCTCAGGAGTCATGGATGCTCTCCAAGCTCACAAAGCTGTTAGATAGCACAACTGTGTTTAAAATTGTATGACTGGTAAGTGTATTACACTTATAGCTTTCAGGCATGATT
Organism: Cephalopterus ornatus; assembly: GCA_013396775.1. Lineage (NCBI taxonomy): Eukaryota > Metazoa > Chordata > Aves > Passeriformes > Cotingidae > Cephalopterus > Cephalopterus ornatus. The sequence goes on from VZRE01000459.1 coordinate 169,486, forward strand.
TGACAGAAGAGACAGGAGGGAGGAACAAAGAAACAGTGGGCTGAGAAGAAATGGTGCTTAGAGCTCATCAAAAGCTAATTTCATCAGATTGGCTTTTGAATGGAACTGTGATTTCTAGAAAATCATCATTTTCTTGAAAAATTTATTCTGCAGTTAATCTTGGCAACTGCGGTTTAGTCATACTACAGCCTAGAAAAGAACCGTGGAATCACTGAGTTCATTAAAAAAGTTCTGTCTTTTTCTTATTGATTTTAAAATGAAAAGAAAGTCAAAATATCAGAGTTTCCGCTAGGATGCACATTTAAATGTCTGATCAACAAGAAGTAGAGAAAAACTCTTCCAATAAGGTGTTTAATTTTGTGGAAGGCAAAGCTGTGGCCTAGCTGCTGCAGGTAATATATTTTGTTAATAATTTAAAGATCTCACCAATGTGGTGTTCTGCTTTTTTAGTAGTTAGGCTATGATGTTCTTTTCCTTTTTTCCATAAAGTATAGCCTAAATTCCTGTAGAATAAATGGGTCACACTATATAATGCATTTAAAGGATGTGTCCCCTGCAAAAAAAAAAAAAAAGAGAGAGAGTTACTTTAGCATGACAGGACACGACCTCAAGTTATGCCACGGGAGGTTTAGATTGGATATTAGGAAAAATGTCTTCACTGAAAGGGTGGTCAGGCATTGGAACAGGCTGCCCAGGGAAGTGGGGGAGTCACCATCCCTGGAGACATTTAAAAGATGTGTGGATGTGCTGCTTAGGGACATGGTTTAGTGGTGGGCTTGGCAGTGCTGGGTTAGCAGTTGGACTCAATGACCTTAAAGGTCTTTTCCAACCTAAATAATTCTTTGATTATTTCGTTGTCACACATGATCTGCAAATGTAAGCGTCTCCCTCCCCACTCCCCAGCCCCATCCTTTTTATTCAAAAGCAGAGCTGAATAAACACCTCAAATCTTCATCTTAAACTACTTGATTTTCCCCTCCTCATTTTAATATTGCACTCTAAATGCAAACATTGAACGTTGACTTCTTTACACTGCTGTAGCCCATACTCAAGTTACAACAATAAGGTATTACCCACAGAGAAAATAACAGCAATAAAGCCTGTAGTCATTGTGCTTCTGCCATCAATATTTCTGTAATAAGACCTGAACTGTGCCTTATCCTTGTGGGTTTGATTTACATTTCATTGTCTACTTTCATCTGTGCAAAAGCAGTTTCTTCTTATTTGCATAAACATATACATTGCACAAATAGCATGGACTATGAAGGAGTCAGCTTAAAGGAGCCAAGCACAAATTACACATATTCAAAGCAAGAAATAAAGAGGTAAGGTGTATTATATCTCTTTAAAGAGAAGTTTATCAAAATGTTTGCTGAAGAACTTGAGTCTGTAGATTAGCGCTGCTAGTGAAGGTCACCATTAAAAATGGTACTCAAGATGCTGAGAGAGAAATGTCACTGTATTAGGAAAAACGTGCCCCTTTTGTGGGAGTAGTGCTGATACACTAATGACTCTCTTCTTCCTTATTCTGAGGTAATTATATGTCCTCACTTGTGGAGAGGAGCCAACCTTCTGCTCCAGCACTGCGCCCTCCTCCACTTGGGTTTGATACCTGTCCCAGAAACACCAGGGCTTGTTGACATCACTGTCCCCCCTCCAAAAGAAACAGTGGGAAATCTTGAATTATAATTTCATGATGCTGCAGAAGGAAAAGCAATGATTTGTTATGAGTTAAAATAATTTTTCCTCCTTTTATGGAAAAAAGTCCATCTATTATGAAAGCTATTTTTTACATGAAATCTTGAAATCTGTATTAATTTCTATTCAAAATTAATTAATATTGCTTAAAATAATTTCTAGACCTCTCTAAATTGCTTCATGGGAGAGTTAAAAGGCAACTTATCTAATGCAAAATAACAAAAAATCAGTGCTTCTATTATAAGCCAGTGGTCAACACCCATTGCATTTTTTTCATTCTTCTCCCTGTTCTTCTACTCAGAACTTTTGTGTTTGCCAAAATTAAAAATAAATATGTGCTATTAGACTACAGACAATAGTATAACTAGACTTAGTTAACCAGTTCAGCATATTGCCAATGTCTTGTCTATGCTCTTCCTCTGCAATGGGTTTTTCTAATGCTCTGTAACTTTCTGATACATGCAAATGCCATATTAATATATTTGATGATATTACACAGTAATGGTATGGTTGATTTCAACTAGAATTAAGGGGGAAAAGTAATTGACATTAACTGAGTAACTAAACAGATAAACTTTACCAGGTTCAATAAGTGTCCTGACCTGAAAGTAGTTGGAAACAAGAAAAGAATACCTAATACCTAAAGATAATAATAATAATAATAATGATAATACCTAGACAATACCCTAACTTTCTTTTTGCTAAGCTTACACTTATTCTCATCATTGAAAAAGAGTCCTGGGCAGGTTGTTCTGAAGCAGAATGGCTGTTCCTATATTATGATGATAGAGAAAAGGGGAATGGCTGTTGCATTGACTGATTTTGTTACAGAGTACACAGATTTTTGTAAAAAGAGAGAGGACTTTTTCCCAGTTATCTGATGGGAAAGTTAGCAAGCCTGATGAGCAATACGCGATAGCTTCTTGTTGTTCATGGGAAAGCTTGCAAGAAGAATGAATACAAGTTTCTCAGAAAAATAGAAGAAATGAACCAGCAGAGTTGACAAATCACCATCTGGTTCATTTTTATTATCTTAAAACGTGATTCTGCAAGAACAAAAGCTTCTACAGAGTGCACTTATTAATGAAAAATTATGGCTTTGAATGATTATATATAATTGGGAAAAAACCCCTTTTTTAAGCATTGGGTTGCAAGAGGAACCATGGCCTAAGCATTTGTTTGTGTGAGAATGTATAGTCTTTGCATTAGAGTGTTGGACATATTTCTCAGATTCAGCTAGACAAAGCCTATGGAAAAAAACTAAACAAAAGAAATCCTTTGCAACAATCAAGACATAAAAGTCATCCTTTAGAATGTTAATATATATTTGACCTTCAAAGGAAATCACATCATCCTGAAATGCCTAAGAGTTTCAGCTGCTTAAAGACAAAAGAGCCAGGGATCATGAGTTTGCATGAGTTTGCCATCATCAAATTTTGTACTTTTTGACAATGTTTTAAATAGGTCTATTACCAAAATGACAACAAACTTCTAGCATTCAATAAAAGGAGTAGATCTCAGAGATTTCTTGGAGATCTCTAAGGAAGATGAACAATTAGTAATGGCAGCAGTTTTGACTGCATAGTCAAAACCTGAAAAGAATGAAAGCTTAAGTAAATATCAAGTTGACAAGTCAATCCAAGAAACAAAACAAACACCCCCCCAAAAAAAATCCAAACAAAATGAAAACCAACAACAGAACCTCCCTCGAATATTAGTTTACATTCAGAATAAAATAATTCTGTTACATGAAACATTTAATTCAAAACATTATTTATCATTTAAAAGACCACTGAAAATGTCCATTCCCTGTAATTATTAATTTATATTCCCATTTAGATTTGTCTTGTGTTTAGATTCTCTCAATAGAATCCATTTATGCTTAGTGTATTTAAGACACAGGGTAGGCAGTTATGTTGAAAGTGAAAAAAAAATTAGTTCTTGACATCCTTAGGCTACAGAAAAAAAAGTCAGTTGAAATACAGAAGCTTAAGGGATTAAAAGAAAAAGAAAAAAAAGGAAGCTATTTACAGCGTTATACAACACAACCTTCACCCTAAAGATTTTTAATCAGAAGCAATGCCAGTGTGTGCAAAATCTCAACCACCATTCCAGATCATTCAGGAGACAAATTTGATTTTTTTTCCTCCTCCTCATGACAGTCATGTAAAGTCTCCCTAAGTATGACATAGACCAGTTACTTAAATTCCTCACTGAAGAAATGTTTCATTTTTTACAACAGAGATTAATGTTAGATTGGGGATATTGGCTCAGCTTTGAGATACTGTCACTGTATTGGGAAGAATATCAAAATGAGTCCTATTTTCAACTGTTACCAAATTTTCACAGCTCTCATGCATCTCCATAATGTAGAGAAAATGCATGAAAAAGCAAATGGTTTCTGCTCAGGAGTTTTGCCTGAGCCTCATGGGGATACGGAAAGTGCACCTTGTTTAAGTACAGCAGAGGCAGTTTTTTAAAGGGTGTTTTTTATATAGAGAACTGTGCATTTTGGTACCAATTTCTGTCCAGAAAGGCAAGTAATTATTCAGCAACATCAGCACAGAATCTAGTTTTCATTTACTAGACCTGGCTACTCTCTTTTCTGCCGTGGCCCACTTTCTAAATGGGACTGGGATATGGGAAGGTGGTAATGGAGAAGCTGTGTAGTGGCTTTAATAATATTTCAGTAAGCCAGTGGATGAAAAGCCAAGAAAGCACAATAAAGGCTGAGTTTCTATGATTCAAGGAATAAAAGACACATTAGGACATCATTAGCACACTACATGTGCCCTCACACTTTGGCCATTCCAGAGTACAAGGAAAGAGAAAGTACCACAAAGCTTGTGGTATTAACACAATAGCAGTATTGTAAAAAACTGCTATTTTAGATCTTTTTGGGAATTACCATTCTTGAAAATGTATAAAATTAAACAACTTTTGAAGGTGCATCAGTCAAAAATGAAAAAGAAGAACAGACCGAAAAAAAGAATTAACCAAATTTTCATTTCATACACTTTTTAATTTAAAAGCACATGACAAGATTCATTAGGAATTGTCTCTGAGAAAAGAAAAGGGCTTTAAAAAATTAAAGGGTATAAAAATTATCCCTGTGTGAAATGTCAGATTTCTGTTAAAAGTTGTCTGAAGTCTTTTAAGATTCATAAGAATATTCAATAATTATGTGTAAGGCAATTTATCAAAGTCATTTGCTTTGCTGGAATGCAGGTTTTAATATGCAAATGTAAAGTAAAATCATTACTACAGCTGCATATAAATACCGTAGCTCGCTTCCCTCAAGTTAATTCCTCTATTGCCAATAGAGAAATAAGGGTGCTTTTTATTTAATACAGTTCATTTCATTATGGATATTATTCAGCTATACATTCTAAAATGACAGTTTGATTTGGTTTCACTTGAATATTTTGAAGCTTTTTGAACTGTAAAGCTATAGTATGCACCAGAACAATGCTCGAGCTTCATGTTAATATTCAATATTATGCTCACAAATTGAATTAGTCAAGGAGCTGCAACTCCCATAGTAAAGCTCCTTGATATAAAATGTAAAGCTTAGTGCAGATTTTATGCCATCAAGCAGCTGTACTGTGACTTTGTTTACCACTTCTTCTATTTACAATATGTACTTTAACATGACATGTCAAAGGCAGTTCTGCTGGAGTAGCTTTAGTAGAAGAAACTGCTGTATCTCTTTGGAAATTATAAAAGCCATTATTATTGGAAAAATGTATTAGGAGAGTCTGAAATTCAGTGTTGAAGAGGACCTTTTCGCTTCTGAGCTAAACCCCAGTGAAAGGAAGTATTTAATTTGGGTCAGATGGACTTAGATTCAGTCTTCAAAATAGTGAATAGTAATTCAAAACACTGCCATCGAATAAGACTGTTGAAGACCATAGAATAGAGGCTGAGCTTTTATTAATTCTAGAGAGCAGCCTGTTTCTGGTGAAATTCCCCTACAAGTTTAATTCAGTGCAGATTGTGCTTCCAGAAATCCTTCAGCAGTGATGGTGCCTTGCAGTAACAGAAGTGTGCTTATTTACAGGAAAGTGAAAAAGGCAAACAAAACAAAAGAATCAACTTAGGGGCAATTAATTAATGAATAAAAAGCCCAAATGTAAGGCATGTTTACTAAGTGAAAGGAAGAAGATGATAAAATTGGGTTTGTTGGTTTTTTTGTTTGTTTTCCATTGCTTCAGTTTTTTGGGGGCGCAAACAGAGGTAGAGAAGAGAATGGCATCATTCAAATGTTTCCAGGGGAAAGACTGGAAATACAGATGGGAGAAATAATGCAGTTACATTTCTGAAACTACCAGCTTGATTAATATCTTGAAGAGTATGGTTTCAGGGTCAGTAACACAACTTCCTGGTTTCTGTTTATTTTAAGAAGCAGAAGCAACAGCTTATGGAAAGAGTAGAACAGAGAATGTTCATCACAGTAATTTCCTGCTGGGAAATGAGGTTTGATAATCAATAGCCCATAAAAGTAAAAAGCATTATTTCCTTATTGGAAGCAGATTTTGTTTCTCACACCTTAAGTTCCTCCTAACCTTTTCTATCAGTTCTTCCATTCTCTTGGTTTGCTTCTTTTGTTTCAGTGTCTTTTTTCCTTCTTTCTTATATTCATATTTTTCCATTCCTATTAAAAAAAAAATCGACTTCTATGATAATCATTCAATATGCACATTCAATGGATAGACAATATTTATACACTACATACTGGACCTTGTGCAACATTAAACACAGTTGGCCTGCCTTAAATATCCACAAACATCATCTTCATTTGAGCATTTGAGCAAAATGTGTCTCTATGAGCCTTGTGCTAAGCATGGTAGAAACACACTAAAAATGGGAGTATGCTGCTTTTCTTGCCATATATTTCAATTTTGAGCTGTAAATGAAATGAAGTCAGTGAGAGGACACTAGCAAGTAGATAAAACATTTTTGTTTGTGTGATTACATATGTATATATGAATGTGTGAAATTTAGCTTCTGAGGCTAAACTGTCACTCTTGGAATTGCAGCCTAGTACATTCAGCCTTAAAAAGCAGTAAGCAAGTTCCAGAAAACATGGTTCTTTCCCCAGCCTCTTTCTCTCTTACACAGACACACATGCATAAACCCTAAACCTAGTACCAGTGACAACCAAATCTGCTGCTTTGAAATATGCCTATGTCACAGGTGCTGGCCACCACACAGATTTTAATTAGCTGCCTCAAATCTTTGTATCTCACCTTTCTGTAATAGCAACACATATCCCTCATCACTTAACTCTCTAGGATCTAAAAATATTCCCTTAAGGAAATAAAACTAAATGAGTTTGATGAATCATTGTGACAATTACTTGCTGCCCTTAACACTTCAGAAGATGATGACTTTATATTTAGGATTTGTGATACTGAGTCTATATGTGTTTGGAGACAAGTTGTTAAGGTGATATAAGTAATCCACCTCCTAGTCACTGCTTAAATACTTTAGAAATCAAATTTTAAAGGAATAGCAGTGAGGGCTCTGTTACGTGGCAGTTACTTGCATTTCTCACAGCAAATGAGTGTGTGGAAGGGGACAGCACGTAGCCCATTTCCCAAGCAAGGTTTTGGATGAAGGTGTCCAGGTGAGTCAGTAACTCCAAATAGTTGCCCCCACTTTCTGACAGCAATTCTCTGAGGTTTAAAGCCACTCCTAAAAGGCTCAAGACCCTCTTAACAGCTCTGAAGAAATACTTAATCTCACAATCTCCTGCCACCCTCCTCAAAAATCTCTTTTCACCTTTACAGGTTTTCTAGTCAGAGACCCTCCCAGCGCTCCTGTCCTCCACTCCAAGGCTTGACCTAAGTGTGGTTCTAATCAAAACAAACTTCCTGGGGGTAAGTTGCTTTCAAACTATCTCCTCCAAATCTCTTCCCACCTCAGAACTTTCAGCTCTCGTGTCAGAGCTAAGCCATCCATTCATTGCTGAGCTCCAAGTTGTCTGTAAGAGATTTGGTGCCGGAACCTAGTACTGAACCAGTTGCCAACATCCATGTGATCCTCACAGTTGCCACAGACAGTGGAGTTCACCATCCTCTCTCAGAACCATCCATGTTTCTAATTCTTGGATATAACCCTTCACTGGAAAGAAAAAAACAAAGGAAAAAAAAAAAAAAAGAAAGATGGAAAAAATTCTGACAGGGGTAAAAATAAAAAGAAGCAAAAGTTGGTCTATGGTAGCACTAACTCAGAACACTGGTGTTCTGCTGCGTGTATCAATCCAAATTGGCACTACAGCTGTTCCATGTATGATAACTGATTTCTAGGCTTTCCTTAAGATCTTTAGATGCACATCCACATGCCAGAGATTCCTAGCTGTGTAACCCTCACATCACTTCACCTGTATGTCTGAAAACTATTAGTACTTTAAAATAAATAATCAGAAACTCGCATTTTAATTTATAGAGAGGTCCTGCTCTGTATTTAGTTGAATGTTTTGATTTGGTTTTTAGACTCGAGTACACATCTTCAATTGTTCTCTGATTCAGAAGGCAAGACAGGCTGATCAATGGGAATAGGGGGTTGGGTTAGATGGCACTGTTGGTTAGGTTTGAAGGACCGAGCACCTGTAATTTTGCAATAACTTTAATTTATATGTTGTTTAGGTAATAGAAAAAAATACTGAGCATTTTGTGCAGGCATCAAAACTGTGTGAGAAACCCTCTTGGTAATTTTTTGTTTGCTTTCAGTAATATTCAAATTTTTAATCATAGTTATAGTGTAACTTTTACAAACAAGTAATTATAACTTTTCAGATGCTTATCTGCTTAAATCAGTTCGTAAACATTTAGCAGAGCAATGAGAAGAAAATACAAAACCAAGCAAATAAAAATAGTGAGGGAGCTGTAAAGCGTGCAGGATAACTTTCATGAACCTTCAACTGGTACTAGTCATAACTGAAAAGAGCAATTCTGGATTTTTATTTCTATTTATTTATTTCTGGCCTAGTTTTAATGTGCATACACTTTTACCCCATGGCCACCCAGACACTCTGCTGAAACAAGAAAGGAGGGATAGAAAGGTCATAAGAGCAAGTGGCAGCAGCTGAGAGATGTCAGGGAATGCTTCTCTTGGGATTCTGTCCTCTTGTATAATGTAAAGGAAAATAATTTTAATAGAGTGCTGTTAGTAAGAAAAAGTACCCTCAGAACTGTACACTATATGTAAATTCTGAATAATTTGGTTTACCCAGTGACTGTTTTAATATTTAAATTTAGTCAAATGTTTTTAAAATACTTCTATTTTGCTAAACCAAGTTACAGAATCAATTACAGAGCCACTGAACTCCTCATACCTTATTTTAGGTATCCATTCTTTTAGAAGTCCTCAATCTGCAAACTAGTATAAATAGTTATAAATGCTTTCCATCAATTTTCCTTTTCCCTTGTGTATGGAACAAGAAGAACATATCATTTGTGGGGAACCTAGACAATTTCAAGACTTCAGCATTTCACCATTTATTCATTGATTGAAAACTCTTACTAAATACTTATTGAGGTATTTGCTTGTAAAATACAATTCCATTTTATGCAATTTGGTGTTAATAATGTTTTAGTCCTTTTTTGCTTGTTTATTTGAGTTGTTGTTTTCTTTTTTGTTGCAGTTCATGTCTAAGCTGTAAAAGCTGAAGATACAATCAGGTCAGCATCTAAGTTACCTCTGCAGCCTTCTGTTATATATCCATAAACATGAGCAAATAGAAGTTAATCCGACACTTGTATTGGGAATTAATGAACATAGCTATTTAGACCCCTGTTAAATAAATCCCTGCTGATACGGGAGATCTAAAAAAAGAGTAGTCATTAAATGGAGATGTGATATGGAGCATTACTGGAGTTTCTACTTCTTATGGGCATGTGTAGCGCAGGCAACACTGGGAGAGCAAATGATGGTTTTGAACTCTGCGATGCTGCTGTATGAAGTACAAGAATATTCAAAATCAACTTGCTCCAATGCTTAATTCCCTTCAGCAGGGAGAGCTCAAAATAGGCAAAAGAAAGCAGGTGAGAATATCTGTGTGTGTATATCCTCACACACATGTTCAAACTGTGTGTATGTAATAGAGACATTTAAGCTAAAATCTATGGTTAGTTAATTAATTTATTAAAAGCTTGAAGCTCTTTCAATGTAGAAATGCATAAGTTAAGAATTTGCCAGCATTATTTATTCCATCGTGTAACCTAAATAGTTTATTTCAGCTATGATAAATTAAAGCTATATTTGATTTTGGATCTTGAACTTGTGTTACTCTTGCAACAAATGAATAATTTCTCTATGAATTTTTAGTATAATAGATAGTAATATTTTGTGATTATGGTTTCTTAGTAATAAATTTAATCTTGAAAGGTAATTTGCCATTTTAGATTTTCTTTACTGGAATATGTTTAACAGTTTAAATTGTCTACAAGTGACATGAAAAGTTGTAAAATTGATTAAAATCACTGGTGTCTTCATATTTGCAATTTTTTAAATGTAATTTACTTTTCTTAATTTTTATATTACAAAGATTTGTTACAAGTATAATGAAGCAGAACATTCACTACCCTCTCTTGAATTTACACTATTTGTTTTGTTGAATTTGACATAGGTAACTGTGTTTTTACAGAAAGGAATATGAAAAGTAAGCTTTATCCTTTTTTCTCTAGAATATACTGAAAACAATATACTGAAAGAACAAACACTGGAATATAGATTTTGTAAAACAGGGTACACTAAAATAGAAACATACTTACCCTGTTCTGGGGTATAATTCAGAAAATTTTGCATGCCAAAAGAAAAGGTTTAATTTTTATTTTCATTTCACTTAGTTCCAGAAGTACAAGGAACTGCAGCCTAAATTTTATGGTCTTCACCTGCAATTTTCTCCCTTAAAGTATGTTCATTCATTGCTGATGGTGTCCAAGTACATCCAATATTTATGCCTCATAAAAACTGCTTTAAGAGGAAGCTGAACGAGATGTTTTAAATTTTGAGTAGAAGCTTCGTGGAATAAAGGCACAGTAATGTCCCATTCCAGCATGGAGGCACACCAAGATACTGCTCAGTGTCTCATTTTGAAGACACTGCTCAGTGTCTTCATTTTGAAGATGGCTCTTTTAAGTTACTTTGAAGTAACTCATGGGTTGCAGTAGGAAAAGGTAGCAACAAACGCCACAGAAAAGGGTAGCAGTTTGTGTAGTTAAGGGTCAGCTGTGCAGTTCAACACTGTCAGAAGCAAAACTCCTGTAAAAGTCCCTACTTTGCACTAGAGGTGTAACACAGCACTATAATCAAGTATGAAATTATGGCTGGGACTTAAAACATTCAAGGGTAGTTTTGAGGAGGAAGGGAGGGATTAGGATTAGTTATAACTGAGGAATAATTTATGAAGTTATGAAAATATCATAGGAGAAAAATACGGTATTCAAAGTTGCAGCCATTTCATTTAGGCAGACAGTAACTCAGGGGCAAGTAGGGCACTAGTTTCCATTTAAATTACTATTGAAGAAAGCAGGTGTAGCTGATCATTAATGCCAAAAGACGGGCAGCAACATGTTATTGAGGAAATCCTCTTTACAGAAGGTATTTTTACTATTGATCTCTTAAAGTGCAACTTCTGCAGTAAATCCCACAGAGATTCAAGCACAGGACGTTCTGTCCTCTCACCAGAATCCTTTATTCATAGTTGGTCTATAAAATGTTCCAGCATAGAAAGATCTAAACGGTCTTTTATTTTAATCTGTTGTGGTTCCTCCTATCAAGAACTCATCACTTTGTCACAGCTCTTCTTTAATACCCATTCCTTGCCTTGTTGTTGAAACTATTAAAAAACAAAATACAATCCAAAAAGAACTGCAGAAAGTATACCATAATCCTAGGCTAAAGTTAATTAAACATTTTTACATAAGGTTCGAGTGTCCTTCATCACTCACAATATCCATTAGAAATGGAGGATGAAAGAAAGCCCAAGAAATAATCTGATTTTTGCTCATGTTATCTTATTTGTTTTCTTAAACTGTCATTGTTCAATGATCTATGACAATAAGATCAACAGCAGTTTAAATGATCTTGGCTTTTGGGAAATCTTTTTTTCTTTTCTATTCTTGATAATTTTTGCTACTGCAAATAAAATTTATCTCTTCTTCCCTTATATCAATAGTAATCAATATTTATTTTGAAGTTTATGATCATCTCAATGGTTTTTTATGTTGGTAGAATTTGAAGCAAAATGGAATTTGAGGAAGGGAAAGTCGTGCTGATTGCTAACTTGAATGTTTTGAATGTGCCCAAAGCATGATCTTTCCTTTTTCCTTTGTTCAAATGCCCCAAGAGTGTCTACATTGAGCTGTCACTCACATGAATTGTGTTCCAGTGGGACACTTGAAATTTACTGGGAGCAAGAAGGTGAAGAGTTCTGGAAGGAACACGGATACATTCCCTGGTCTAATTTGCCAACAAAACACTATCTGTTTGCTGCTAATTCAAGTTTCACCAAAATGATTCAAAAAATAAAGAAATTCAAGCTGGCTGGACAAAACACATGGGACCAGGAAGAAATATTTTATTTCCCTGATGCACATTTGAAAGATTAAATAAATTTAAAACATTATGTTGAATATTTCCCAAGCCCACTTCCGGTTTCTGTTCGTTTATTTGTTTTTATGCCTTTCCTGTGTCTGTTTTTTGCCATTTCTCTTGACTACATTGGTTTCCAGAAGGGAAACCCAGCAGGGTCCTGCTGTGCTAAGGCAAAGTCCAGAGGTAGAGTTGCACAGGGGTGAATGATTCCTGCCCCAGAGCGCTCCCAAAGAAAGGCTGAGGTGTATAGTAGCAAGGAAAGTTGCAGGAGCTGCTTTGGTGTGGTGGAGAGAAAGTCAAGACAATGATAAAACTGAGAAAGTTGAGAAGAATTCTTGCTTTTCAATGTTTTTATGCTGAACTTTCCATGTGAGTAATCGGTCTGACAAGGTCTTGTACCAGCAGCACTCCAAACTCTTTGTTTGAAAATCAGTTTGTGAGATGCGCTGCTGGATTAATTCAGTGCAAGGAACTGTCTGTCTTCTTTTCTTACCATATAAGCAGATGGCTCAGCTCTCTGATGAAAATACTCACAACTAGATGTTTAAAACAGACTGAAAATTGCCTGGTAGTTGATGAATAAAATTTCCTTGGAATTCCTGTGAGTAAACTAATTTGCTTGAGTATTCATGTAAAACAATTATAAGAAGGCAACAACTACAGAATGACTATTTTATTGATATGGTAATCTGTGAAAATTCTTATTGGAACATCACTTTGTTGTTGCATTTTTCTTGCCTATGGGTATATCTAAGCAGCTTCTTTTTTAAAGTGATTTCTGGCATATTTAGTATTTAAAAATGCTTAGTTATAAAAAAGAATAGAGTCATAATTCTTTGATTACAAACATTATTGTCACAGAAACTAGCAGAGCTATTCCTCATTGCATCAGCTGAGAATTACAGACATGAACACTTGTCTGTCCTGAATGATGAATCAGACTTCTGAGTAGAACAGGTAAATGAGTCCATGCTGTTCAGTTTAAACTATATGAATCTCAGTTGGCACTATTAGACCTATTTTCTATGAAATGTTTCTAGTGGACTGGAACATTTCAACATTTCTTATGTAAAAAAAAAATAATAAAGTAAAATTTTAATTTGCTGCTGCATTGAAGTAATTTGCAAAGCCTTAAGCTGCCTTTTATTTCTGTGTTACTTGTTAAAGACCTAAAAGTCTCATTTAGAATTGCTGTTTGTTATTTCTGTAAATTTGACTTGTTTCTACAGCCTATATATCCAGTTTTGATTTTTTTATTTTAGTTTATTTTAGTAGGGCAACAGATTCAACGGCTCTTATATTTCAGGTTTTAAATCAGTCTAAGTAGGAAAATAGAATTTTCTTGTTATATGACAGTTAATATCTTCTTGCCCTGGGGAATGATTATCTTGTTTTCCCTAAACAAAAAAAATGTCTATGCTGTCTGCAGTACGCATGACCTGTCACCAAAAGCACAACCAGAGCATATGGCCTTTGTGCCTCCATAAGGGAGGTGCTCCAAGGACCATTACTTCTCATTTGGTGGTGAGCTCCATTAAAATACTGCTAATTATTGCTGGCCTAGTCTGTGACACTGTGAATTCAATCACACACTTTCAAGCTTAAACTGAGCAACAAGCCAGTCCCTTGCTGTATCATTATACATCTCTTACCCTCCTCCTTGTGACACTGCGGGGAGAGGATTAAAACCATAACGCATTTGGAAGACATTGTGTGTGACCTCTGAACCTTGCGGTTGATCTCTCGTGTCTGAGGAGCAATGAAAAACCTCTGATAATTGTTATTTTTTTTAGCTGATTTCATCTGTGCTAACAAACTAAGCAGTATTCTCTGCTCTTTGACTCCAAAGAAAAAAGGTCTATGAGGAAAAAGAGAAAGAGAAGACAGTGTTATAAAACTAATTGGTCAAATAATTGTGATTGTCATTGCCCAGGCAAGCAGTGGGTATCATCAGTGGTAAATGCTGCTAATCATTAATTTTCTTTGTCACAAGAGTATCTAGTGAATTTTTCATTTGTCTTTCCACAGCTATTCTATAAACAATACGAAATACTCTGGGGTTTTTACCCCCTGGTTTTAAAAGAGATGTACTACTTAGATAATTTGTGTCATTAAGGCAAGTCTGGGGATTTTTCTTCCCTTGAGGAAAAAAGCCACTGCTCTTTAGCAATCTCTGCATCCTTGGAGATTGTTGAGAAGGTTATTCCTTATCAGTTTAGCAGCTTTTCAAGTGCTTGTAGCAGGGATTGAGTTTTTGAAAAAATTTACCATTCAATTCTAATCTTCTTGTCTTTATGCTATTGCAAAACAACCTGTGATAGCATTGATTATTAACTCATGCCTGAAAAAATAAAGCTTATTTTGTTCCTCATTAAAAGGTACTTTGAGACCATGTGAGCCCTGGCTGATGTTTGGTAGCACCCTTTCTGATCTCACTGATTATTTTCAGTAGGGACATTCGATGACAGAAGTCAACAGAAGCTTCAAAACTTGGATTTCATAACTTTAATTGGTATTTTACTACAAGCAAAAATCAGCTTCGTATGGTTAGACTTCCCCTAGACACATTATACTGTAACATGAATGATCTCACTCTAACTTCCTGATAAAATGGATAAGCTCAAGCCCTAAACATATAATAGACTTTTTTACAATTAGTTTTAAAATTTTCTGATGTTTAGGGAGTGTTTGCCTGCCCAGCTGCACTTCGTAGGCCATTAGGAAGTTTGGATTGAATACATCAAGGCATACACATGAAGACACAAACAAACACAAAAAGCACACCTGTATTTAAAATTTACATTTATAATAAATATATACTAGCGTATACGTATTTATGACGTGAAGTTTCATAATATCTTTGAGCTAGGCAGTGTATGTCTTTGACAGAGGAAGAAAGTGAAGCACATGTCATTAAGAAAATAATTTTTTCAAACCTCACAACACATTTTGCTTGCCTCCAATTTGGGTGTCCAAAATAAGATGCACCAGCTTTGATTTTTGGAATTATCAGGAATATGTGACTTTACACATAAAGAGAGTGCTCTCAAAAATCTATGAAAGTCAGCATGAGGAAGAGTTTCAAGAATGCAGTGACAGCTTAGTCATTGTCAGTGATTTCAGATTGTAGTGTATTAACAGTGAAACTGTGACATGACCTCAGATATCTGAAGTGAACTTTAAATATTCTATCTACAAGAATTTGGAGACTATTTAAGTGTGTGGACTGCTGATGACTATTGAAATAAATGACTCAAATTGTTTCAGGTTTTACTTGATCAAGTAAACCACAAGGAGAACTTCTTAAAATTACCTTTTTTTCATGTGAATGCTTTTGACTATGAGATATTATTAACATATAATTCTTTTTTAAAAAACTTATATTTTACTTATAATATTTGAATATAAAAAAAAGCACACAAAATTTGTGCAGCTTACTTTTCTCATTTTGACTGGTTTTGCCCAGGGATTCTTCCTTTCATTCAGGGTCTTAAGACTTAAGGGGACTAACCCGTTCCTGATTTCTCTCTCCTCCTTTACTTCAGCAATTGCATGTTGAAGATCTATTGATCTAAAATCTCCTGACTTTACTAGGAAGAGGAATTCATAATTAAGTGCTTAACCAAGACTGTGCTTGTACAGTGCCTAGCAAATTTCAATATTCAAATGTCAATATTTCTGTCCTTTTTGCATGAAATAATAATATGATATAGCAAGGGCTTCATGGAACCTTCTGAACCCACCAGTAGTACCACCAGGAACCTTTATCAAAGCCCCCTATAAAATAAAAAAATGAAGCTATCAATTGCATTTAAAGTAAACTCTTTTCAGCAGAAATTTTCTCTCCTGCTGTCTCATTCCTCTGCAGCTGTTTGTCTATTTTCCATCACTGCTCTTGGTTCAAAACTAGGCCCTATTGACTTTATGGTAACAAATTAAATGACTGACCTTCCGTGTTATACAGTTATCAAAAGGAAAATCGATTCTTTCTCACACTTCATGATAAACCTTCACATTCTTTAGGAGATTTTAGTATGTCTTTTAGCCTCTTAAAGTACATTCTTGGACAGTTGGGTTTGTCCTTGCCTAAGAATATCTATTCATTTTTTATACTGATTATTTCAGATCCCGTTACGGTGTTTCTGTTAAGCAAATATATTGAGGAACATTAAAATTCTCTGCCCCATCTCAAGGTTGTTATTTAACAAAGGGTTCTAATAGTCAGACCTCTCCAGTTCCAGCAAAAGTAGATAAAATGAATGGTCAGCTCCGCCATTTAAGAAATTAATTTTTTAAAACAATAGGAGTTAGACAAAGTGCCATCCATGTTCTGATGTTTTGGAATTTTTTACAGCTTAATCACTCATCTGTATTGTCTTTTGATTGATTTATTATTTACTGGGAGCTAAAGTATGTTTTCAGGTCTTCTGCATACATTTAAGCTTGTGATGGAAATCACATGTTTGACATTAATAATCATTGCTCTTTCAAGAACAGCTTTAAGCTTTTAACTTTAAATAATTTTTGTTATTATTTTAATTTATAATAAATTTAAGCGGTTTTTGCATGAAGACAGACTCAACTGAAATTAATGTGTATAATAAGTTATTTTCTTGAAGCAAAATAAAATATTTTGCATTCAATATATGGGAGAAAATGCATTAAAAATTATTCTCTTTCCCTCCTCCAGATGACACATTAATACAAATACGATGAATAAAAATATACATGATGCTAGAAAATTTTCATGAAAAGAAAAATCTGATAATGAAGGTAGATTTTCTTCCCAAACCAAATGAAGTTGCAGTTCCTTGACCCTATAAATAACTAATAGATAAACAATTGCATTCGAAATTTTCCACATCACTACACCATCTGAAAATAATTACATATTCTCTCCTGGGCTTGACTAGAATTTGGATACATCTTATATTAATTTGTTTTCTTTCATTTCATTCCATTCCGTTTTCTCTAACTCTGGTGTTCTGTAAAATTACTATTCACTTGTTATAGAAAGAGTAAAAATTTATTTATTTCCCTCTTACTTATTGATAAATAGACTTTTTTTTTAATGTATCTGCTTCCTCCATGATGGAGTCCGATCCCAGGTACTGACGACCCCAAACGACCTCAATGCCAATCCTAGCACTGTGGCTGTTCTGTCACAATTTTTGTTGGTTGCTTACTCTGTAGCTTGAGAAACTGAAGAAGTTTTATCATAGACAGCTTTTTAAAGCATCTTTTAAAACACCTGGTGATTTGAAGACTCTCCAGTCCAAATGAACCATAAGTGTGGGGCTTTTTTGCAACTGTGGGACATGAGCTGTATCCCCTATTTGTATGGAATTGATTTTTACTTTCTGTGTAACCAATGTAGAGAGGTGAAAGCTAATTTTCGTAGCTGAACAAGAAAAACGTGGTCATTGCTGAATAAGAGGAGGTGGGAAGTGATTTAGTAGCAATGCACACAGATAAAGCCAAGAGCACAGAAAAAGCTGAGATATTTGAGGCTTTCCTTTCATCAGCCTTCACCAGTGAGATTTCCCAGGCCCCATACTTAGGGATAGTGTTCATGGAACAGTTGATGACTGAGGGTTGAGCCAGGGATTGCTTGTAGAAATGTCACCTCTACCAGTCTATGTCAACTTTCCAAAGCAAAGGCACATGTTGATTCAGTTTTTTTCTCCATACTCTAAATCAAACTAATCCCTGAAATGCCAAGTTCCTCTTTTTTTGTTTTCATTTTGCCTCCTCTCACAGCCTCTTTTAATTGTTCTATATATTTATTCTAATTTTTAATAGGTCATAATACAACTTAAATACAGGTAGATAAAAGACTCTAAATTATAAACGTGCTTAGACACCCCACTTCAAGCAAAAGGGCAAAGTGAGTCAGGGAAAAGGGTGTAAATTAGCAAAAATGAAGTGCTCTGCAAATTTCAGGTGGAAGTGAAGACCTGTAAAATGGAGGTGCCTCCATGCTGATGCTCCTGTCACTGGTTCAAGGGGATTAAGAGGAATCATCAGCCTCTTTGCTGCTGGTGCAGAGACAGCTCTGTGTGCACTGACTGCTGCTGGAGGTGAAAGGGGAGCTTCAGATTCTGCACAGACAGGCCATAATAATTTTGCTCATTGAAGTTATTTTTTTTTTTAATAACTGAAAATTTCTAAGTTACCACTCAAATTCTCTTACGTAGTTTTCTCACCAGCTTTGATGGCAATAAAATGGTGGGGGGGTTTATAAGCAGAAAAGGAAAATAAATGTAATCACTATTTAAAGATCAATCAAGATTTAAACTCTTGGATTGGGATTTGTAACACTTCTTTAATTGATTATATGTCAAAATACATATTTGGAAATATATATATTTACCCTGCAACTTATACAGGGGCAATGAATGCTACAGCAGCTGGTACATTTAAATACGTATCTTTCTTATTGACAAAACAAAGACTGTAATCACAAGGCTATGACATTTTTATTGGAAGAATATTTTTAAAAAATTAATTTTCTTTCTTCATATTCTTGTGTACATGTAAGAATACTCAAAAAGTACAGGGCTGGATTCGACTAAGATTCCCAGTACTGTGTCAAGCAGTGGGCACTGCTACCAGGTACTGTGGGTGTTCTCAAGGTCTGAATGGACTGTTGATATACTACAAAGAAAGTAAAATCTCTACTTTCATTTTTTTACTTCCTAAAGACCTTCCTCATATAACTCAGCCCTTGCAGTGATTCCTGGTGCACTTTAGTCTGATGGAAGGTTCTGAAGGATCATCAGATGCTGTAACTGATTTGTAAACTCCACGTAAGTTAAGTGAGCTTCAGATTCATTTAACCAGATCTGATAAACCCTTCAAAAAAAAAAAAAAAAGATTGTTTCTAACAAAATAACGATTTAGGTCTTTGATTAAGAATTGGAAAAAGGTTTTTAAAAAATTTGGAATTCCCAAACAAAACCAGCACTAGTTTATGCTTTTCACAGCGTTTGGTTTCTAAGCTGTCCTTTAAAACCATGTAAAAGCCTCAAATGGTCATCGGGACTCAAAGGGAATTGCAACAGCCAATTTGTTCCAACATGAAGGGCAATACTTCCTTTGTTTAGGAAAAGTATTACACTTGTGCGTGATGTTGTTATTGCTATTTATTTTAAGAGAAATGCACAACTGAAATGTGTTGCTTTTAGTGTTACTTACCAATTAATAGGTGGGCATGTCCCAGTGGTGGGAGGAAAATTAAAGGAATTTTCTTTTTTCTAGCAGATGACAATAGAAAGGTTTCTGTCAATATTTTACCAGCCTCAGATAAGGTAACATTGTGTTGGGACCCTTCTGATTTATTAATTAGAAGAATATATTTGACACGCAAACTGTGGAAACCAGAATAATTTTTTTCTCTATTCTCTTTTTACCTTATTTTTCTGAAATCACTTGTCCTTTAAATATATTTCTTAATTAAATGAAAAAATCAATAAATAATAAGATTCTTCTGTTAAACAGTGCACCAGTTTCTGTGAAGTAGTACTGGAAACCAATACTTTCTATTTCCTTTGGGGGAGTGGGGAAACGTAACAAACCTTGTGTTGCTTTTAAAAAATACAATCAACCTTCTGTGGTGCTTTTCTTTGGATGGTTATTTTATTTTTTAAAATTAAACCCCTTAAAGAAATATATTTGAAAAAGTCTCTAAACATTCAATACTAGTGAAAAATGCAAATTTTATGGATGTAGAGTTTATAGAATATTCTACCATACTTTGCTTTAATAAGTATTTTTCTGGTAATACATCAAGGAATATATAATGCACTTTACAGCTCAGCATGGATTTTCAACCTAATGACTTTCCTCTGGTTATGAGACTGTCTATTTCAAAATGATTTGTTTAGAAATATAGTAATTCCCTGGTTTTAACTCACTTTTGAGTTACTATAGAGGATCAAAGGAGTATGGGAATGCTCCAATTAAACATGTAAGATGAGACTAAATACTCCTCATGCTGTTTCCAGGTCATTCAGATGCATTTACCATGTAAAGCTTTTTATTCATGTTCTTTTCTCAACATAAATGTAACAACTGCTTTTCCTTGAACAACAACTTACTTATTGAGTTAGATTATCTTCTACAGAAACTTGTGTGAAACGAGAGAGGAGGAGCCTACAGAGCTTACCTAACTCCTGACCAAATACAAAGTACCGGAGCTCAGTTCAACACCAATGGAAACCTAAATTTCATCCGCCTGAAAAATTTACAGCGTTCAATTCAATCAATTTCTAAGATCCAAAGCTTCACTGTATAAAGCCTCATACAGATCTCATCACCTTCCTAAAATGGTTACGGTGATGAAACAGGTGTTTGATACACCACCTTTGTGCTCCTCATCCGAACTTCCCTTGGGCGGCACCAGTAGATCTGCCTGTTCTTCTGGCAACTTGGCAAACTGGGGCTTAGGAGATACTAAATGTGCTGCAGCAGGCCCTAGATGGGCTCAGGAGAGATTCAGGGTGCAATAAGTGAGGGGTGGGCGAGCAGTTCTACATCCATCTAGCAGTGGAATTTCAAATACGAGGTTGCCTCACAGGTGGTGTGACTGAGCTTTGCTTTCTGTTCCTCTGTTTTTTTAAAAACTTACACTGAATGTTGTACTTCCTGGCAGAGGCAGCAGAGCTACCTTTGATAGAGAAAGGCCATTATAAATGGGAGATGGTCCACTAAGCCCTGTTTTAGTGTTAATTGAGAATTTAAACATGTAGCTTAGTCTGTCTTATTAATTTAAACATCCACCCGTAAAGCAATATCTTTACCTTGGCCTGAGCTAGGGGAGGAGAAGTATTTGCAAACTTCAACCAGTTCTGCAGTTAGGAGTCACTCCTGCTATATGCAGAACTCCCTGTGGAGGGTGTCTGAAGAACAGTGTGTTTTATGGCATCCTTCTGAGACTATCTGCAGGAGGAGACTGTTAAACACCTGGAGCTTTTTAACTGAGAGTATTAAATACGTTTAGTGACCATGATCTATCAAATTCTTACATGGAAGTTTAGTCAGAACAGTTGTAACTGATACCCAGTTTCTGTTACATTTAAAAGCTCCATTTTTGGAAGTACATACCTAAGAGGTATTTCGAGAATTTGTTCTTCAGGTTTTATCCAGCTCGTGTTTAGACTCCAACCTTCTTTTTTTGTCATGCTTTAAATACTTACCAGTTCCCATTTTCTCATAGTAATAGCTGTCAAATTTCTTTTGATTGCTTTCTTATGATATATTTAAGAAGTGAGATGATTAGAAGATGGATTGTTTTCCTCTGGATAGCAGCAGGAGCAATCCTGTATTGTCAGTACACGTGGATTCTCTTTGTATGTGTTTAAAGGTTTCTCTGGAGCTATTGTCATGCATTCCATAGACTGATCTTACCTTCTGCTTTTGCCAAAAAACAAGGCAATTAAAATGTTCTTATGAACAAATGGGATAGGCTTGCAGGGTCTGGAGCATTTGTGGCCTAGAAACCAGGAACATGACTTATTAATGAAATGAATCATTAGATAATAGTGTCCCATGAATTTTAAATGAAGTTTGCTAAAGTTCTCATGGGTAATAGGATGTGAAGTGACTTGTATTGACTTACAAAGAAAAATGCAAAGTGTTTTAGTAGAGAATTAGCTCAATAAGAGAATTAAATTTCTAAATACACCTCTCCAGAGTTAGTTTGCAGTAGTATTCTAGTGGAATTTCTGTTCTCACAGTTAATGTTGCTCTCCAGAGCTTACACTGCTACCGTCATGACACTTTTATCATCAAATTGTGGCCTGGGTAGTGGTGTTGCAATTCATCAAAGTAGATTTCCCCTAAGCTTTCAAGTGGGAACCAAACATTGCTCATCTTAGTTCAACTACAGCAGTTACTGAAACAAGTGGGCTGACTGCTGACGCTTCTAATTTCACCTTCACACACACAAACTCTGGGGAAAAAAAAAAAAAAAAAAGAAAGAATCAGGATGTGGCCCAGAGGATCTGTCCTCAGGAGAAAAACAAGACAGATTTAATTCTTGTATAAAATTCATCTTCACTTCCCTTGTCTGGCAGGTAACATTGCTGTTTGTTGGTAGCATTCATATATCATGTGATGCAACAATTTCAGAATGTTATAGATAACAGATTACAACACATTATCGTGAAAGTTTATTAGTAATAAGTCAAAATTTAGTTCATAGTGTTAAAGACCTGTACTACAGAGATGTTTCAGAGGAAGCAAGAACAAATGTGTCCTTTCTCTATTCTGAAAACCTAGGCTTTTTTTGGTACTTTTTATTTTGACATCATATTGCACAGAATAACTCAGGAATATTTTTCTTACTCCTTTCAAAGAGTGTGCATGATAAAAAGCATAATACTGTATAACGAACAAAGTTTTCTAAAAGATGTCCACACTGATTTTATTTTTTGTTCAATTCAATTTCTTCTCGTAGGACTCAGTCTTTTGAGGCAAAGTAATGTTATTCTCTGTAGCTGATAAGGCAAGGCATATTAAATGAATGAGCATCTTAAATAACGAGATCTTTATCTGAAGAACTGTGTTGTTCTAACCTGTAGACACTGCTTTACTATATTTACTAATTCAGCTTTGCTTTTTGTAGTGTATTTCGTACTGGGGATGAATGATTGGTTTAAAAAGGCCAAGTGAATGATTTGTTGATGGAAACATTTATTTTGAGGTTTTATGGAATATCACTGGATTTTATACCTAAGCTATGTCTTAGGAGAATAAATGCAGTTTGTGATCACAGGTAATTACAGAAACCAGCAGAACACCAGAAACTGCCATTTGCTCTCTCAGCTCCGAGAATCAAAATTTCCAACTCCAGGCACTGTACAAAAAAATGGCTTTGCTGATGAATTTGAACAGAACTACAGCAGAGTCCTGCAGCCAATTAGGTTAATATGAAAAAATGTTATTACCTTTTTCCCCAAGGATGCCATTAATTTAACGCCAGCAAGGTATCATTAGTGCTGTGTGAAATGACTAATTTTCCCTCAGGAGGTGTTCTCATACAGGCGTGGGGTTTTCCATAAGTGCTCCCCAGCCCGTGTGAATCATAGGTGAGACGTTCACTGCAAGTGATGGGAAAAAGCTGCATATGGATTGTTGCCTTTGCTTTCAGTGTCCTGACCTTTAAATCACTTCATGCAGTATCAGAATTAAACCTTCAAGATTATCTTGGAAGAATAAAACATCTTTACACCTCCAGAAATGCTTGTTCCTTCCTGTTCTCTTGCACCTGTATAATGCTGTCCCCATAAACACAAATGATTTTTTCTTTCCACTTGACCATTTTCCTTTTTTTTTTTTTAGTACAAAGAATAAACTTCTGATTCCCGTTTTTCAGCACCATTATACTCCTGGTTTTCCACATATTGTCGACAAAATACATACATACACAGAAAGTTGGGGTTTTCTTCAAGTATTCATCACAATAGAAATTCAAGTGCTGCAGCTGAATTAGTAGGGTCATGCCACTAGAGCAATCCAGAAAAGATTCAAGATATTTACAGAGAAAGGTCAAAAGAATGCAACATTAACTGCCATACCCGAAGTTTCTTTGAAATAAAAGAAAATTAAAAACAACAAAAAAAACAAACAAAAAACCAAACAAACAAAAAAACAAACAAAAAAAAACCAAACCCAAAACCAACCAACTAACCAACCAACCAAAAAACCAAGCCAACAAAAAGTACCTTTCCCCCCAAAAGAAAAACAACCCCAAAAAACCCCCAACAAGCCAAGCTGCATAACTCAGCTTGCGTATCAGCAGCAAATACTTCGAGAAGAAGGAAAAAGAAAGGAGCCAGTGGTCTAAAATGAGATCAGTTGTCTGAAAAAGTCTATGATTTACTCTTTACTCATTGTAATCAATCTTGTTTGTTTAAGTTAAGATAGTAGTTATATGGCCTTTTATTGGCAAAGTGATTGAGGGAGAAAAGAGATCTGAAAGATCTCTTTTTCTTTTTTTTGGGGGGGAGGCGGTTTTTTTGGTGTGGAGTTTGTTGTTGGCTTAGGTTTGGTTTTTTTGCTTGTTTGGAGGAGTTTTGTTTTTTGTGGTATTTTGGTCTGTTGAGATGGCTTTGCAGTGTTGTTCTGTTCCATTCAGGCAGTGCAGAGGGCTCGCAGTAATCATCTGAGTGCACACTGTAGGATGTTAGTAGGAATGTCTTTGGTAACTTTCTATGACACTTAGCAGTAAAAACAGACATTGTGCTCTCATTCTCCGAATTATCTGGCACTATTTTTGAGAAACAGATTGACTTATAATCTTGAGTCATTTCATACTTTTTCAGGAGCCTTTCCTTTATGAGATTTGGAAAGTTACTTAAACTTCTTATTCCTCATTATCTCTTCACCAATATCTTTTAAAGTAGAGCTTTTATAATCTGCATGTTTAATATTTAAGCCAAACGGTTCCTGGACAAGAACTGTATCATCACAGAATGTTGCTAAAAGAAATGAAAAATACTTAAATTTATGTATCTTCATCTTCCCTAACTATTGCATATTTATCTTACATCAACAAACTCACATCTCTATTTCCTTTTATGCACATTGCTGCATCCCAACCCCTCCATCCCCACAAGGATGCAACACTTCTTTAAGTGTAGGTACGTTACTTCTGCCTCCTTCCTTGTTCTCTAGCAATTCCTGTAAAATTGGCCTTTTCCTGGAGAGTATGACTGGCTCAGCTCCTCTCTTTTCACGCAAAAAAGCAAGTGCAGAATGAAAAGGGTGACAACATGAACTGGTGAAATGCCTGACAGAAAGTCCATTACAGTATTTGAGGGCTTTTGGTAGCCCCTATGGTGAGTTCCCAACCCATAATTCTGCGCTGTGCTTGGGTCCTGTTTAACGCCTTGTAGAGTTTGTGTGTGTAGATGACACTGTGAACAAAATATTAAGAAAAATATAGATTACATCCAATTCTTCTTGAAAGAGAAAGAGTAACACTTTCAGTGATAAATTGCCAACACCAGAACAACTGTGGGGAAAAAACACAAACGCGACTGGCGGGAGTTTTGCCAGTGGTTTCTGTGGAGTCAGGTCATAACCACTGAAAGACATGCAATATTCCAAAATTATCATTAATGACAATATATTTATCAACTTAAAAAAATAATTATCCCTAAAATATTCCCTGGTGCTTCAGGTTAACACTGAAAACTTACTTTATAGAGCCTTTTAAAATTTCTAACTTTTGATAGTATTTGACATTTCTATTGCATGTATTCTATAAAGGTGTAACTTCAAAACATTTGAATTTTTAAAGCTATTTTTTGTATTCAAATAACAAGGGTAACTGCAGGAATAGGACAGTAGCAGTAATTACATTTATAATTTAAAGAGATTTTTTTCTCACGCTAAGTTCATAAAATTATAAAATAACTTCCTACTGTTAAATACAGTGTGAAAGAAGTCACATATATATAACTGAATAATTGTAAGTACATCTTTAATCCTCTGAATTACCTCTTTAAAGGACAGCTCATTAAACAGTTATCTTTAATTTTTTTGGGGGGGGTAAAAAATATATACACACACAATACCAGTTTAAGAAAAATAAGGTATATATATTAGTCAAGGTTCAGCATCTTGAGTAGAAATACTTTGGTCTTTAAATATGAATACACATGACATGGAATATGCAGTTGTAAGAGCTGTGATCAGCATAGGTTTTCTTAAAAAAATCTAATATCTCTTAAAGGACGTAAGGATAAAATATTTCACATAATTCTGTCCCCATCTAAGTATACTTAAAGTTCATAAACACAACTGCAAAACTAAACCAGGACTATGCAATGATAACTTTGAATAATTAAAATTGCGCAGTTTCTGAGTTTCAGGTTTTCAGCGCCAAAAGACCGATTGTCATAATTTCTCCTGACAAGTTTATCCCACATCTGGTAGCAGTACTGGACCATTTAACGTGGACGTGATACCCCTGAGAAAGTGGCAAAATGGAGTTTAGCAAAGATCCAGAAACTTCAGGTATGGGATTAAGAAGCTGGCAAAATCTTGTGGAAGCGCTTCTAGCAAATCTGTTCGGTACATAACACACTTTATCTCTGTAGACAGCTACTAGAAACTAGGTGCCAAGACCCGAAAAGTAATAATAGGATGACACCCTAAATCCAATCAAGCAAGCAGATAACACAGTGACAAGCTGCTGATACAGCCGCAGAAGAGTTTTACTTAAAGTTTGTGCTAACCTTTAGTCATTAGCATATGACTAAATACCCACCCACTGGCTGTAGGAGCCTCCCATTCACATAAGTCCCTTTTCCACAGAGGATGCATAGGAAAATACTTGTGTACCACTAAATGGAAACAGAGGAAGCCGTTGGTTATAGCTTTAGGTTGTTGCATATATGGGAAATGTTGATCTTTCCCTGTCTGAAGTGCATAAAAGCAAGTAGGTGACACACTGAGGGTGTGTGAGCTTTGTGGATTTACCACCTAGCACCCATCTCTGCACAGCCATGAAATAAATAGCCTGACTGTGTGTGGATTGGCTTCCTGCCTACCAGGCCAAAGAACCCATATTTGAGACTAGAAATCCAGGCTCTGCTTTTGCCAAGGTAAGAGAGATGGAATTTTTTCTGCTTTCAGATAGAAACGACTAAAAGAAAGCACTGATATTATTTGATTTATGGGAAGAGGCACCTCCTCCCCCTCCCCTGAATTTCATTTCTATAAGGAAATGAGTTCCAATTGCAAGTTCGCTTTGAATAATTTCACATTATTCAAATCTTTTGGGTATTGTTATTCAAATCAGCCCTTCTCTTGCTTGCATACCTTTCTGTGGAGTGACAGCTGCTTCTTGCAATTGTGTCTGTGAATTTATTTTTTTCCTGAAAAAAACCCAAGATGAAACAGCAAACCCTTTAATTAAAGCCCTGTTTAGCATAGAGGAAGAGAAAGGGCACATGCGAGAGCTGATTACCTGGGGGACTGAGGGCTCATAAAGCTGCAGAAAACATGCCTGAAGAGAGAGTGGGGATCACTTGCTCTTTTCTCAAGTAGATGCAGTAAGCTGAGGGGAGTGAGACTCCCCTATTGGAGAGACTTGCAATGTGAGGAGCCCATGCACAGCTGAATCCTGGGGGTGGTTGTTCTGGTCTTAGCACTGTGTGGTTGTGGGCAGGGCTGTGCTGCTGCCTGCGGGCAACCCCACTCGAAGGAGGGGGGAAGATGCTGGAGTTGTGCTGCTCCAGCCCCTTCTCTTTGCTCCCACCTCCAGGCAGCGGAAACAGGAAATCTGCCTCCTGCACCCAGTGCAATTCCCACAGGCAGTCCCAAGTCCCAGTAGCTCCAAAGGTTCACACTGATGACAAGTGTCCACACAGATCATGCTGTTGGGTCTCGTGAGATCAGTTCATTTGCTTTCACCTAAGTGGAAACAAAAATATTTTGATATTTATGTTGAATTTGAAATAGATTTCTATATGCAAGAATGCCATTGTGATGGAAGGTTGCCTTTGGGATATTCTCAAATAGTTGGTCTGCTTTTGATCAAAGGTAAGTGGTAGATGGCATGGTCATATATATATGAACATATATACTGGTGAAAACAGCAAACAGCACTGAAATAATAGAAGATCAGATGTTTAAAACAATGCTGCTCTTTCCTGTGACAATATTGCTTCCTGTTGTGTAGTGATAGTTCCTACAGTATATCACTATCTGGAAGTTTCAACCAATGTAGTGAATTTTTATATGTTAAGAGGCATTGTTAATAATGGACCCTAGAATCTGGCTTGGTGTGTCTTTAAAATAACTCTACAATTACAGTTAATGAGACAGATTGCTAAACATCTTTGTTCTCTAGAACTTTGGTCATTTACCTTGAAAATATAAATTGACTCCCAGGACACAGTATTGAAAGGTAAGCACATCTGGGGACCAAGCCGAAAGGCTTAAGCTTCTTTATTTAAAACAATTCTTCAGAAACAAACAAAACAATTGCTCAATCAAGTCATAGATCAGTAATGACACCCTTTCTGTATTTTTTGCATCATGTATCCATTGCATGTAGTAGTTAATCTGATTCATTATCTCACTAGATTCTGAACCTCACAAATTTTGCATACTAAGATAATGCTGGAAAGGTGTTTTTTCCCCAAGGGAAATGATGCTCACGGAGATCCTCAGAGAGGATGATTCTGTGGGTCACTGTGAATTAAAAAGTTTATCATAAAGAGACTAACTGGCTGTGAAATATTACTGGGACCATACTAACCAAATTGGGTTTTGTATAGGTAATACTTTGTGAAAACTTTGTCTCTAACATGGTCTGATAAATTTCCCTATAGCTTACCAATTTCCAGTCACAGGCAATGGAAGTGCACTGCTTGGTTCAGAGACAAACACTGCAGACCCAACGATATTTTATCTCAATTTAAACCTTAATCCATTTAAATAGAATCTGAACTGTAATAGTAGTGTTAAATCACAGAAACGGGAATAGTGTTAACAACAGGACATTACCTTTTATTGAGGGCAAGCAGCAGGGTTGCTGCTAATGAGGACATCATCAATTTATCAGTTAAAGGTCAATCTAAAAGGATTTCTGCCCTCCACCTGTCCCCCGCCCCCCATGTTTTTTACTCTATTCTATTGCTGTCTGGAGCCTGAATCTTTTTTATCAATCATCCTGTGCTATGACAGGAGACATCCTAATGCCATGTCTGTATAATATTTACAAGAATTACAGATTTGCCTAACTGGGAAATTCTGCTTTCATCCTCTAATCGTTCTGTTCTGCCATTTTTCCTAAGGTTTCTGGTAATTTTTAAATCTTAACACAAAAGAATTGTTTGATGGTATGAATTTCTTGGTGACTAGTGTGTTTTACTGTAATGAATCTTGGAAAGGGATTCAATATCCTTCACATATTATGTGGCTATCAAAGACAAGAGCTTCTTAATTCAAGATCGAAAATTACAGGTGGATCTCTTCAAAAGGCTTCTTGATTGCAAAAATATGAATTAAATAAGATATAACTCATAGCTTACAGCGGTATTTTAAAGATTAGAGCAGTTGAACCACAACTTGCTCCCTAGTAAAATCAAATTTAGATTTTATCATAAGAATTTAATTACTTTTCCCCTTCTTAAGCTAGTGCCATACATTAGCTACATTATGGCAACCAGAAAGATATTTTATATTTCTTTAGTGGAGCTTTCAAACTCACAGGATCCCTTTTCACAGGATCTGTCTGGTGTGGCTTTGCACCTAACAAGGAATAAGACCTTGAGTTTTAACTAAAAGAAACAATATGCTTTCCTTCACCTCATTGGGAAAATGTTGTTCTTTTTGAAGTTGCATATCAGCTACCTGTAATTTCACTATCTCTTGACATAAGGAACTTGGTATTGGTAGTATTTTTGATTTTTCTAATTTTGTAATTTGTTTTAATCCATTCAAAGCTCAAGTCTTCATCTTGATTCTTCTATCCCTTTTTGTTTACAATTTCACCATATATGGATTTATATTTTAAAGATGGCAATTTAAAAATAGTTTTGACAAGAAGATTGCAAGTTCTTGGAACAGAATAGAATCACAGAATCATTAATGTTGGTGAAGTCCTCCAAGATCACCGAGTCCAACCCTTGACCAAACACCACCACATCAGCTAAACCACAGCACTAAGGGGCATTTCCAGTCATTTCTGGAACACCTCCAGCAGCCTGTTCCAATGCTTAACCACCCTTTCAGTGAAGAAATTCTTCCTGATGTCCAACTGCAAGCTTCTCTGGCACAACTTGAGACCGTTTCCTCTTGTTCTGTCACTTGTTATGTGAGAGAAGCATCTGACCCCCTCCTGGCTACAGCCTCCTTTCAGCAGCTTTAGGGAACAATAAGGTCTCCCCTGAGCCTCCTTTACCCCAGGCAATATTCTTACTATTCACACCATTTCAGAATAGCATTTGGTCCAAACAGACCTTTTTTAGTTAAAAAAGAAAGTTTAACATTTATTCACAGAAAATCCAGAATGCTGAAAATATGGTATTAAGGACTGTAACTTAAAAGTGAGGCTGCACTTCCATGCAGACTTGCACTGTTCTAGAGTTGCAGTAACTGTGGTTGTACCCAGGAGTCCCTCTCAGTGTCAGCACACCCATTATGCCAAAGATCTGAGTTACCAGTTTCAAAGGAGATGAGAGTCTGTGCAATAAATGTGACAGGCAGACCTCCTGTGACAGACAGGCAACTACTGGGAAACAAGAACACAATAGTGATCATCATGATAAATGCTGGACTCAGCACATGTGGTTAAATTATTAGCTTTTTAAATTAAGTTGCTTAGTGAATAGTCCTAAACAGGTTAAAAATGGATGATATATTGATTTTGCTTAATCCTGTGAGAAATCAATTTAACCTAGTCTGATGTTCCAGGTTTAAAACAATTTAAGAGTGTCTACACAGGGGTTTTGCACCACTTTAACTAAATTAATCTTGAACTAATTTAATTTGGGCTGGTATAATGTTTCGGACAGGAAACACTGTATAAAATACTTAAAAGTAAGAATAAAGTGGTTCTAATCCCAAATTAATGATCAGACTCTGCCTCCAGTTACTTGTATGTCATGCTCCATTAAAATTAGTAGGACTGTACCACATCTGGGAAACCAGCCTTCAACCAGACCTTTGCATTATTGAAAACCAATGCTTTTTTGAGGTGTATCTTCATGCAGATGACAGGTGATGAGCAAAAAAGCTTTGGGTTTTTTACATGTAGATATATCTTCAATTCTTCAATGCTCACAGAATTCTAGGTGGGCATCAATAAATTCCACAAGATAAAAGCAGGGGAGGAAATAAAATATAATAATGGCCTATGTGTTCAAATTCTGATTAGGGCCATTTCTTGGTTATATTTTTAAACCTTCGTTAGATAATCTGTTTTGTTTCTCAAAAGTACTACAGTGATCCTGAATCTCCTTTGCTTCCAGGATCTGTTCTGAAGAATGCATACATGCACAGACAGTTCTTATCCAACCTCTGCTTCAGCCTGGCTTGTGTGCTGTCTCATCAGCTTGATGCAGCTCTGAGGTAACAAGTAAGCACTGTGTGCTGCACCATTCAGGGAGCATTCCCTTCCTGGGATGACTTCATTGAAGCTTGGTCCTGATTCCTTCCCCAAAAGAAATTTGCAGCCTAAGCACACCCTACCTTAGAACTGAGGCCTTCAAATTCTCTCTCTGCTCTTTCTTTCTAGCCAAAAAAAGAGTAAAAGGAAACCTTACTTTCTTTCACCTGCCTAAGAGTAGGCCATTTCACAGTAGTCTGGTGCCTAATCTTAAAAGATGGATGCAGAGAATCAGAGAATGCCCTGGGTTGGAAGGGATCTTAAAGATCATCTCATTCCAGCACCCCTGCTGTGGGCAGGGACACCTTTGATTAGACCAGGTTGCTCAGAGTTCCATCCAACCTAGTCTTGAACATTTCCAGCGATGGGGACATCCATGACATCTCTGGTTAACCTGTTTCCATGCCTCACCACACTCACAGTAAATTTTTTTCTTAATATCTAATATATCTAATCTAATTTTCTTAATATCTGATTTTTCTTAATATCTCTTTCAGTTTTAATTCATTCCCCCTTGCCCTGTCACTACATGCTCATGTAAATAGTCCCTCTCCATCTTTCTTCTAGGCTCCCTTCAGCTACTGGAAGGCCATATGTATGTATGATATAAGAAGGTTGCTTCCATGTAGAGGGATACGCAGCATCTTCCAGGAGCTTTGGCACTGGCAAATAACATGGCACTTAGTGCTGAATTTGTTCTCAGACATACTCAAGCCAATGTAGGAAAACACAGTTGGATATATACCTTTCTCAGATGCCGGACTCCAACATCTTAAATATATTGGGTGTTTTTTTGTTTGTTTCTCCTTTTGTGCAAGGCCAGGAGCATAAGTGCTGCTTGATAAATCTTCAGCACAGTAAAGATCAATACACATGAGTGTATTTATTGCTGTTTGTAGACAAAAAAATATAAAATGCTATCTCAACTGCTGTAAAAAGTGTTGATGAGGGCCATTTAATTCATAGATATTGCTGATATTTTAATTCAGTGGTAGCACTGGGATGATAGAAACATATATCCCTCTGAATATACATCTGCAGCAAAATGGGAGCTACTTGAAATATAGGTTAAGAGCAAGTTTGCTGCTAGTTTACAACAGCAGAATCCTACTTTCACTTGATTAATAAGGGAAAAGTCTTCATTAAAAAATTCAGTCCTGTGGCTTATAATTTGTCACAAATACCATGAAAATAATTTTGCAGATAAAACTGTGTGCCACTCTGCATATAGGCACAATGTTACAGAATAAATATGAGAGTAAGAGGCCTGGTTTTAACTTAACAGTTTCAGAAAATTTACTGAGGTAGGTCTAGTTGGGGATATTTCTCCTCTGAACCACTCAAAAATTGAGAAGGAGAAAAAATCTTAAATACCTGTGTAAGAAGGATGAATTTCCTTTTAGACTCCTTTTCAGTTCGCTCCCAGAAAGGTATTTTCTTTGTTAAAAAATGACTGAAATTATTTGAAATCACATCATTACAGTAGTGAGGTTTTTTTCGATATCTTGAAACCAAGTGTCATGATCCTTCTCAAACTGACAAAAAGGAGAACAACTTAAATCTTACAATTCAAAAATGACGGTCCAGTGAGAGGGAGAGGTAAATTCAGTGAAGTATTAGCAAGTAGTTTTTCCACTCATTTCCACAAATTTGCACTGTCAAAAACACACATGCTGCTTTCTGAAATTTAATTTAAAGTAAATATGATATGGGCCAGAATGTCTAATTGATGCTCTATGGGCTTTTCCCATGTTCTAAAACTGTGCTTTGTTCCAGATCTCCTTGCTTGCTGCAGAAGGTCAAGCCTCAAAAGGGGCTTGTTTTGGGCAACAAGTGGCTTCCCAATCACAATTTGTTTTCTCTGTGCTCATTCACCCCTGAAATGAGCTCTTGCTGACCACCATGTGAGCATTTTTCACTTACCTGTATTGGTTTTTTATAGGTCTGGTTTGGTTTAGTTTGGTTTGATTCGGTTTGGTTTTTTTCCTGGTGTATCACACAGTGATCTGATGCAGAGTGTCTGGAGAGCAGCCAGGCAGAAAGGGACCTGGGGGTTTGGATGGACAGGAAGCTGAACATGAGCCAGCAGTGTGCCCAGGTGGCCAAGAAGGCCAATGGCATCCTGGCCTGGATCAGGAACAGTGTGGCAGCAGGAGCAAGGAAGTGATTCTTCCCCTGTGCTCAGCGCTGGTGAGGCCACCCCTCGAGTGCTGTGTCCAGTTCTGGGCCCCTCAGTTCAGGAAGGACACTGAGGTGCTGGAGCAGGTCCAGAGAAGAGCAACCAGGATGGTGAAGGGACTGGAGCACAAGTGCTGTGAGGAGAGGCTGAGGGAGCTGGGGTTGTTTAGCTTGGAGAAGAGGAGGCTCAGGGGAGACCTCATCGCTCTCTACAACTCCCTGACAGGAGGTTGTAGCTGGGTGGGGGTTGGTCTCTTCTCCCGGGAACCAGCAGAAGGACAAGAGGGCACAGTCTTAAACTGTGCCAGGGGAGGTTTAGGTTGGATATTAGGAAGAAGTTCTTTACAGAGAGAGTAATCAAGCATTGGAATGGGCTGCCCAGGGAAGTGGTGGGCTCTCTGTCCCTGGAGGTTTTTAAGAAGAGTCTGGATGTGGCACTTAGTGCCATAGTCTAGTAACTGTGGTAGTAGTGGATCAAGGGTTGGACTTGATGATCTCAGAGGTCCTTTCCAACCCAGCTGATTCTGTGATTCTATGATTCTATGATCTGAGATCTGTCATGGGGAAAGTTTGTGTAGTTATTGATCATGACACAAACTGAGTGTAAAACTGCTTATGCAAGTTTGAGCTGTCATAAAAAAGGACAGAAAGTTCAGAAGAGAGTCAGATTCCTGGTTTGAAGCACTGAGCTGAGCTACCAGGTGTGTGCCTTCACCTCACCAGCTATGCTGGCTCTTTCATGAGTAATAAAAGTAATTTTAAACTTCTTTTCCTACAGCCAGGCAAGTGTAGTTCACAGAAAGTGATTTCCAATACTTAAAGTCCCTAGTGTATGATTTTTAGAAACATACATTCCTCAGGGACCTTATGCATGTCACATCCAGCACCAGGGAGATCAGCCCTTTGGTTTATTGCATTTGATCTCCCAGTACTTTATAACTCTGTTTGTCGTGCTAATAACTATAGGTTACAGCTTGTTGGACTTTACAGCCTCTTTAATTTTTTAGTTAGGTCTATGTTCTGTTCTTGTCAAATACCAGTATCTGTTGTGAAACATTTGGAACTGGACCGTAAAAGAAATCAAAACTGCAATATTCAGTGCTGCTAAACTAAGTTTTGTGCATTTGTTTTCACAAAGTTTCTTTAG
Source organism: Cephalopterus ornatus (assembly GCA_013396775.1). Taxonomy (NCBI): domain Eukaryota; kingdom Metazoa; phylum Chordata; class Aves; order Passeriformes; family Cotingidae; genus Cephalopterus; species Cephalopterus ornatus. The sequence goes on from VZRE01000459.1 coordinate 204,240, forward strand.
TCCTAAGTCAGGAAACCCCAGTACTAGGCAGATAAGCCATTGGGTGGCAGCTGAATTCAGGCACCGGAAAATAATTCCAGCACAGTTTAATACAAATAGAATTTACCTCTTCTTCCTCTTCCCCAAAATGAAAACCCAAAGTGGTTTTTTGCTACATAAAAAAAGAGTGATTTCAGACTTTTTTTGTGGAAAATTCCTATTATCTTTCTTTCCCTTCCCTCCTCCTGAAATCTAAAGCTCCAGAAAGAGATAGAAAGGACTGTGGCTTCTCCATACCTGCCCTGGAAGTGAAATAAACTTCCATGTTCTGCCTGAGGGGTTTTAAACAGGCCCCTTCTCCCACCCCTGCCTGCTCCCCATGCTGTTTACATCCCAGTTACTCTCCTCCAGCCAATACAAATTTCTCTAGCTGACACTGGTTTGTTCTGCAACATGAATGTTCACAGGGAACATAAACTAGAATACCTTGTAACTTCTACTTGTAACTTGCTTCTCAAGTGAATATCCTACTCACTGGAGTAAGCGATGTTGGAGTAAATTATGTGGCATGTAACAGTTCTGGCTGGGGACTGTGCAGGGTGCAAGTTTAAAGGTAAAACCATTTCCACTGGGTATAGACTTCATCCCTGTAGATTAATGCTATCATCCCACTGTCTTTTTGGGAAATAAACTCCTTTTAAGCAAGCTTCATCTCTTTGCAGTTCTAAGCCCTGCACATAATACATTAGAAGAGGACAATTAAAAAAGCCAGCAGACTAGATGAAAGAGTTGCTCTCTGCCCTCCTTTCCAATACAAGATTGCAGGGTAAAGGTGTTTTCCTGAGAACTGAATATATGAGCTTAATCTACTGAGAGAAAAGTAGGAATGTAATTGATATTTTCCATATTTCTCTACTGAATTTCAATGTGCTAATGCATTATCTGATCCATTCCAAACACATCAGGGTTGTAGCTCCTGTGCAAGCCAGCTGTGTGATATACATGCAATATATTAGATATATTAGAGCCACTGCACAAGAGCTGAAGCCCAGGGAACAGATCTGCACTTGCACATCCGTATGATCTTTACACATCTGTTGAGGATTTGATTGAGACTTCTGGAACTAATTCAGTCAGGGGGTACAACCTGTATAGAAGCCCAGAGGAAAAGACAAAGGCTGGAACTCAGATAAAACTTTCCAAAGATAAAATCCCCAAGCTAAAATATGCAGATAAATAAATAAATAAATAAATAAATAAATAAATAAATAAATAAATAAATAAAAGCAGATCTGCTGACCTTGTTGCTTGAGCAAATTTCACCTAATAGACTGACTTCTCCAAGTCCAACTGGTACATCCTGACCCCTCTGCATTTCTTAAATTATTTGATTCAGGTCTGTGATTCCAACTAAACCTTGTATCACTAAAGATAATTTCCAGATTGTGCAGGTGATAGAAGGGACAAAAAACTGAAAAAAAACCCGTCTACATATCATAGAAAGCGGGTTGCTATTCCATTTGAGGAAAAGTTTGAAAGTATTATTTTGGACAGAGCCTTAGCAATGAAGGAGGGAAACTAAAATAATGAAAATTTTATTGTATTGGAAGAGTTGTCTTTCATGCTTAAAAAGACTAAATGCTGGGAATCAGAAAAGAACTGGGGAGCTAGACCAGTAGGAATATTTAAAAGAACTCTATCTGAATTTAATTTATTTCAGACACATTCAGTCTTTCATGTTTCAAATATTTTATTCTTCCAGTAGAGAGCAACTGAATTGATCTGTTCTGTTCTGTACATTTTCTGGAACTCTTGCTGCTTGGAACTAATACATTGCAACTGTATGACAGTCTCTAAATGAGACCAAAAATAAATCAAATTTTGAAGTGTTGCCTGAATACCCCCAGAGGTTGGATGATTAAATGAAACTGAGTGAATAATAGGTAGGGAATAATACATTCAAAGAATTTGTATCCTTTTTTATGTTAAGGAAACTTCCCTGTCAAACCATCCAGGAGCCACCCTGGCCACCCACACCCAACTGAGCTGGGACAGATGCCTCTTTGCAGCTACACACCCCACCCTTGCACAGTCAGACCAAGCTGGATCTGATATGATCTGGTTTGAACAGGTTTGTTTCAGTTAAAATGGATTGGAACCTGTTTGTGTTGGTTGGAACCATTTTTTACCATTTTTGTCTGATTGGGTCTGTTTTGGTGCAGTATAAGGTAGAGGAACAGATCAAGAAATGGTTATATATAACTATTTGAGCCTCAGATATTCCTGAGAGCTCTCCACATTCAGGTTCAACCTTAAGTTTCCTGTGGCAGAATTTCTGGCATCAGATTTCTAAAAATTAATAATTTAATAGAGTGGTACAGCAGCGGGTCAGCTTGAGCTGGGTGCCCCTGGAGGGAGACTCAGAACAAAGAAATTCCTGGGCAATTGTTCCCTTACAACTTATGCATCTGCCTCTCACACACTCTTCATGACCATCTTTGTACAGAGGTAATTTTTGGTCTGGGGTTTTGCAACACCTCACTGGGTTCTTTCTCTGTGTCCAACCAGGCTGGCCAATAATTGTCCTTATCTTTGTCAAGTTGTGACTTCTGCTGACAACTGTAGCCTCCTTTGGGCTTCTGGTGCATCTGCTCACTGGCAGAGCATGGGAAACTGAGAGAGACTTAGGATAATTGTTACTTAGCAACAACAAAAACATCAGTGTGTTATCAATATTCTTCTCATATTAGGGACAAAACACAGCACCGTACCAGCTACGAGGGTAACTACTAAGAAAATTAACTCTATTCTATCTGAAAACATACCTGGGCATCAGCAAATCTATCTACTATATACTAAATCACACAGTATTACAACTCCGTGTAACTCATTTTACTTAAAGCTGATTTATTCTAAACAACTAATATCTCTTAGCAATATAATGAGACAGCCCTTGGGATCCAAATTCTATGGTAAACTCATGTAATTTCTTAGTTCCCTCTGCACTAAAATGATATGCATCCATCTTCTGGTATCCCTCTAGTAACATATCAGGGAATACTGTGCTTAAAAAACTAAGCACAATAGGATTGCTGCCCCAGAATGTAGCCTGGTTTATTGCAATTATTTCTGTTCCTGCAAGAACAGCTAGATTCAGGGACATGAAGGGAGGAAGAGATCAGATGGCAAAAATAAAAAGAATTGTGCAAAACTCGACCCTTTTTACTCAAATCCCACGCTCCCCACGAGACACCAGCTGAATATTGCATCTGGAGGTAAAAACGTATGGGAGCCTAAAAAATTCCCAAAGAGAATACATTTAATGTTTCACAGACCACAACAGGCTTTACTTAAATCACTTGTCAGAGATAAACGTCTGCAGGTCTGACTGTCGAATTTCCCCGTTAGAATGCAGTGTTTTCTAAGACGTGCCAGACGGGTGCTGACCATACAGCTCGACAGTCCCTGCAATGATGTGTTGCTCCTGTAATTAGAGCTGTTCTTTTGGTGCCTACAAGCATAATTTTCTTTTGCATCCTTTGTTTGTTTTCATTAGGTTTCCATGGAAATCTTGGACTTGTAATTGATTTCTTTGAAGTTCAGCAGGTATATAAGTAGATGTGAAGCATTCTAGTTAGGATAGCTTCCACTACACTATACAATGCTACCCTCTAGTTCTTTTACAGTACAATAACACCTTCCTTTAAATCTTTGTGCTGGTGTAACGGACTAAAAACATGTTTAACAGTTCTTGACCAACTATATTTTTTCTACTCTGAGCTGACAGCCAAAATATACACACACAAAAAAATCACCCTACTTGAGTGCACCTTCTGTTGGAAGGAAAGCAGCTTTCCTAGAGGATTTGCCATCAAAATTAGAAGAAGAGTTGTTGAAAATATTTGCTGCTCTGGGAGGATGACATTAACTTACTGCTTGTCTTTTGCTGCTGCAAGCTGTCAGGTGGAAAACACTGTTTAAATTCAGTCCTGATATATTGGGTGCTGAGCTGAACTAGCCGTGTTGTATCTCACCTGATAAGCATTCAGGATTCAGATTAAATCTTTTCAAGGATCACAACAGGAACTAAGGTAACCCACGGCCAAAGCTACCTTTTTATCTAGTTACAAAGTTATTAACTTGAAAATACAGTACACTTTTGACCTAATTAACTAGCTGTATAGGAGTGAATTCTTAAAACACAGTGATTTTTGAGTGTTTGACGTAACTAATATTCAAGCATTTTAGTATATTACATAATTTCTCCTTTTGTGCTCCAGATATTGAACGCTATGACTGAAATCACACTATACTCTTGGCCAAGATTCCCTAAAAACAACCTTGTCACTGATTCTTTTTCCTGCTTGTCTGACTGCTCAGGACATAACAACATGGTACAGATCCCATGTGACATAAAAGTGTATAACCCCTTAGTCAAAAAGTGCTATCTCCTTTGTAGATCACATAGCAGAATAACTGGAGAGAATGTCAGATAATATATCTGTGCTTTTTCAAGTTTCAAAAATACCATCAAAAATATTCAGGGGTTAATATGGAATTATGACAGTTTCTTACATGGACCTTCATTCCACAGGCTGGAACACTCTCTGTTGGCATACAAAACATTTAAAATGCAGTAGTCATCCTTACCATAAGTACTGAAGACACCTCTTGTTCAAACGAATTTCAGCACAACAATGGTCAAACATGAAGTCTCATCACCCTTCACATGACAGAAGTTACCTGGAATACCAATGATTTGCAGAAATATAGTGTAGCGGAATGAAACAGAGATCTGTTATGTCATTTTTGAGAGCATCTGAGTACTTAATGTCAACATCTGTGATTTCAAATTTTCCAATCTTGGGAAAAATCTAATTCTGTGGTCTGAAATACCACTGTTTGGTAATCAAGCCAGCTTTAAATAACAATGCATGTTACCTTTTCTTCTAGATGTATTTCCATGTTAATCACAACATTTCCCAAAATTGAAGCAAATTGTGATGTTTTTCATTATAAAAGCATGAAAGAATTTAACTATGTAAATGAATACATTAATAATAATGTCACTGGAATCATTAATAATAGCTTACAGGTAATCCTCTAAAGACGTAAAGTTTGATTTAAAAGTTTACCTGAAGCTTATCCAATCTATATAAAACTCCTGGGATGTACAGTATTTTATAGGAATTTGTTCAGGTGCATCCTACATCCAGCTGCCCTGAAAGAGGCAAAACCCACTTTGCTAAGCTCCAGAGGCATCAGGAACTTTAAGCTACAGAACACTGCAAAACTAGCGTGAGTGACATGAAGAATAAAGGGTGAACAATTAAAAAAATGAGCTTGAAATTCAGGTGAGAGCTTGGGGTGTATTGATCTTCCTGATTCTAAGTGAGAATTAATCTAGTACTTGGTAATAAATTTTTAGAAAGAATGGACTGTCTCAGACATACATTTTAATAATTTGTCAAAAATGACAAAGTCTGTTTCTTACTTCTCATTTTTTTTATTCCTAATGTTCAGAAATCTGGCCGTTTTGAAGCTGAAGCATGTTAAAAATATGACTACTTTGGTTTCATCCATCCTTGACTGTCATTTTGGCATGGGAGGATTGAACGGGAAAGTAGCAATCAGTTCACAAAAAGGAAGATCTCGCTTGAATTATAACAAAGGGTCAAAAAAAAAGGAGAGAAATATTTGGAATTTGGCTGTTATTTTTATTTTCCTAATTAATTTTTTACATAGAATGGACAACTGTTTGTTAATGAATTATTATTAATGCAAATCTTGTTTATTTGTTGCCATTATATGCCCTTTGTCTTCTGACATGCAGTAGTGTACTACACGTGCAGAAGTGCTGATGATGGCAGGTCCACAAGCAGGAGATGCAACATGTCTTGGGTTTGACTTCTCTGAATGCACTGCAACATTTCCTGGATGACCCAAGTTCACAGATGTGTGAGTAGAAACCTGAAGAGGTCAGCCTGAGAAGTGTGTTGGTGTGATTTCAGATTTATCTGACGGGTCATCTTTATGAATGAATGCTGCCTTGTTTTTCACAAAATCAATATAAAACAGCACTTCCTGAAGCAGAACAAAAAAACCCAGAAACTGGGTTCCCAGAATAAACCCAGGGAAAACTTGTGTCTTTCAGGTTGTGATATCTAACTTGGTGAATGAAAACAGGTTTTAATGTGTCTTTATATGGCTGTAAACAGGGAAGTTATTTTTGTCTAGTGTACAAAATGATTAAGTGATACATTTGTAAAGTGAACAATGAGTAAGTCTTTTTAAAATAAGGCCTCTACCCCCAGGAAGGCTAGAAGAGTCAGCATGATGATGGAGCATGGTCTCTGGACAGCATGAGCAGCCTAATGGCTCCTCCTCCCTGGAAGAGGAGGCTCTCTGCCTTCATTTTACACCTTTGTCTCAATTTCTGGCAGCAATCCTGCCCCATTTTTATTCCATATCTGATATTCCCTTGACCCTCACATAAACTGATCTCTTTATTCTGCATTGGTGAATTAAAAAAAGTCTAATTTTCAGATATTTCTTTCAAGCTTCAGTGAGTCAAATTAGCTTGGAGAAAACCCTGACAAAGGATGCTGACGAGCAGTGGCCAGATCAAGGAAAGCAAAAGAAAAGAGATGAAGGAGCCAGTAGCAGCTGTGAGCTATCCAATGGCTTCCCATCAGACCAGCAGTAGTTTAATGGAACTCTTCTTGAAACTGTAGCCCCTGGAGAGATCATGGTGGAGCAGGTATCCATGCTGCATCCACACTGGAGAAGGGGGGGAACGTATGAGGAGGAAGGAGTAGCAGGGAGGAGCTGTTATGGTCTGACCACAGCTCTCATTCCCCACCCTCCCACACCACTCACAGTGGGGAGAGGCTGAGGAGTCACCAATGAAGGAGTGAAGGTGAGACCGGGAGAAAGGATTTTTAGTTTTGTCTTTGTTTCTCACCATTGAAATGCATTTTAACCAGCAATAAATAATTACTTTTCCCCAAGCCAAGTCTGCTTTGTGTGTGGCAGCGATCTCTCTGTTTTTGTCTTGATCCAGGAGTTTGTCCGCCTTATTCCCCCTTGCCCAGTCCTGTTGGGGACTGGGATGAGAAAGTGACTGGGTGGACATCTGGCAGCTGGCCGAGGTCAGGCCACCAAAACTGGGGAAATAATCTGTAAGTCCAGTTGTAAAGAACAGTGCTTAGCTTTAGGAGCCAGAACAATCTGCAGCTATAAGGAAGAGCAAAGTGCACCACCAGCACACAAGCAAGCTCTACAGCCAGATTGCAGAGCCTGACAAAAACAGTGAGATGAAGTAGTGGATGCAGCCTATTTCTGCTTTCACAAACCTTCTAAATTTTGCATGTAAATACATGTCTCTGGTATTCATACACTGAGCTTTCTTCCATAGCCCTAAAAGGGACAAACATTTTCCTGACTGGCCACTGCAGAGCCTGAGGATGCTTCTCCTTGTATGAGTACCTTGCTTTATGAAACAACATCCATACATAATAATACTTCCAGTATTTGTTGGGTGATTGTTTTTTATGTTCTTCCTTGTGACTGCTTTTCATAGTTCTGCTTTCTTGTACACTTAATGGACTCTTAGACAGTCGATCGACCCTGGTAACCTGAACAACTTCTGAAAATCATTAGATTTGAGAGGAAAATACATAAAGTAGGAAATAATTGAACCTTTTGTTACAGGATTGCTTGCACTTCTAAAAGATGATGAATGTCTCTTGAAATTAAAGAGCATTGCATCCTTACCTGTAGTATTACACAGATGAACATACCTACAAAATTACATCTAACGGTAGCAGTTCTTGTGTTAAAATATTATTTTTATAGTCAATGGCAGTTTCTTCAGTACTGTTTCAAGATTTAAAAAAAAAAAAATGAACGGTTTTACATCAAAATTTCTTGGGAATTGTGGTAGTATATCTTACTGTGTGTTCAGAGACAGACAGAAAAACATGAATTATCCAGTTTGACTCACAATTGTTCTTTAATAGTATGTGTTTGCAAGTTTTTTGAAAGGCAGTCCATCTTTTGAAAAAGCTTTTCATCTTGGCTTAAATTTTTATTTTCACAAACAAAAATAGTAACAATAATAATGAAGTACTAATTGATAGTTCAGAGCCTCAGGACAAAATCTAAGTAGTGGATAATCTACTAGATAAATACATATGAGCAGAAGACCAAGACTAATGTATATATGGAAGGAGTTAAATTACTTTGCAGAACACTAAGCCTCCACCAGCAAAGTCTGGACAGAAGAGTGCCCTGGATGTGTAAAGTGAGCAATGAGAGGTGATTCCTGTACTCATGGAGCTCTAATGAAATCAGCAGTTCAGGAGCCGAGCCGGTGTCAACAGATTAAATGGCAGAATCACATCCTAAGGAGTGATTGAGAAATTGTCTGAGACTAGTTATTGTACTAAAATATGTTGATGCTGTGTTCTTTGGCAGGATAGAAACTAATTAGGGAGTTACAAAGCACCATGAACATCATCTTTCCCAGTCCCACAGTAGAATTCTAATACTCATGCCGGTGGCAAAAAACCTGATTTCCTGTAGACAGATGGAGCTGGGAGTTGCTGAAACCCTCTAAGACCTCCAAAGAAAGTGCAACACAGCCTCTCCCTGCTCTTCCCTTGTTCTCTTTGCTTTCTGTTGTTTACTCTGCTAATTTGCCTGAAGCTGTTTGTTCTGGTTGGTTTGTATTTGCTTTAGAGGATGTTGCTTAACACAGATTGTATCTCGTGTTTGCTTTTTAAATTCAACCACCATGCTACTCGCAGAGTCAAAAGTTGTCTGCAGCCCGAAAATTCACCCCGGGGGAAAAAAATCCCTTTGATTATGCTGGAAATTATATGCAATAGCTTGTAGAGTTTAAAGTTGACAGGTGAGCTTTAATAAGGCTGAGTTTTTGTCTGTGCTCTCTTTAAGGAACTTTAACACACGGGTAAGGCAATTTATGGCAAACAGAGCATGGTATTTCCATTGCTGCAGGAGCTGAGGGGGCAAACTCTGCTCATTTGCCCAGGGATGGAGCTGCTCCTGGTTCACTTGTTCAGGGATGGAGCTGCTCCTGGCTCCCCTGAGTAAAGTCAAACCTAACAGGTGCTGTGGGGTGATGCTGAAAAGTCACCTCAGTTTCTTGTGCCAAGAGCTTTTAGGAGCACAAAATAATTTTAGGTGAACTTGCAGCCCCCTTGACTATCCGAAATATAAAGAAAATTCTTTAAATTTTCTAAGATAATAGAAAAAGCAGACAACGAGCCTTCCTTCTGTGTTATATGGATAAAACTTCAGGAAGTAGATCCTCTCCCTTCGCCGGCTTTGCTGGCACAGTGACGTATCACCCACTAAGAGCAGAAGAATGATCTCGAAAAGCAAAAGTATTCCTCAGTCTGAAGAACAGTATTTTAAAGAAGAGAGTTATCGCGCGAGACATACGCGGCGGGAAGGGCCTGAGGGATGAAATCCCGGCCTCCCGGCAGGTGGTGCTGCTCCCCCGCGCCGCCGGGAGCGGGCGGCAATCCCAGGGATGGAGCCGCGATGGGACGGAGGGATCGCGCCCCTCAGGAGCTGTCCTTCACTGCTGTTTGTGACACCGACCTGCTGAGGAATGCATAAAATCCCTCCCTTAATTCCACCTGTTGAAGCTGTCCTACTCTTCTCTCTCTTTTTAGTTTTATGTATTTATATTTTTTCCTTCCACCCTATGAAGTAAGCCTTTACCTGGCAGGTCGAGTTATTGCTTTCTCTTGCAAAGCCAGTTAAGCTCATGTGTGTCCTGTGAATCATCTCATTTTGTAGATGTGCCTGTATAAATCAAAGGAATACTACTTTATGTAAACGTAAGTAAAACAAACAAAAAACAAAAAAAACCAACTAATTTTGTTTTTCACGACAAAGTAAATGGTGAATGAGATATGAAACAGCTTCTGGCTCTTGAAAAATATGGGCAAACTTCATCATTGATAAATTTGAGCTTAGTGTTGGAGTAAACATGACTTAACATAGACTAGACGTAGACATGAAAGACCTGGTCAGCTGGGGTGGCTTGTAGAAGAAAGGGACTCACACAGCCAATCCTGGTAGATAAAATGTCATTGAAGCGAATTGTTGGGTATATGTTCTGTTCTGTATAAAGTTCTGTTCAAACTTTCATCTCCTGATAAACTCGTGTAGCTAAGCAGAATGAGAATTGTATTTGTTGCGTTAGGAAGAGTAATAACAGTAACAATTTAGATTTTGATGGTGATTTCTTTGGTTGTTTGTTTTTTTCTCTTCCTATTAAGAATTAGTAAATATATATTTTGGCATGAAAACACTACTTCTCTGATTTGCTTTGATTTAATACTACTTCTTTTTTTAGAAAGGGTTATAAAAACTCCCTTATCAATCTCTTGCATTGGATTTTTTTAAAGGGATACACATTAGTCAGATTTGTTATCTAATTTCACACCTCCAAAATGAACTGGGTGTACGTTATGGCAAGGACCGCAAATGGGAAAACAGATTGGCCCACATATCCACTAAAAATGAAAGGTAATGACAGATTAAATATCCTGAGATATTGTATGTAAGAGTGTGGTTATGAGGCCAGAAAACACAGATCAGAAACACAGCTAGAAAACTACTACTCCAAGGGGACTTTCTGTTCTACTTAAGACAATGTTTATTCATTTAACAAGGCATTTGAAAATATTTATAAGAAATAGAGAATCAGATATAAAAACTAGAAACATATTATCTTTTTAATGACAACCTAGAATGGGCACTGTTCCTCATTAAAAAATTAGGCTTCCCACAAAGGGTAGGTAATGCACAACATCGATTTTACCATCATTGTCTTTAAATGTTAATATTAAGTTCACTGCATGTGAGAAACTGCAAAGTTTCTGAAAACATAAATTTTATTCCCCAGCTCCCCTATCCCCTAGCCCCTAAAATCAATGTAGTGTGAAAAAAGAAAGATAGTAGTGCAGTTTTCCTCATTATTCTTTTCTTGCCTGTGCCTTTGTACATATTCAGTTAGAACTTCTCACAGAAGTTCCACCCAGAGTGAAACTGTGAAAGTAAATAATTTATATAATGGAATTTCAATCATAAAAAGCAATGGTCTATATTAAGTCTTTTTTTCAAAGACTTTTTCACTTTAAATCCCATGTCATCAAATCCCTCTTGAAAGGCAGAAAGGAGGCATTGAGTTCAGAGGAGTTTCAGTGAGAATTACATGGAAACCAGTTACTGCTTGAAATCACCTGAGAGGCAGATGCAAGGTTCTGCAGAATACCTGTGGTATTCTTATCATGCTCTGATATCGAAAAATACTCTGAAAAAAATAACATTGAGTGTATGAAATATGAATTTGGGGCTGTTGAATGTCGTGTGAGCTTCCTGCTACGATTTGATCAGCGTAAAGCAATGAAAGGGAAGGTTTGTAGAATATTCAAGGGATCTGATAAGGACTGCATTTTTGGATTTAAATCCTTGTTTCTAAAATTAATTTGTTTAGCATTCTCTATGGGCTCTTACATATGTGTTTTATAGAATATAGGTTGGTGTTTCAACGCTTTCAGTGTCCATCTTTTAGTCACAATGCATTTTTGCGTAGAATGGTATTTGGCAAACCAGTTTTGCACAGAACAAAATTTGATTGTATGATGAGGAAGCTGTTCCAAGTTCAATCCTATGTGTGATTTCAATAGGGTCTCCTAATTTTAGCGCCATCTCAAATTACCTTTTTCATTTTTCTCAGCAAACTTCTTTCAACCTGTAGTTTGAAGAGGGACCTTTGAAATACAAGATGAGAAGCTCATCTTGTGGAGTAGGAAGTCTATCAAAAAGTAGGAATGAATGTTGAATATATTTTTTTCACAAGGGCAGAAGACTACCTGGAAAAATACTGTTCAAAGACTGGTTATTTTATACATTTGTATTAATTCTGGGTAAGACACGTTATTTTATGAAATATTTTACTGAAAAAAACCCCAAAACTATTTTCCATCTACTTTTCTTTAAGGGGGGGGAAAAAAAGTAGGGAAAATTGCATATTTTTGTTAAGCAGAAGGAAGGGTTATCCCAGAACTTTGCATTTATCACCTGGTCATGTGCAAACCTTGTTTAGTGCAGGAATAAACAGAGTCACGTTAAATTTGTTGTGAGCTCGAGCCTCTGACAGTGCTCATTTTATCAACAAAGACAAATGAAGGAGCAGAAATTGTAGCATGGCCTCTACTATTTTATCATTGTCAACCTTAAATACAATCATTCACTGCTGATAGGTTTTTCTCCTTCCTTCTCCCACTAACACGAAGATGTCAGAATCCTTCTTGATATGGTCCAGAGCCCCAGCAGCAGTGATTAAAAAAGAAGGAATGAAATTAGGTTTTTTAATCTCTCTATTGATAAATATCCTATTTTCAGAGAAGGAGCTCTGAAATACCCTCTTTCTTGTTGTAAATATCATTTCATTAAAAAGAGGTGAAAGTAAATAGTACAGTGGTTTGACATTAAGTGTATTTAGAAAATTTAGATGATTAGAGACATCATACATTCTCTTGAAAGACAGTGAATACTGAAGAAGAGGGGAAACTCAGCTATCTGTGGATGTTTAGTTTCTGTAGAGAATTGCACATGAAAGACCATAAAGAAAGATGCACACAGTTAGAAAGTGCCCGGCCCTGACTCATTTTACTGATAACACGTTGCATTGGCAGATTGATCTAATGACTCCAAGGAATTACTTCAGGTGTGTAACAGCTCCTCAGCATAAAAGGTCATGATCTGACCCTGCACTCCGATGGTTAAATTCTTTCTTTTGAATCTTTCTTATGAAAGAACTTATTTGGCCTTTTTTTAAACCTGTCATTTACTGATGGGAAAACTGATTGACAATCTCGAGGACGTACACAGTTTGCCAGATCAGCCTATATCTCAATCCAAACTTGCATGATCCAAAGAAGTGTTAAAAATTGCTATTTAGTTGAATAGGGTGAGGTCACATTCAAGATGAGACAAATTAAATTAGACAAGGGGGATTTCAAAAATCCCTGTCTATCTTACCCTTGCAAAACAGGAGATGGCTGCTCATCAGACTGCTCATGTCTTGTATGAGATAAATAATATCCTGGGATATTGATGTAATCATCCTAGGATAATGATGTAATTAAACAAAATAACTTAAAACAGTGTAAAATGTGAGAACCTTGATGAGTTTTGAAAGAGTGCACACCTTGCAAAGGTAAGGAAAGTGCCAAACGATCATCCACTGGCAAAGACTACTTAAGCTAATGTGTCCCACAAATTCTGACTAAACAATACAGAAGCGTAATGCTGTACAACGTGATTAGTCATCTTTAAGAAAATTTGAAAGAAGTTTTCTTCACAAGCTGAAGAATGTGGTAGTAAAATAAGTATCCACCACTGACATTTTATTCATATTTTATTTAACTAAGTTTTAAAATGACCAACGCCTCTTTTAGGTCTTAATTTCTAGCCATTTTTATAAAGCTTGAACAGATGTCTCATGTGCCAGGCTCTAGAAATAAAATGAATAAGATGAAGCACAATTCTACAGATAGGAGCAGAGAGTCCTGCCAAGCTTTGCTGAACCAGTTTCAAGGAAGACAACAACTGAAGTTCCTGAAACTTCCCTTTAAACATTCACGGAGGTGAAGCAAATTAGCAGTGACATTCACCTCCCAGCCTAGAAGGCTCCTAAGGCTGCTCACCTCATAAATCCTTTTAAAGCCCCATTCAGAGAGTTTAAGTGGGATTTAAGTGATGCATAGGCCTGCCCAGGCCAAGAGCACCGGTGTGAATTTTGCTTTAATGATCTGCATGTCAATAGAGTTAGTCTGGTAAGGGAAGAGTAGAGAATCACTTAGAAGGCCCTTTGACACCGTAGCACTGTGTTATTTAACTGTGCTACTTTGCTGTGTATCCGTATTAAAATAAACAGATTTCCCCTCCACAGGATGTAACAGCTATATAAAAAGATTTAAAGGGTAATTATAACATCAGAAGGCTCTTCAGATTAGAGATTTCATTATTAACTCAGAGAACAAACAGACTTTGAGTGTGAATAAAATTTCCATTTTCAATAGCCTTAATGGTTTTTCATCATTTAAAAATTAATGTTCTGGCATACTTCTTGTGTTAGTGCAACCTCCTGTTAAACCTTCAGACCAGCAGCAGCCTAACTTCAGAAAGCTGGATCCTCAGCTTCTGAAATGACTTAATAACTGAATATAATATGCATATTTTACCAATTGACATCAGCCTGGGGGTTTCCATAGGTTCAATAGCAGAGGAGTAAAAAAAAGCATATACACATTTCAAGCAATGCTGTTTAAGAAGTAGGAGTAGAAACAGGAGGTACCTTAAGTCATAGAAACAATGAAATTTAACAGATGAATTTACTAGATCCCAAAACCCAGCCTGATGTTGTTTTAATAGTTGTTGAGATCTTTGTCTAATACTGTGCCAGTCATTATTAGAATTGGATGATATTCTTTTAATCTCTCTGTGTCAAGCCTTGTGGAATAATGGATGAAAGCCTGTGTGTCAAACTGAATATGGAATCAAAGGTATGGTTTCTTCTGAAAAGAATAATATAGTGTTTCAAGATGCAAGTCTAGGTTTTGTTGAAACGTGAGGGGACAGGACTGTGTTTTCTCATGTGGAATGGGCTGCTTAAAGTCAAGGGTTGTTTTTATTCCCCATTTTTATTAGTCCAGGAACTTCTCTAAAAATATACTTATTCTTTGGAATCATTATCCAGATGGAACTACCAGTAGGGTACATGAAACAGTTTAGATATCTGAAATATTTTGAAAATTAGGATGGATTATTTTTTGTGCTAACCTCAACCTGCAGCCATCTCTGCAGACTTATTTAAGTCATTAACATAAAAGTAGTGGAGATACAGTGCACGTTTTGAGCCATGTCACAGGAAATGGGAGATTTCCTCAAACCCTTTGTGTTTGATTATTCTGTCAGCCCCTGGATTGAAGGGTGGTTTGACTGACTTGTTCAGAGACACACACCAACAGCACATGAGACACCCCCTCCGGGGTCTCCACACTTCTACTTGAGTATGTTCCCCACTGCCAGCGACTGCTGACACCCTTGAGGGACTCGCACCAACAGTTTATGGAATAACACTCTTTATCAGCAAGGCTGTGACAGGTTAAGGTTTGAGGGTTGTTGGTGATAGTATCTGATTGCAAAAATGTATTCAAAGCAATATACACACAGGCTCTAATCGCTAAAAAAAATAGCTTGATGTAATCATTCAATGCGCACAGAGTGCAGTTCTTACCCAATAGGTGTCCCTATGAGGGAGAAGACGAGTTCAGCTTGTTGATTGATCCCATGAGTTACCATGAAGTCTATTCTAACTTCTCCCCATTCTTAGCTTACCTGTATACTATTTCTTTACTTTTAGGTGGAGTTTGAGTGACTCTAGTCATATACAATGCTCAGCGAGCTGTGTTTGTACCACTTGGAGGTGGTGTAACCTCCGGATGGAGGTGTGCATCAGTGCTACATCTGAGGAGAGGGATTTTGCCATAGTTGCTGGTCTTTTATCTCCCTTTGTTGGCAGCTGCTGTGTGGGTGATCAGCTAAAAGGTAGCACGGAGTTCCCTCCTCTGCAAGGATTTCAGCAGGGCCTGGTCACAGTGTCTCCACTTCGCTCCACTCTCCATTCCATCCCCCCTTAGCCTGTGTATGGGAAACTGGGCATACTGACCACAGTCCATCCACTGCATTTCCCCTTATAATTTTCATTCTGTTACAACTGTGTCTATCACTTTGCACTTTTCTTTAATTTTACTCTCAGTCTTTTTTCCCACAGTCTGTTTTATGTGTTTGTTCATGATAAAGGCAAAAGTGCATATATTTGAGGGGTGAAAGCTTTTCTCAATGAATGGGTATCAATATAATTGTTAGGTACTATTCTCTTTTGGATTATTAAAATTCACTGCTTAGGGATAACTAATGCAGACACTCTTTGTCTCATCTTTGTATGGTAAAAAGCAGGAAGAGATTAGACTGTGTATGGAGTGGCCCATTCATTCATGATGTTATACCCAGTCAGGAAGGTTGTTGGGATACAAATTCGCAGAAGGTAAGTGGAGGAGGAAAGTAGTTGTCAGAATTACAGCACATTCACCTTTTGTCTGTTGGCAAACAGGGAACAACAAGTTACTGAACATGTAAAAAAGTTTGTAATGAGAGAGAAGACAAGAGTAGTTAGAGGTACATCAGCACTTGAGAATAGCCAGGCTGCTTTCCTTCCAAGGGAAAAATATGCAGTATCACAGCTTCATGTTAACGTGCATTACACATCATGTACAACATCACAATAAATACGTCCAACAGAGACTGATTTCAAAATATTACACATCAGCTGAAAAAAATTGCAAAACAAATTGGTTTTCTTTAAATGACTGTGGTGTTTAACAGAGCTTTCCTCTTCACAAATATGATTTATAAGATTTTTTTTTTTAGTATATATTAGCCTTGTTACCTGTAAAATTGATGTGTGTCCTATGGTGCTATAAATGGATAAAGGAGCAGGGTTTTGTAGCACAGATATTGCGAGGAGAAAACATGACAGAGAGATGAAGTGTCACAAAAATGCAATTTTGATTTAGAGAGATCAGTCTGACTTTATACTGCAGATGGGGAGCTAAAAAGAGTACTGGGATTGTGAGATGTTTCTGAACTACAAATTTACATGCATGCTTTATATCCCGTAAATTTAGAGGGATTTTGACATGCCAATGCTTGATAAGGAAGATAAATTTTCTTTGGATTGTTGGGAGGGGAAGAACATTTTATCAAAACCATAACTTTGAACAGTAAAAGTGGGAATGATGTTGTATTGTGTGTGGAATAAACAAAATCCATTTGTCTGTGAGCTTTCATAAATATTCTGCTCTTGCTCCTGTCTATCCATATTACATTGCCATTGATTCTGCTTACGTGATTTTTTTTCTTTTTTCCCAAGGCAAGGAGGATGCAATGTTCATGTCTATTGATCTCCTTGCTGGAGACTAAAAACCAGAGCATTCCAGAAAATTTTTTCATATGTAGCTCTGTCGAGTGCTGAGCATCCTTGCCACCCCTGAACACCTACAGAAGGTGTAGGGAAACTGAAACACCGCAACACATTTTAAACAAAAGCCACTAGAATTTAGGCTGAAACACCTAGAGAAAGCCTATACAATACTGCCCAACAAGCAGGTGAGAACAAGCAGAAACCTACACTTTGTCTGTTAAGAAAAGCTACCTGAAAGATCTGACATTTTCACCTTGTTTAGCCTTTGCAATGTAGGACACAGTGTTGATTTTGAGTGGCATGGGTTATAGGGGTTTGGGTAGGGGTTTTTTGGGGTAAAGCAGATTTTTGAAAAATAATGTATTTTCTTAAAGCTCTGACTCCAAGTGTACTTAAAAATAAAGTACATCAAGTGCATCAAATACTTACTCAAATTATTTTTAATATATTCTGGATAAGATACCAAACCAGTATTTCCCTAAGTTATTTTAGATGGGTAGTCTCTGATTTCTTAACACAAACAACAAATAAGTAAAAAAAAAAAGAAGTCCAAGTTTCATTGCTGAGTTTGAGCTCTAAGTTTGAGCTGTGCATAACACAGGATTCAAAGCTACAGGAAGAAACCTTGCTCAAAGCCCTTTTCCTGTTCTCTGAAACCCACCTCCTCTTGAGTGCAGGAACACAACCACTGTAACTTAGATCAAGAAAATTATCCCACAAAAAGATTCCTATGCAAATAATCTATTAATTTCCCTCATGTCCCATCAACAGTTTCATTCTAGATGAGATGATGAACACATTTTCCTCCAATCTGAGTGCAAGAAAACTGTGTATTATCATTTGAACGTGACAGAGGTTTTGTTAAATAGGGCTTCATGCAAAAGACAAAAAGCAGAAAAGAACTATATTCACAGTTGATGAGAATCTGGTTAAAAGTCAAGGGCAATATTGAACATTTCCTTGTTCTTTTTGTGTCCAAGTTCTGCAAATGTAATTAATTACAAATGCTATAATGTTATACCTTATGCGTTCCTTGTGCCTTCTGACTTTCAAGGAGTTTACCAGTGCTAGAGGGTTGAACAGCAAATAGAATTTGTTATCCAAAGAAAGTCAATATATGCAAGAGAGTATATTCATTGTGTGTCTTTTCTTCTGAAAGAAGATATTTAAGCACATAAAACCCCCAACAGTTAAATGAGAGCTATGGAACTGTGTCACATTCAGTTGTTGTCTGAGAAGAATAAAATATATAAAACATTAATTGCTTGCAGCTTCCTGGTTCTGCACGAACAAATGCTTCACAATAAGTTCTTTATTTGATTTTGGCTTCACACAGGACTTGGGTGGGCTCACAATTTTCCTTTTATTCCAAATACTGGAGTAGTTCTCTAACTGGTATAAATTTTCCTCAGTCCCTGGCTGTCAACAGATCTACGACTGTTGATAGCAGCTGACCTAGACAGTGCATTGTAGAAGCAAGGGAAATTTTACACCTCCTCACTCACTCTCAGTTACTAATTGCTGATTAATCTAGTTTTTATAATTCACCCATCATGATTTTTTTTTTTAAGTGCAAATATTCAGCAGGAACATTAAAAGAATTTTAAAGAAAAAAAAATTGAATGTAAGGGAACAAGGCACTTTTCTCTGCATTGAGATCCTATTTGGTTTGTTGGAGTATGCCTGTCTTCTTGGAGAGGATCTTCAGAGATTATTTTCATTAGGTCAGTGCAGAGGTTATCTTCACCTCCCAGTCATAAGAAGGAAGGAGAAAAGAGAAGGTGGGGGTAGAAGAGAAGGAAAAGGAGACTTGTGAGAAGAATTGTGAGAGGATGGTCATGAAACAGAGCTGAGGCATTAGTCAGGAAGAGAGATTTGGTGGTTTAGTGGGAAGAAGAGCTATATCAGGAGGCAGAAACAGAATTGCTCTGAGATGTACTAAATTGTTATAAAGAGGACTGGAAGTAAGGACAAGAGACTCCAGAAGGAGCAAAATCAGAAGGGTTCCTGGAAGATAGATACATAGATAGATAGATAGATAGATAGAAAGATAGACAGATAGATGAATGGATAGATAGATAGCAACAGTTTAAGGGGAGGGATTAAAACATGCTATTCAAAGAACAGAAATGTAAAAAAAAAAAAAAGAAAAAAAGAAAAATATTACCTTTATTTGAGCATTTATTCAATGGATGTTATTTGCAAGAACATTTGCAGATGGCATTTTACTTTCCAAATATATTCTTCCAGTTCCACTGAGGAACATTTGAATTTCATGTCCTTGACATTCTGGTTTCTGTGTTTATAGAGGAAGGAAAGTAACATTGTTTGCATTGGTAATATTTTTTGAACATTATGACAAAGAAAAGTTAACTTCACATTGAAACTTTTCAAAGTGAGATGGCTTAGCATATTCCTTCCCAATAGTTTTGGTTCCTAATAATTCCTATTCCATGGAATCATTTGCGCCTTCTTTATTTATTGTACTAGGAAATATTTCAGCTTTAAGGAGAGCAGCACTCTGTTGAACTGATTCTGGCTTTTACCTAATGATACAATAAGTTGTGTGATTGTTTGATGTGTACATATTGTGTTTCAGGTCTCAGTGGGAAGTTGCCAAGACTTTTATTGAGTAGTAATATTCTCCTCTTGCTGGTTTTGGATTTCTCCACAGATCAGCAGTTAACATTTTCTGGTACAATTAGATTGAAGTGCCAGAGATTTGTTTTTCCTTCATTCAATCTTTTTAATTAGGTCATTCCTTAAAAGGTTATCTTAATACAGTAAATGCACTACCTCCATGAGTGAAGCATGCTAAATGATACATGGATTTTTGCTGTTAGGGCTCTGTATGGCAGATTTCTTACATAAAATTTCCATCCTGGCAGAAATAATTATAAACCATATGTTGCAGAACAAACTACACTATTCTTCACAAGTGCTAGGCTTGCTTGTAAGCAGTAATAAAAGATTAGAGAAATATCTCACAGGTAGAAAAAGAAAATCCTTAATCTGTAGAACTCAGTGACCTCATTTCCAGCATCAGTAAACTGACTTGTTGCCTAGTTTTCGTGGATACTACTTCAATCTGTGAACCACTGTAATGAAGACCAAGAAAACTTTGATTGGAATATTTTTATATCCTAGTAATGGAGTTTGAGTTGTTTGAGTGGATGGTTGTGACTCAGTGGGGTTTGTCAAAAAAAAAAAAAAGTTACTGAAAGCTTGAAAACCTTTCTGGTTTAGCCCTAAGCTGCAATTTGTTATTAGTTTGATGGTTTGCAGATCCTCTTCAATCTTCAAGTTTTCTCTCTCTGACAATATAAAGATTAGCAAAATAAATGCTTAGCCTGCAATAAACAACACGGATTGTTCCTAGTTATATTTTATCAGCCTTTTTTGAAATGAGGCCTAGAAAAGCAACTTTAACCCATCAGGTAGTTCAGAGTACTTGATTGTTATAGAATAAAATCCTTGATTTACAGAATAAAATATATCTCTTAGCACCTTGTTTCTATTGAAATGTGAAGTTATTGTTTAAAAAAAAAATCCTAATGAAAGTTTTAACTTTTTAACTTTATCTGGTAATATACCTTTAAAAACACCATTGCATGGTCATCCAGTAGACCTAGCAGCAGCTTCAAAGAGATCAAAAATGTAGAGAATGAAAAGGTCAGATACAATAAACTACTAATGGATAAAAGTAGAAAAAGAAGATATAACCCTTGATGGTAAATCCACTAGTGCATAATAACACTTTCCTAATTTGAATATAAGTGTGTGGGAACCCATTGTGAAGACAGAGACAGAGACATGGAACTGTACAACAATTTTAAGAATAATTTAGACAACTCCCTTTAAAATTGTCATAATCCCCAGTTTATTGTAAGTTCCTCCCCTGTTACCCCTGTTACCAAACTCCTCCCTTTTCTCCTCCCCTATTCTCCAAGTTTGACCATATCCCCGCCTTCCCTTACCATATATGTTAAACCCCTCCTACTTTCCAGATCCTTCCCTAGCAGACTCTATAAAAGGGGCTGCTCTCCTATCAATAGAGTTCACTCCCACCTGGTCCTGGGTGCTGTGTGCCTGCGTGATCTTTGCTGTGCTGCACCACAGTTCCCCAGGCCTGGAGTGCGTGCCGCAGCCCTTCGGCTAGCCGAGGCATAGCACTGCTCTACCCCCGGAGTGGACCAACCCTCCTTTCCCGCGGGCTGCGTCATAAGTGATCAAGTTTTGAGTCTACTATCAAATTCTGGCAGATTTTGTTCTTTCATTTACTATAGTATTTCTAAAGCAATATAAATAGTATTTTATTCTTAGTTTTAAAGAGTTCATTTATGCACTATTTCCTTCAGGCCCCTGTGGAGCTTGGAGTCGCTGTGGCCATGAGCCCTTCACACTCTTATTTTCTTCCCTTACAGCACCTCACCGTTGCTGTGTCCTATACACCATGATGCCCCTGCCAGAAATCCCCTTGAAGTGGTTTTCCTCTAAGCAGCGGCTCCGTAATTGGAAGTCATCCCTTGGGATTGGGATTCTCCTAAAGGAGACTTCCTGTGACTGAGTGCCCTTCACACTCCCAGTCCCCCACCCTTGGGTGAGGGACTGTTTTTCTTCTGGACACTCTGGAATGATCCTTTAACCTTCTGGGTGAAGCAAACCCATCTTCTGGGTACCCTCAGGTAAGAGGCCTCCCATGTGTGTATGTGCACACACTTTGCAGCATCATTCTTGTCTGTGCAGGAACAATCTCCCTGACTGGCAACACTGAACAGCTACAACCTGTAAAATGTCATTGGAACATTGCCATGGTTAACCTGTTTTATTATTATTAATAATAATTGCTTGTTAGTTTTGGCCATTGGTTTTGGATGTGAATTACAGTTCGTCTGAGTTTTTTGTCTGCATGACGTTTTTGTGTACCTCCGTGATGGCATTGAGTGGTGGAACCAAAGAGCAGCCTGTGAAATACAATCACAGAGCAGCAAGGATCACAGCTGGAGTTACCTGTGTTTCTTCTGCATCTGTCCCTGAACTGCCAGGCCACAGTGCTCTCGAGGGAGGATTCATTCTTATATATCTTTCTGGTGTGCTTTTACACTTGTAGTCATATGCATGGAAACCTAGATGTTGGGTGAAAAGTTCAGCCTTCTACTAGGGGAATTTTAAGGGATATTAAAAGCTACTGAAATCTCTTATTTTAAACTTTGGTCTCATGCCTTGGATTTTTTTTTTTTTTTTGCATAGTGTTTGGTTTGCCTTTAATGCTCTGAATAACTTGCAGGCAGGCACATAGAAACAACGTGATTATTTACCCAGCAAAGTTTTAATTGGAGAGAAGTAGTGGTACAGTAAAGACTAAATATATGAAAAATGCATATTTTCCATTTCTATACTAGGTAAAAAGAACACTTTTGTTTGTTTAATAATGAATTTACTAGAGCAGCCTTAAATGTACTTCTTTTCTAAGCACTTCCAACTCTGAAGACTAGAAAAACTGTTGGCAGCCTTGACAAAGTGGAAACATGAGAAGTAGAAACTTTGCCTTCCCATTGTCCATCCAAGGTGACCAATTAAAGAATTCTATCCATGTATTTAACATACCAAATTCAGTCAAGCTATTTAATTAGTTGATGTTGCTATTAATTATGTAGCAAGCACTGATAGTGTATTAAATGCTATATAAAGATGTGAAGGAAAGACATGATTCCTTTCTAAAGAGTACATGTAGGCAGACCTAGAGGAAGATCCACCTCAACAAAAGTCTGGGAATTTCATTTGTTTTATTTCTGTAGTGGGTATTCTGGTGACACAGAATTTGCAAGAGTACATGGGATGATTGGTCATGTTGAAAGCTGGATATGTAACCTTACAAGGTTGGATGAGATGTGTTAGAGCTGATATATAAAGGTGTCTGAAGGGAAGAACAAAGCAAAGGAGAATTTGACGTTCTCTATTAGACAGAATCCATTAGAAATTCACAGCTTCTAGACTAAACTGTGACCTGTATTGCTTGTTTTTATGTGAAAATGTTTGCATAAGGGGGCTAGGAGGCTCTCCTTTCTGTCAGAGAGAACAGAAATATTTGCAGCTTCTAAGTGATTTTACTTGAGTGTATTACAGCATGAAAACTCCATTTTTTTCCTGTGATTTTCAGAGAACTACTTCATGGACACTTTCAGTTGCGGGTGTCACAAATCAGAGTTTAACATAGTGAGATTTCTTTAACTGGTCTTCCTTGAAATTTACTGTAAATGATGGTGTGTAAGTATATTTGCAGAGAAGAGGTTTCAACAACACATGTAGCCAAATTAAAACAAAAACAAAAGCAAAACAAAAAAAAGGACCAAAAACAAACAAGCAAAATTAAGTCTTTTGAATTTCACTAAAGAATCACCTGAATTTATAAGCACAGACTCTTAGTTCCAATAAACCATCCACCCACATTATGGGAATGATTATTATTCACACTGGCAGAAGTTCTGACCTTTGTAATACAAAAACATATATTCAAGTAAAATATCTGAAAAAATAGAATGCCATACATTAAAATATGTGTTTGTTTTTATTTTCTTTAGCTTGTGTCTTTGCAATAGAATATTTTATTTTTAATTATATTGATCTTTCTGTATTCTCTTCAGAAAGATGTGTCAGCATGTAAACAAAGTATACTTAGTAGTAGTATTTGAGGTTTGTGTTAAAAAAGATTCCAGTATGGGAAAAGTGAGAAATGACCACTAAATAAAATGGAACTTGAGAGAATGGTGGATTCAAAACAACAATTCAGACTTTGGTACACGGCAAATCTGTCTGCAATATTTTATTAACTTCTGTATTTGCTGCAGGGACAGCAGATCAGTAGTTAAAAGAACTACAGGATATACAGATTAAAAGTAACGTTCTGAAACAGTGATGAAGAACCAAGGGCCTGAAACACTGCTTGTTTTTAACTGGTCTGTTTAAATCAGTGAGCACATGAACCCAAGTCAAGGAATACATTGTGTTAATTTAGTTCTGAGCTGTACTGTTGGTGATTTGCCTTTATAGCACCACGACGTATGGTCTCAGTGAGGTTTGATGCATGATGGAGGGTACTACAGGCTTTATGACTGTTACCAGGTGAACAACTAACATAGCCTTTATTTATTGGAATTATGTCTGTGATTCTTACTTCTAAGCATAAAGCTGGGATCTGGACAAAAGAGCTTTCAATGGATTTAAAAAGGTGATTATACTGCAGAGAATATGGGAGATTTCCTGAAAATCCTAGAAGTCATTTGAGACTTTCTAGTTCATAAAGGAAAATTGGTGAGATACTGCCACAGGGAAAGAAGTTGGAGAAGCAGATTAGCTCTTTTTACTACTATTTTCATTTCTCAGTAGTGAAGTCTAGAAATTAAATCTCTCTTTGGTGATGACAAGCCAAGATATGTCTTCTCAAAGATGCTAAGTTGTCCTCTTCTCGCAGGGGTTACTGTGTGAAAGTCATCAGCCTCATTTTATAAGCTCAGTCACCTGAGGATGTAGGACCACTGATTTCTGTACACACAGGAGGGGCAGAGGGGTCAGCGACATTTTCCTTGAATAAGCTTTTGAGCATCTGATTGTAAACATAAAGGATGGATCAGCACTCCTCCAGTTGGACTAACAAGGAGCAGGGTTACACCAAACAAAAACCCCCTTGATAATATAAGTAAGGTGAGATGCACAGGGACCATTAAAAATTAATTAGAAACCTTCATTTAAGAAATACTGTTCCATGCCATGCTTGAGGCAGCCACCTCAGGTCTGTTACTAGTCCTCTGGGACTGAACACGCTGGGCAGGACTGCATTGTGAGCAGCTGCCTCTGGGTCCAGGGCACAGTAAGTGAATAACCCAGCTAAAGCACCTAGGAATGATTGAATCACAGGCAAAATATAAGAACAAAGCTCAAAATAGTCTTTATCAAATTCCTCATAACTCCCCGCCCTCATGGTGAGCAGGGTGATGCTAGGCTAATAGTTCGACTTGAGGATCTTAGAGATCTTTTCCAACACTTCCCCAAGTGTTTAAAATGAGGTTACAATAAGCAAACAAACTAATTTTCTTGGTCCTTGGCTCTCCAGTAAACCATCATCTGTCCTACTTTGCCTTCTGATCCAGAAAGGTTACTTAGAGAATCAAATATTGTGTAATTCTGTCCTAGGAATTTCCAGGGAGACATATCAAATTGCCTCAGGAATAGGACCTGGTTCCTAGACCATCCCTTTAGCCAGTGGTTACAACCCCTTCTAAATTGTAAATGAAGGGTGTGCTCTGTGGAAATACAACAAGCAACTGTAAATCTGAAATTAAAGCCTAATAACGCATGTACAGAAGGAGAATTAATTGAAGCTATACTGGTATCTCATAATTTTGACTCCTTAACTGTAACATGCAGTTTTGCTGGTCCCATTGTGTTAGATTACTTGAATAAGTATCTTTATCTTCTTTTATACATTTTTTTTGTGAATGTTTAGATACGTTTCTCTATGTCTGGCAAATGCTTAGAGAATTAAAGCAAATCTCATTATTGTACATTTTTTTGCCATACATCGCAGCAGAGTGATGTTACAACAGAATACTGTGTAAAAAAATACTAAAAGAATTACATCTAAAACACAAAATATCTTTTGAAAAATTTTGCAACTTCATTTTGTATCCGATTTAAGACCTGTACCTTCTTTTCCTAACACAGAAAGCTCTTCTCTGTGGAGAAAAGAAAAGGAAGACCAAATCAAACACTTGAATCTTTTTACTCTGAACAGCATGCTGTACTTCATTCAGAAGGATCCACTTGAAATTCAGAATAGCACTTCATACTTAATCACCTTCCACAGTGCACAGGGTGTGCTAACATTTGTGCTTATGTAAGGAGCAGTTATATAGATGGGAATTAAGAAGTATTTGACGTTTATTAATACAAACTAATACCCATGTGAGTCACACGAGCCTACAGCCAAATAAAAAGCTTCTAGCGTTTTAAGGTTATGTTCTGCCTACAGGGACACCAAATTTCTACTAATGAATTAGTGTTTCTGAAGGCAGAACGTGGTTCCATATTTCAGAGAACTTCTGCTGATTGGCAACATACCAAAATGCGGACATACTGAACTGTGTGCAGCCAGACTGATGTATTTAGGACAGTCTTAATAGACACAAGTGAGAGGAAAATTAGTGTGTAAACACAATGAAGACACAGAGCCATTGCTTAATTTTACCGATTTAGTCTTCATATCGGATCAAAAAGGATCAAATAACCGAAAGGGTCAAAGTCCATCTTCAAAGGGAAGTCCTAATGGATACTATGAATTCCCTGGATGAAAATTAATTTGGACCAGCTTTGTGAAGTATTGCCTGAGCATATTAAAGGTCAGGCTCTGGCATTTTTGTTTGGTACATTTTAAAAAAAAAAAAAAACCAACTGTTAAATTCATAACAATTATCCATATATTTTGGGCATTAATATTACATTCTATAAAAAGGAACATTTTAATAGATTTCTTTGCTAAGGAAGAATCAATTTATGTGCAATACTTTATAGCATTTAATCCAATCTAGATGAGAACTCCAAGTGATGAAATAATAGATAATTCTGCCTCTTCAAATATGTGGACATTGTCCAAAATGTCTAGCAGGACTTATGTTAAGTTCCTTTCAATGTCTAGTTTCAGTAATTCAACAAATGAATTGCATTTTCTCATGTGCTTACTTAAAGGTGGGAGGAAAGTATCCCTTTTATACTGTGTCTTCTTGAAAGGCAAATATTATCTTGGTCTTCTTACAGAAATCCTATCTATAGTCTTTGAGATTATTGTTAACTCATTACAGATAAGAATATTGTTAATATAGTAAAATCTCCATTTTATACCTTTAATAGAAAATGTAAATGTTCATTCCTTATCGAAAGTGTCATTCATAACATTTATATTTCACTTCTATGCCGAATATTTCTATTCTTCTGAAAGATTTAATAAATGCAGTAATAATTTTCAGTCTTGGTGCAATCTTTCTAAGCATAAAGAAAAAAAGACATTTAGCTAAATTTTTTCATACATCTGTACATCTCCTTCTCCCTCTGTGTTCATGTTGCAGGTCCTGGGCGGACTCAAGGTGGTAAGCCCTTGAGAGAACCGTAATGTGATTATCTTGCAGAGGGGTGGTAGGATAAATAAGATTATCCATAACAAGCTTAGCAGCCGATGAATTCAAGCTGTGCTGATACACAAAGTCCTGACACAATTGTAAGGTAATAACAGAAAAAGTACATGTTTGCGAAGGAGAGAATACTGCTTGAACTGTGAAACCTTCCATGATTAATGCAAATTCACCTGCAGCCTTTTACATAGAAGCTTTACTACATTTTCTACACTTCTTTCATAGGCTATTCCAGGGTGAGCTTTAAGCCTCCTTATGCATATAAAAATTGGTATTATTTAAAGTGTGATCATTTTTAGCTAGATATATTTCTTTTTTTTGACTTGAAGAGTGTTGCAACATTTGTTTGAGTTTGGAGTTACTCCTGATCTGTCCTGATCATTCATTTGGGAATGAATGAGTTTGATAAATTCTATTTATATAACCATGTAGGGCATAAAACCAGACCAGAGTATGTGCGCTGCCCCCCTAGACCGTGAAGACACCTACCAAATGTTATTCACTCTTGTGTTACATCAGGGATAGATGAAATGCTGTTTAATTTGTTTGCATTTTTTAGGCAACATCCATTTTGACTGTTTCTTGCATAATCTGTCTTTGACTCCCAACAGTTCACACACCTATTGATCTTCTTTTCTCTTAATTACTCCAATTCCACAGAAATGAATGGAAAAATTATTCTTGTAAACAGTAATCTAATCTGCAGTACTTAATTTAGCCTTTTGGATAAAAGGGAACACATGTAACTTTACTCTCTTATATACCAAGAAGTTTTATTATGATTAGTTTTCTAATAGTGTTGATGTGAAAAAATCCCAGCATATACATAAATTAAAAGGTTTCTTAAGTACAAAAATAGAGTGTACAATTTCAAAAACAAACAAAAAAAGTGGCGAATTACAGGTTGTATCTCCAAGAGCTTCTTCCTATTAAAAATAGCAGAAAAAATGTCTACACTTTACAGGTAGCTCATCACAGGTTAAGATTGCAGCTAGAATTTTGCCATTGATGACGTATAATTTAAATAGGAATCATTTTGAATTCAGGCATCTGGAAGCCAGAACTCTTAAGCAGCCTCAATAAAAAGGTGCAACAATCATCTTACTACAGTAGTAAAAACAAGGAGGTTTTTTATAGATTAGATTTTTTTTTCTGTAGTGTATGCATTTATTAGCAAGTGTCTAATCTGCATATATTAAAAAGTACTGATCCTACAGAGCTGTACCTTTCTGTATAACTATGGAATTGAATTCATAATGTTATGTTTCTTTCTTAAACAAAGCTAGATGGTTTAGTTTTGGGGTTTTGTAGGTATGTTTTGGTTGGGTTTTTTTCTCAATAAAGAACAACATATGAATTCCTCTAGCAATCAACAGACACAGGGCAAACCTCTGCTTTTTTCTGACCATTTGAAACTCTCTCTTCCAATCACATGAGAAATTGACTTTTATTAACAATAGTTTTTTAATGCAAAATTATTGCAGAAGAGAAGGAAGTGTAGAGGAATGTTCCTTTTTTACTATATAGCTGTGTGAAGCAGAAACTGGTACAATTCTTTTTGTTTCCAAATTGGTAACTAAATGTAAAAGCCTTTAGTCAGCTCACGGAAGAAAAAAATACATAATGTATTTGCACATGTATACATTCTTTTTTGTTGTTTAAAAAGGTACAATGGAAGCTGCACACTGCAGTGATATCTCTGCAGTTAATTTTAGAGGGAGGTCGGAGCCAGACTCCCCCTGTTCAAAGAAACCAGCAAGTCGCTGTTAGTACACCACTACAGAGGCTTTGGACATGCCTGTTCATTAGTGTCTGCTGAGAAATATGTGGCCATACAGACAATCAGCATCCATGGTGAGGTTACATAGCTGCCACCTGGTACTCTAATGAGATGGAAGGCAATTAAAAATAATTACCACTGCAAACTCATTAAAATTCTGTGGGTTTGTTCCACTCTCACCCCTCATAATTGCTGCAGAACATTTTAGTTTATCTCAAAAGTTACAGCGAAACTCAGCGATACTTTACATCAGGAATTGAGAGGGAGTATGAATCTCAAAGGTTCATTTTAAGGCAGGTATTTAATAGCTACAAAACACTATGGTATGACATTCAGGAAGTCAGCATTTCAGTATTATTGGAGTGTCAGAAGTTCCACCAAAGACCTTCCTGTGTGTTGTTCTGAGGTTAAAAATTTTGGACTTGTATGCACACACACACTGACACACGCATGTTTTTGGCCTGAGACATTTGGAAAGTAAAACTATCAGGAAGTTTTCAAGTTTTCAAGGCAACATCTCAGATAATACAGTGCAAATGTTAAAAAAAAAAAAAAGAAACGATGTATGAGTAGCCATGAAATGGTTTGTGCAGTTATTCACTAGAGGTGTCATAAAAGAATTCACAGAGCTCTGTGGCACCTGTAGGAGGCCTCTGATTTCAGTGACAATGTTCTTTCCAGGCAGGACCCTGCTTCTAAGCAGCTAAGCAGTAAGTGAAGCCACTTACAGGGCAGGAGCTCTTGGAGATCAGTGCACCTCCTTTAGGGGATTGGTTTGAGGCCCTCGTGCAAATAATGCACTGGAAAATTCATGAGGCTGTAAGTGATAGGACTCTTTAACAGGGCCATTCACCCTAAAACATAAAGCCACTACAGAGTTCCACTTTTGGCAGCCATGGTCAGTGTCGTAGCCTGTGTTAAGTTAAATTTTTGGTCTAAGAAAGATATCCAAGCCTAGAGTAATGACATTGGGTGTCATTAAGAAGATCTCAGAAACATGGAAATTAATTATTTGTTTTATCTGTGTTCTTGTTCTAAAAATTGTGGCTAGACAGGAAATAGAGTACAGTATATTTTATATACTTTATATACTTTATATATGTATATATTCATATATATATATATACCATAGCCTGCATATAGCCTGAGATAGTAGTGAGAATCTATGTTACAGGTACAAAGTTTGCAATGCTTGCACAGATGTAATTTTGAAAATGAGCCATTTATGAAGATTTAAAAAAAAACCCAACCAATTCCTCCCCACAGTTAATAATGAAATTGCCTATAACAACTAGAACATCTCAGTGCTTTAGAATAATCTGTAGTTTTGTGGCAACTTCTGGGAGGTGTCTCACTCCTGAGTTACCCCTTTCCAGAGAGGTCTTTTCTGTCAAGTGTCTGGTATGATAGGAAATATTTGTTCAAGGCAGGCAAAGAACCAAATCAGAGACAGTAGAGGTGAGTTTTGTCATATATTGAAGAAGAAGAAGGCCTCAGGTTGGATTTCACTGTGGTCTAAACATACATCCCCTTACACAAGATGCTGAACTTCTGGCCTTTGGTTTTCCAAAGATAAAATACAAATGAAGTAATAACCAAATGGAATGTGACATAAACTGAGAAAGCTGCAGGTACGACTCACATAATTCATCCTCCATTCTGGTAGAGTTACACTACTGTAAAGCTACTTTGGTGTGATCATTTATGACTGGGATGGGTATGAGATTCTGTATAAGAAATGCCAGTTTTTTACTGAAATTCAATTTAACTACATATTTTCATTTCACATTATCTGAGAAATGCTATACTGCTGTGTGAAGAAATGCCATATCTTAAACCGGAATTGTAATAGTCTAATATTCACTGACAGAAATGTTCATATTTTAACTCCTCATTTTCTTATTCTTAATTTTCCTTCACATCTGCTTTTTCTCATAAAAGAAATAAAGGCTTACAAAAGAAATAACATGCTAGGGGATTGACCATTCTTTGTAAAACCTCTAATCTAATTTTCTGCCTATTTCAGACTCAATTGTTAATGATGACACTATTATTTTTGCTTTTGTTTTTTTTTTGGTAACTGTGTATTAGCAGAGACAAGTCATGGTACTGCATGCTGTCACTTGTCATTATGGGGGACAATAGTTACATACTGTAACAACTGTGTGTTTTGTCGTAGGTTTATAAGCATCAGCTATATAATCATATGCTGTGTTGTGGCAGCCAGGGAGACAATGCAACACATCATCGGGAGAACTAAAACGCTCTTCAGCAATATGTGCAAATTCAAACAGTGAAATACTGCTTTCTGTGGGCCTTTTGTGTTTATATTCAAAATGTTGTGGCGCAGTAACAATAGTTGAACACAATTTGAGGTCTAATGAATTAGATTTTTCCTTGGCTCCGTTGAAAATACATTCAGCAGTTTCAGCAATGGCAAGCCCATCTCATTAAATTAAGTGCCTCAGCCACCAGTGCCAGCAACACTTCATAAGGCTTATGTACTAAAGTTTTGGGATATTGCTAATCTGGCACATGTCCCAAAGAGATGATCATCTGCATTTTAGAGAACAACTATTAGATGCAATAAATATTTGAGAGTCACCAAGGATAGACAGCAGGTTTCTGCTTTAAGGTGAGTGAGGATGAAAAATGTGAAGAGTTTTCATATATCTATCCAAGAGAACTGTTCAGTTAATAGAGGGCCACATTTCATTGCTTTTATTCATCTCAATATACAGTCACATTGGCTTAAGCAGTATTTATCTTACAGCAAAGTGCTCTTTTCTGTTACTATAAAGGAAGGGATCCATCTTTATATTATCTTCAGTATAAATATATTTGGAGATGCAGATCCAAACCTCTTTCACAAGTATTCCCATGGTTTTCAATCAGATGAACTGTTAAGGCAGGATATTTATCTACTGCAGGTTCCCAGGGACTGGCAAGGCCTGCCGGGCTGCTTCTGTTAGAAGTGGCCAGGGCTGCCCTGTGCTATACACAGACGTTTCCAGCCAGCCCTCAGCCTTGGGAAAGCCTCTGTAAGGAAGGGTGAAATGCTGCCTGGTAATGAGGCGAAAGTGTGAGAAACAGCCCAGCAAGCCCTGAAGCAAGAAGAGGAGGAGGAGTTGATCCAGGTGCCAGAGCAGGGATTCCCTGGCAGCTCCTGGAACAGACCCCAGTGGAGCAGCTATCCATACAGCAGGCCATGGAGGAACCCCTGCCAGGGCAGGTGCACTGAGAGAAGCTGCAGCCTGTGGAGGACCTCATGCAAGAGCAGGCTCCTGGTAGAAAGTGCATCCCATAGAGAGGAGCCCACACAGGAACAATTTTTCCTGAAGTTCCTGAAGGACTGGGCCCTACCAGAAAAAGTTCCATACTGGAGCAGTTTTTGAAGAACTAAAACCTGTGGGAAGGATTCATGTTGGAGAAGTTCATGGAAGACTGTCTCCCATGGGAGGGAGTGGCAGACACAAAGCGTTATGAACTGACCTCAAACCCCATTCCTCACACCTCTGTACCTCTCAGGTGGAGGAGGTAGAAGACTCATACGTGAAGTTGAGGCTGGGAAGAAGGAGGGGTGGGGAGAAGTTTTTTGTGGTTTGTTTTTGGTTTTTTTATTTCTCACTATCATACTCTGTTATATTCTGTTAAATATTGTCAATTAATTAATTTCCCCAAGAGGAGTCTGCTTTGCCTGTGATGGTAATTGGCAAGTGATCTCCCCATCCTTATCTCAATCCATAAGCTTTTCCACAGTATTTTCTCCCTGTCTTGCTTGGGAGAAGGTGAGAGAGCCTCTGGCATCCAGCTAAGGTCAACTCACCACAACTGAGAAACATCAAGATCTGATTACAATAAATGACACTTCTGCAGAAACTCAATCCTGTGGTTGATTGAAAAACTGAGATCTGGTGAGTACAAAGTGCCTGAAATCTGAGTAAGCTTAGACGAAATTGAGGATTGCTACTAAAAGTTGCAAACAGGATGTCACGGAAAAGAAGCTTCCAAAATGAATTGTGAGGTTAAACTTTCCTTCTTGCTTTTAAGGGGAAAACTAAGGAAATGCTGCAAATTCCCTGACTATTTCCTCAATTTGGAGAGTGTTAACTGTGCGAGCTTTGCATGTCTGCTGCCCTAGGCAGGTTTTAATTGTAAAGGAAAGCTGTTATTCAGTTATGAGGGTGTAAGGGCAGCAGGTACAAGCATACCACATCTCTGAACAAAGGATTAAGTGACTGCAGATTTTAATGGCTGAAATTCCTCAAATTTCCATATGTGTCATGACTGTCTTTAGAATGCAAGCTTTACGTGATTAACAGTGTGATTGTCTGCGTTTTGGGTTTGCAAAAGACTTTTTCACATATCAGGAGAAATTTGCAGTTAATTCAGCAAGAGATATGCAGGCATCCTCAGGGTTTCTAATTCTTTCTCTCCAGTGTGGAGAAGGAGCCTGTCCCACACACCTGCACAGCCAGGGACAGCAAAGCCATGCCTGGTTCGGTCGGAGGTGGCTCCTGAATGCTGCCAGAGCTGCCTGCTGATGCCCCAGGCTGTGCCGTGTTGCAGGCCAGGGTGAAGTGCTGCCAGGGCTCTGTGGGCCAGTGCTGGCTCTGCTCTATGTCTGCTATGGGTGTTTTGTTTCTCTGTGTGGACTTTATTTGCCAGTTCTTCCACCCCGTCGCTTCCTCTAGCTGATCTGGCAGCACTTATTTCCCTGTGAACCCTCACCAACCTTGCACAGTTGGTTCCAGAAGCTGCAAGGGTCTCTGCCAGCTGCCTGGTGCACCAGAGGAGGTTCAGACTGGACTTTAGGAAGCATTTCTTTACCAAGAGGGTGGCCAAACACTGGAACTTTCTCAAGAGGTGGTTGATGCCCCAAAACTGTTGATTTAAGAGGCATTTGTACAATGCATTTAATAACATACTTTAAGTTTTGGTCATCCCTGAGTTTATCAGTTAGACTACATGATCATTGCAGGTCTCCTACAGCCAAACTGTCCTGTCCTGTCTTGTCTTATCCTATCCTACCCCACATAAAAAGTATGGCAGATTTTGACAAGTCTACATAAAATCTCCTGGTTGCAAATATCTCCTAAAAAAATAATTTTATTGTTAGCAAATTGCTGATACAGCTTTCAGTTATACTCCTAGATATTTAAATCATAAAATGAAGGCTGTTGTCATCTCAAATACACCAAGGTCAAGCATTGTCTAATAGCTTTAATGATCTCTAGGAGGATATTGTATTAAGATATGCTGTAAGGTGTCAGACTACTTTTGTGAAGTCAGAAAGTGGACATGAAATTTGTACCCTCTGTAATGACAATATAACCAAACTCTCAGAAAACATATCATTAAGACTTTTGGACAATGATCCAAAATTGACTTTGAACATCTAAATAACGCAACTTCATCTTTTCAAAGATAAATTGAGACCGACTTTTCTGTGCCTCCCTTTATTCATTAATTGAATGGTCTTGTATTTGATGTCAGGGTTCCAGCTTAGCTTCTGCATTCACTTTCCACAAGATGATGCTGAATTTTTATTTTTTTATTAATTTTATTGCTTAATGTGAGAATTTGCAACATTAAAACTTCTTTGCCTGAGACCTCAAGGAACCACATTGCTGCAGGGTGACAAGTAACCATGTGCTGGCAAATCCACAATAAATATCTATTTGAATGCTCTTAGCCTGTGGCAAATGCAGTGTAATTTAAGTTAGCATGAAAGAAAGCTAAGCATACTCAATTTATTTTGCATTTGCCATGGGCTAAAAGAATTCACGGTGGACAGTTGCTGTAGATCAGCTGCTGTGTTTATGAAAGCAATTTTTTTGTCAGTAACACTGGTGTGAAATCAGGGAACAATCAGAATAGAAATCTGTAATTCTGGTATTATCAAATACAAGTATTCAGGTAGTCTATGAAGTCATCATTCCCTCAGTGTGAAATACAAGAACAAATAAATTAATCAAATATAAGAAAAAGAGCTTTAGATAAATATTTGTGATGGGTATTATTAGTTTTTTAACTAGAGCCAGAATTTTTTCACAGAGTAGTAGTTCTTACATTGCCAAGCAAACATAAGAAAAACAAAACAAAAAGCAGAGACATCACTTTTGATGTTTTAAGTAAAATTACAGATTTATAAATATGATGAATGGAATTGTATAAACTACCTACTTTTTTCTTCCTGGAAATAATGGAAATGTGCCAGTAATATCACTGTGAGCAAAGGGGTGTGCTGTTCAGTGTCTGTTTGTTGGCTTCTCTCAGTTTTGGTCAGCACTGCATAGAAATTAATTTTAAATCTGCTAGAGAACTTGTAGCATCCTGACGTGTAAAAATTGGGCAGTTGTCACTTTTCTTGCTGTCATGCAAACACATTTTTAATGAAGAAAATAGGTAGAATATTATACAGAAAAATTCTACAATGCTCATGGGGCTGGAGCACTTCTCCTTTGAAGACAGGCTGACAAAGTTGAGGCTTTTCAGCCTGGAGAGGAGAAGGCTCCAGGAAGACCTTATAGCACCTTTCAATACCTAAAGGATGCCTACAAGGAAGTTGGAGAGGGATTTTTTTCCAAGGGTATGTAGTGATAAGACAAGGAAAAATGGTTTTAATTTGAAAGAAGGAAGATTAGGGTTAGTTATTAGGAAGAAATTCTTTATTCTGGAAGTGGTGAGGCACTGGAACAGGTTGACCAGAGAAGCTGTGGATGCCCCAACCCCT
The DNA here is from genome assembly GCA_013396775.1 of Cephalopterus ornatus. Lineage (NCBI taxonomy): Eukaryota > Metazoa > Chordata > Aves > Passeriformes > Cotingidae > Cephalopterus > Cephalopterus ornatus. The sequence continues at coordinate 240,008 of VZRE01000459.1, forward strand.
GGAAGTGTTCAAGGCTGGGTTGGGTGGAGCTCTGAGCAACCTGGTCTAGTGGAAGGTGCCCATGGTGGGGGATTTGACATAGAGGATCTTTAAGATCCCTTCCAACCCAAACCATTCTGTGGTTATGATAATAAAAGAAATTTTGACAAAAAACCATTTTGGCTGAACACACTTTTTCTCTGTGTGCTGATAGTTTTTCATCTCCTTTCTCTATTGTACTCACAGTGCAACTTTATAATACTTAAACCTGTATCAAACTTTCAAATTAACTGGTAATCTTCATCTATCAGAGCAGGCACAGGCAACCCTTAGGTGTTGGTCTCTGCTGCATACATATTGTGTATGGAACACCAGGAATTAAAGCAGGTTTTACATACTATGACCAAGAAGCTGATAAGGTTTGAGAGAGACAGAGAGATTAAGAGCGTTAAGAGGCACCCCCCACCTTCTGTAAAGCTGAGAGGCAACTTACTGCTAGGGCACCACCACACACTAACCTGTGTAAATTATGTTTGGATCAAAGATATTTCAACTTCAACCAGCTCAGAGAGCGGACAAGGGTAGTTCAACCGTCTGCATCTAGGATTTGGATCTACAGCATACTTCTAATCTCTCTGCCTTTCAGTCTCCTAGTCCCTGTAAAGACAGAATTGCTTTCATTAAAAAATCCTGAATATTTGCTCTGAAAGAGTACAGTGTTCACTGAAAAAAAGATGATCCTATCCAGGAATGAGAAGGGAACTTCTAGGCTGTAGAGAAACAGTCATTTTTCTGTCTTTTCCTGCAGTTATTCATCATTCAGTGTGTGACAGCTTCAGCAGGACACAGACAGTGCCCTCAAACGGCAACATCCATAAATGGATGTTTACCTTACTTCCCTGGCTACAAAGCTTGTCCTCAAGCAAGGAGAAATGATGGCTGAGATACCTTCCCTTCCGAAGTGAGTAAATAAGCTATCTGTCATTTGAACGGCAGGACTGGCTGGGAACATAATACAACAGCAGGGCTGGGGTGCTGGGAATGGAAGGAAATTGCCTTGCTACAATTAAATTACAAGTCCTCAGAGTAGGGAAAAATGAAGTAAACTTGCCCATTTCAAATCTTCTATTGGAAACTGGGAGGCTCATTTCACCTGCTACAGGTTGTATTTTGCAAAGTCCTCCTTATTTGCCTAGATCTTTTAAAAAAGTCTTTGAAGGACTCTTGATCCAAGTTTACACATATGATTTGAAATTAAGTTTGAGGAAAGTCTAACTACTAGTTAATCAAGATAATGTCATGGCTGGAAAGAGGGAGATCTAAGTATTTTGTGTACTCCACATATATTTCTTCAGGTACAGTTTGGTAAAAGGCACTTTCAAAGCTAAGATACTGAAAAAGGTGAGGTTGATTTTGTGTGTTTTTTTCTGACGTACCTGAATAGGACAAATAGGTTAAATGCAACAATCTAATATGACTGATGCTGCCCTAGAAATAAGAACTGGAAATTTTGGAGTAAATAAGATATTATGTAGTTACCAAATATTACCTTTGAACTGTGCTGCAGAGAAGCCTCGATTCTATGCAAAAAAATAAAATCACAAAGCTGAGAGTAAACCTACACGATTGATAAGTGTCAGAGATGTAGTGGGAGGTGAAAAGAGAAGTGCCATTATAAATTTATACTAAATAAATTGTTAACCATAGCCAAGTCTTCTTTGCTTTGCAAGGATGAGAGAGAAAAGACAGATGGACCAGAAACAATTGATTTGAACACAAAAAAATAAAGCCAGTCATCATAAGCTCTTCTCTTCACGAGTCAGAGACAATAGGTTGGCAGAGTTTGGATTGTGCTTAACGTTTCTGCAAGTGCCACTGTACCATTTACTTAAAATTGGGGTGGGGATGTTTTGGTTTGTTGTTGGGGTTTGTTGTTGTTGTTTGTTTCTTTGATTTGTTGGGGTTTTTTAGGGTTTTTTTGGGGGGGGAAGGGTGGGAGTGTAGGCATACACGGTTTCATCTTTTTTCCTATTCCATCACATTCTTAATTTTCATCATATTATTTTTATACATATCACTTTCTGGAACAACCATGGACCTAAAAGGAAAGTTCAATCACATATGTATGTTTTCATATACTCCTTAAGTTATCTCAGCAATGACCAATTAATTTTTTGCTTCTTCTGTGCACAGCACGTCATCAGACCTCTCATACTCATTAGCATAACTTTTTCCAGTCACCCATATGCAAGTGAAAGTGGAATTTTAAATTTCTGTGTTAATATTATCTTTATCCAGTTCATACTTAGAGAGTAGTTGGGGAGAGGAGGAGAAGAGGAAAGGGCAGCCTTTTCCGTAGGGAAGGATCCCTGCAGAAGCTTCTCTTATTGCTGTTTCCATTCAGGCAGACATGATGAAGAGCTCGGGTTACTTTTTATTTCTAAACTTCGTTCTGAACTTTGTCCCTACCAAAAAAGACAAGAATATCTCTATTTTATGTTGCAATTCAACAGACAAGTTAATTATCTCATTACTTTTAATCATTTTTATGGGGTTTTTTTGCTGACAGAAGAACCAAGGGCAATATTTCATTGTGTTAAGCAGGCATCGTACAAATAAAGATTGCAAATATTATCACTTGAATAGCAGATAAGGCAACTGCAAAAATAAGGAATACATGCAAAGTAGCTGGGGATTCCCCCCCCCCCCCCAGGAATAAAACATTTATTTCTTCTGATTGAGCAGTGCCAGTTTGGTCTCTTGATAGTGTTTAGGCCGTGTCCAGTGTGGCTGATACAGGAGCAGTCAGGGTTTTTTTAGGAAAAGGAAACAGCTACACCATATCACAAATCTGAACAATCAGGGATTCAGGTACTGGGCCACATAGAAAAGTATATTTACTGGCGTCGATGCAGCCTTAGAGCACAGATTAAGACTTCAGAGTTAACTAAAATATAAATATTGTCATTCCTTCCTTCGGAAGTTTACCTAAACTAGAGGCTAATTTTACTCCTCTATGTAAATTTTCATATGTATCCAGCTTAATTTTGTATTCATACTAGAACAAGAGTTGCATAAAAATAGATTTGAGTAGCTGATAATTGCAAATAAATTAACAAACATTCCAATAACTGATAGATGTAATTGTAATAAGGTACCTAGTGTATCAAGTTCTTAGTGGATAAGTATAGACATTAAAATGTTGTATTGTTCATTTTTGCTGAGAAAAACTCTTTCTGAAAAAGGTTTTATGTTTATGCTTTCATAAATCAGACCTAACTATTAACCTGATGCTCACCTAATGCAGTGATAACATCTAAATAAATGTTGTCCACCTATTTTTAAACATATGAAAAGCTATGTGTCTCTAGGCTGAGAAGTACTATGATCAAGGTGTCAGAAGAACAATACCTTTGCTTTCTTTAAAAGAGGAGGTCACATTTGTATTCCATGCACAACACCTTCAACACAGTAAAAAAAAAAAAGAAATTTTGTTAATATGAATAAAGACGCAATTGTCACCAAAATAGTCAAGTTACAAAATCAGTAGACGTGTATGTACCTGTGAAAGTTAAATACCAATAGTTTTAACTTGGTATTTTAAAATGTAAATATGTTTCAAATTGTATACATTTATATCTGTATTTAGAGCTTTCAAACATTCAAATGCTGCTTCATGAAAACAGTCTGTACCTGCATGCGTGTGTGTTGGGTTTAGGAAAGTCAGAGTCCAAACCACATCTGCCCCTCCATGCACTATATTGTTTATACTGCTATAAGTCGCTGTACTCCTTGTGTTCCTCATGGATCATGCATGTGGATCCTTTAGTCTGCATCCTTTAATTATTTATTTTGTATTGTAGGTTTGGAAGGCAGGGGAGATAGCACCTGACATCACCTGTGTCCAGAAGCTCCACCAAAAAGGGAAAGTTCCGCAACATTTGCTTGAGGTGCTGAGAGCATTTGTCACCCCAAAAATGTGCTAAGGTAGCAGGGTTGTATCACTTGAAAATGCCTTGTCCTCAGATCGCCCATGAAACAAGAATCAGGCCTAAAAGA